>OX451735.1:1311134858-1311456372 GCA_948472305.1 Vicia faba
TCATACATCTCTACCCTACTTCTCATGGTATTCGAAATTAATAAATCCCAACTTCTCATGATCTCTAAAAAAAGCCGTAAACTGCGGAAATGAGGAATAAAAGTGAAGCCATGATGATACCTAACGGAGAAGGTCCATTGCCTCTTCAAAACCACGCAAGCGATAAGAAAAATCTACAGAATCTACTTCGCATAAGTAATCAAATAAATTATTCTCCAAGTATTCCACATTTCGAAAGTTGTATCAACATTCTATCACAAAATCTTAGCTAAAAAATGACAACGAAAATGATTATTAAACATGAAAATAATAGAAAACTCTAATGAAAATTCTAAAGAGTGATCCTAAAGAATTCTAAAATGTTCTAATATTTTTGTATCATTTCTATCATAAAAAAAATTGAAAGAAAGTCTTGTATCTAACAAAGAAAATAGAGGAATCAGAGATGTGTAAAGTTGGCATAGGGAGTATTGAAAGGAATTAATGCTAAGCCCAAACAACAATCCACTAATCCTTTTTATTCAACTAGCTTCAATTTAAAAAATAGCGAGTGGGCCTAAGGAATTCACGGTTTGGCCCATACTCATTTCTGGAGGATGTAATGGGTTTTTGCAGAAAAATAAAAAATAGAATGGGGTAGACTAATTTGGATTTGATTGATCAAAAGTGCGAGGAAAATATGATCATCTGGAAGGAGAGTAGTTTTAAAGATTCCTCCAGGACGAAAGTTTGTTAGCAGAAACTTGTACCTTAAGTTTTGGATAGGAAGAAGATTTTCATAGTTTATAGGCTCATATCTGATCGAAGCATCATGGAAAGCAACAAGTTCGTCAGAAAAAGAATACCACAATTTTGACTCATCAACAGTGAACCCAATATTTTCACACCCAATAAGAGTGATGATAATGGGACCACCATAAACACGAGATTTGATGGAACATCATTCACACCTAGCATATTTCCATAAATTCTTTAGAAGATTTGTGTAGGTGGGTCCACTCAGCATGGAAAAGTAGTTGGACTACTCTTGATAGTGCATGGTAAAATTGAAACTTGAAGCAGTCTATCTATTTTTAAGATATATAAGGTGAATCTGTTCTTCATTTATGTCTTCAAGAAGATTTTCATCTCCATGAAAGGTTATCAGAGACATGATAGGATTTGTTTGTGAGAAGAACTTAGATAAGCTACTTGAATATGTAGAAAAGATGAAAATATCAAGAATCTAAATAAGAAAAGAAGAAAAGTAACTGAATGAGAATTAATTTCCTTACATAAGGTAATTAGACTTAAGATATACAAAAGGAGTTATTGTTTGAACAAAGACCAAGAAAAGATGGATAATACAATCATTTTCAAGAAGTTTGAGAAATGAATTCATAATCATATAAAACAAATTGAGCTTAAATAGAGGAACAGAAGATGTGACTGACTAGCTATATGATATCGAAACTGATAACACAATAAATAAAAACTTATGAAGGAGGATATATTATCAAGTTCCAAGATAAGAGTTAATGAACATACAAATGCTTGTCAGGGAGGAATATTGAATGACTAACTAGACTTAGAAATAGGTAGTCGTTCTAAAAGATTCCTATTATATAATAAAAGAATTTTTCACATTTTCTAAAATAGACACAAGATAGGAGAGAAGCATTAAGATTTTTAACCTATTCTCAAGGACATCAAATTGCTGTAGATGTTAATCAAACAGTGTGATTTGACAAGAGACAGGGGTCACAACCACTTGTTTGAGATAACATACAATTTTTATATATAAAAAATAAATAAAAATTCGAATTTGAGTTTCGGTTTCAAGATATCTTCTAATCGATAGAAGTATCTAGACATACTCCACCAGGAAACATATGAATTCTAATCTGATGTATTTTGTCTATGACAAGGTCACCTTCCTCATCAAACTTGTTTTTGATGACCCACTTGGTTGCAACAACGTGAGTTTCCTTCGGTTCAGGTTTTTGACTCAAAACATCATTTCTAGAGGACTGGTTTTGCTATTGTTTTACTTCCAGAATCCATCCATTATTTTGAAGTGTTTTATCACATGAAATAGGTTCTATTAAGGATGCCAATTCTAGAGACATTTACTTAAGTGTGGATCTTGTTATGACAGGTTCAACTATGTCTTCTAGAGTCAAATATTCATAAATGGTTTTTCTTTGCTTTTGCCTTTTTCTTTTCCGAGTTGATGGGTAATCAGGTGCTTCTGGTGTATTACTATTTATGATGAACTTACTATCACAATATTCTTCTTCAGAACCCGCAAGTGTTATCTCTAGACCTGTAAAACTTTCAAACAACTTTGACTTTTCTGAGTCAAGCTTGTTGTCAATTCTACCACTTATTTATTTCTTTACAATACATGTTCCCACATTGTGTGCTTTATGGACCTTAGAGTTAGTGTTCATAGAATTCATGATAATCATGGGTTTTTGTATAGAGCTAAAATTTTGTGTCTGTGTAGGGGCATAGAGATAAGAAGAAAGAGATATAGGTTGGTTTTCTTTAAAACATTTTTGACTATCATTATAGTAAAATGCTCTATTCCTATTATTACTGACAACATAGATCATAGAAGCTATCATGTTTCTGATTTTTTTATCATTTAGAAACTTCTGAAAAGCTTTGTCATTGTAATACACAATGGTTTCAGAATATGGAGAAGCTTTAGAAAGAACTTCTTCAAGATTTTAACATTTTTTAGTTAGAGACATATCCTCATCATTTAAAATGATTTTATTTTTGTTCAAGACTTTCTTTATGTGGCTTATCATATTCTTCAATTACATATTCATGGACCTTCTGAGGGTTCTTGAATTTTCTTTGAAGCTTATGATGCTTTTCCATAATTTATGATGAACGTGATTCTAATTAAGCATAAGAGAATTCAGAATGTACCTTTTCAGAGTTAGACTATGTTTATGATATGTCTTCTTTTGAAATGATAGTTGTGAATGCTATGTTGGCATGCTCTTCATCAGAATATGAACCCGATGTTTCTGAATCATCCCATGTTTCCATGAAGCATTTCTTTTTGCCTTTAAAGTTATTTTTCTTGGAATCTTCATTTATGGAGCCTTCTTTCTTTAACTTTGGACACTCAAATTTGTAATGTCCTGTTTTATTACATTCGTAGCACGTGACTTATCTATTTACCTTTGAGAAAGAACCTGAGCGATCTCTTCTGAATCTTCTAGAATTGTTTTGTCTTTTCTAGAGTTGTTTCACTCTTCTGGAAAGAAATGACAATTCATCATCGTCATCTGAATCTTCATTATTCGAATCTTCTTCCTCTTTGGATTTGAAAGCTTTGAGTCTTCCTGACTTGACCTTTTCTAGTTTGACCTTAAAGTGATATACTTAACATTTTTCTGAGGTTTATCTTCTTCTAACTCTATTTCATGACCTCTTAGAGAGTTGATAAACTCTTCAAGGCCGATTTTGTTCAGGTCCTTAGAAAGTTTCATAGTTGTTACCATAGGTCTCCACTTCTTTAGAAGACTTCTGACGATCTTCTTAGAATGGTCCGCTGTTGTATATCCTTTGTCCAAAACTTTGAGTCCTGCTACTATGGTTTTTAACCTTAAGAACATGGTATCAATAGTTTCATCTTCTTCCATCTTGTATGCTTTATATTTCTGAATTAAATCTAGCACTTTAGTTCCTTTAGTTGAGCATTTCCTTCATGGCTCATTCTTAAGGAATCAAAAATCTCCTTAGTTATTTCTTTGTTAGTGATTTTCTCATAGGAGATAGCATTGAAAAGAATGGTTATAGTTTTACAATGATTCTTGCTTCGTCGTTTCTGATCATCACTCATTTGACTCCTGGGAATAGGAATACCTTCTTCAGATATAGGTTCCATATATCCGTCTGTAATCAGATCCCAAAGATCTCCATCATAACCCAGAAAGAAACTCGCTGGTCAGTCTTTCCAATACTCAAATTTTTCTCCATAAAAATAAGAGGCTTAGAAAAATAATTATCTTTTTCGTTATTGTTTGCAGGAACAACCATATAAATTTTTTCCCACATTAGATCTCTCTATACGGTTAAGTGTTTGATTTGAAAATCAAGGAAGAACCAAGCTCTGATGCCAATTGAAGGGTGAGAAAAACACAAGAAAGGGGAGTTTGAATTGGGTTTTCTAACAAGATTTTTCTTTTAAAAATATTTCGCAAACTAAAGAGAAAAATAAGACTAAGGAACGAATAAAATGACTCTTTTGGTTTATACAAGTTCACCTTCAACAAGGCTACTCTTGTCCACCGCCAAGGTGACTTTTCCTTCAAAAAGGACTTAATCCACTAATTTCAACATATTACATTTGCACGAGCTACCCACTGGTGACTAACAACAACCGTCTAAGAGTCTAAGCTGACACCTTAGCCCTCTCAAGTCTTCAGACTAACAACCTAGTCACTTGAGGCAATAATTAATTCTAGACAGAATTACAATTAACTGTGTTTACAATGTTTGCTTCTAAAAATAAGATTAACATAATAATTAAGAGCAAAGTCTCTAATATAAATAATGAGCAAGAACTCTCTGTGTTGATAACTCTAACATAAACACAAATAATGAGCAATAACTCTTTGTGTTTAATCGTTAATATCTTAACAAAATAATGAGCAATAACTCTTGTGTTGATATTTATCTAAAAGAATATTTGTAGATGAATATTTGAATAGTTATTCTTATTTTCTCTTGATGTATATTTGTATTTCAGCAATTTGATTCAAGCTTGATAATATTGAGTAGTCTGTCAATCGTCAAATACTATTGATGTCTCTTTATATAGACTTTGAGAAATAGACCATTGGTAGTATGAAACGTTGTTTTCACTTTCCAGCTACAGTAATTGTAGCATTTCATGGTGGGAGACAAATAGTACAATACATAAGCATGTAGTGGAATTTGAAGCGTATTGTCTGTACTATATTCTTCATGGCTAAGTTTCTTTGAACCTTATCTTCTGATGTTATAATTCTAGCTTGAAGTAGTAAGTTTGGAAGATATCTCTTTCTGATCTTTGTCCCTTTTCTCTTTGCTGAATTGATTCTAATATGATGAATGGGGATCACCCAGAAGATGCTTTATTATTGTAGTTCAGAGTCTTTCAGATATTTGAATATTTTCTTCAAATATATAAGCAACAACTTCTTTGTGAGTGAAAGATTTTTTTATTTATACGTGTTGATTTGATCTTGATTTCTGATAATTCACTTTTCTAAGCTGCATGTCTGATTTCTGAAGCCAATGCTTATATCAGTACATTTGATTTTGATGTTGAATTCTTTCTTTCTTATCTCTTGAATTCTGATCTTTAAATTGAGTTGAAAGCAACAACTTATGTCAGCTACATCTTGGTTTATGATCTTGGATTTGGATCTTTAATTTTGATCTTTGATTTGAGATGGAAGCACAAAGCTTGTGTCAGCTACTTCTTTGTTTATTATCCTTTTCCTTTATGATCTGGATTTCTTTCTCTGAAGCGCATGTGATTTCTAATCTGAGAGCGGCACTTTTTTGAGAACACGTTTGATTCCCTTTCTGATGAATATTCAGCATTCCCTAAAACTAGTGATGTTTCTTTATAAACAATCACAATAAATCTTCTAATGAGTGCAATGGTGTTTATGATGATATTTGTCATCTGATGAATATTACTTCTGCTGAGTATATTTGCTTGAGAATATATCATCTTGACCTTGTATTATAATGAAATATATGATGTTGATTAGAGATGATGCATGCAAAAGATCTATTTTCTCTGATCGTTTCTTCTAATGAAATATGAGCAACAATTTTTCTGAAGAACAAATCTTTGACTTCTGATTCAGAGTAGAAGCTTTTATTTGATGTATTCAGAATCTTGACTTTGTCTTCAGAATTATAAGCAACAACTTTTCTGATGAGAAAATTTTGACTTCTGATCTTTGAGTTTGAAAGTGTGTTTCTTGTACAATCTAATTTCTGATCTCAAAGCAGCAACTTGTCAGAAATTATTTCTTCTTGTGACTTGTGACTTGTAACTTCTGAAGCAGGATGTGAACGGTCTTTTAATGTGTTTGGCGTATTTCTGATTCTCCAGAGAATAGTCCTGAATCAATTATAATTTCTTATCTACGCACTCAAGAAACTTATTAGAAACAAAATTGCTTACATATAAAATATATGTTGTTATCATCAAAATACGGAGATCAATTGTAGAATCCAAATCTTGTTCTAACAATTGCTTCTTCACACCTTATGATCTTCCAACCCACAAATTCAACTGAAACTTCCCAACAATCCACTTCAGAAACCCTAACCGATTTTCCACCTGATACCCATCCTCATATTTCTAACCTAATTCTTCAATACCCCACCGTTTTTCAAGCTCAGTATGGCATTCCCCCACAAAGACCTCATGATCACCATATTACCTTATTACCCAACACCCCACCTATTAATGTCAAGTCGTATCGCTGCCCACATTCCCATAAAACTGCCATGACATCCATTATTACAAATATCTTAAAAGAGGGGATCATTATCCCTAGCCATAACCCTTTTTCATCCCCAGTCTTACTTGTTAAAAAAAGATGGAACATGGAGGTTTTACTTTGATTATCACGCTCTTAATGTTGTTACTTTTAAAGACAGATTTCCAATCCCTACAATCAGTGAACTTGTGATACGGTGGCAGAACCGACTGTTATACTGGTTTGCGTTTTTTGTTTGCAAATGTCGCGGTAAGCAAGAGTCTTCACCGACTTTTCTTTTATCCAACAAAGGAAAGGGTGAAAAGAATATAAAAAGACCTTTTTCGAGATTTTCTGAGTAAGGGGGTAGATTATGGAAAGGGAAGGTGTTAGCACCCTTTCCATCCGTGGTTTTCTACGGGCTCTTAGCTACTTGCTCATTTTTGAAAATTGTTTGTGTTTGTTTGTTTTGAAAGTTTTTGTTTGCTTTATGGTAACTCTTGTATTAGTCCTCAAGAGTGTGATAAAGCATTTTTGAATAGAAGTTTGAAAAGTGTGTAAGTGTGAAAAGAAGGTTTGAGCAAGTACTTAAGAATTATCTACCTACTCGAAAAAGGATGTTCTTTTCCTCCTTTCCTTTAGATAGTGTTATTCTACTATTATTGAGTAGGTAGCCCTATTGTTGGATGTTGAGGGACTATCGAAGGGGACGCTTATGGTCATTGAAGGCAACATGTAAGGATACCCTAGCATTTCGAAGGGACTGTCATCATATAGGCAACATTGAGGGACAAGATCATTTCTCGTAGGCAACTCGAGAGACATTAAGGGACTACGATATTTTATGATGAATTTTAAATTGAGGGTCTTTGCTAAGATATCCCTACTTTCAAGGGACATGACCATTTCTGAAGGCAACCAAAGTGAGGTATACCCTAAGGGTGAAAGTGTGAGAAATGTGTTCAATTCAGATATTTATCTTGTGTTAGTGATCTAATGATTAATTTGATTAATCTTGTCATGCAAACCTAATTTACTAGCAATTATATACAAGCATATAAGAAATATAAAGCGAGAAATAAAAGTTCTCACGCTATTACAGGGCTTTGGTGTAGATACATAAGTAATAGACGAAAAAGTAAACATGCGGAAATTAAAACCCTAATTGAACTATTACAAATTGGGCGCAGTTACATAAATGATAAAAATAATCGTATGGAAAAAATAATAGCGCGCAAAAAATTAAGACGGGAAAAAGCTCTAAACCCTAAAAAATCTAATTGCCTATTAGAAATATTTTTGGTATTTTTATGAAAAAGATTTGGAACTCAACCTAATTCTCTAATTAATTTTAAATTAAAGAAAAAAGTTAAAATTTTAATTAAATTAATTTGTAAAAGTTAACTTTATTAAGAAAATTCTAAATCCTATTTTTTATGGTTTTTTGATTTTATGATTTTGAAAAAAAGAATAAACTAAAAAATATAAACTAAATAAAAAAAAAGAAAAAATTGAGAAATGGGCCTGAGGGGGGTGTGAAACCCAATTGGAGGGTAGGCTGCTGGAATTTGTCAAAGCCTAGATCTTGTGGCCCATGCTCATGCTGGATCAAGTGTTGTTATGGTAGGGAGGTCAACCATGGGGAAATGTTTCTGGGCATTAGTTCTGGAGGGTGATTAATCTGATGGTGATGATGATAGAGCATATGATGCACGCCTGGGGGTGTAACGTAGTGGATTTGCAAGGAACAATTCAGAAAAATAATATGCAGGAGGCAGGGATCGAACCCTTGCCCTTGCACACATACAAAGCCTTAAGCGCATTGTCTCTACCATTGGGACGATTCTACTTCCGTTCATATAATCACATTAATAAATATATAAAACAAATTCAGTCTTAATGCTGACTGTGAAAAACACGCGTGCCAAGTGGGTCCCCTGCAATTTGAATAGACCAATGGTTAAATCCTAATATGCCACGCGTGGTTTTTGCCGGTCAGGACACACAGACGGTGGCTCCGGTCATCCCCTTCGATTGCCCAAAAATTTAAACCTGCAAATTTCAATGAAAACAAGCATAAAAATAACCCTACCGGGCTAATTCGGACCTTGCGATTCCAATGGTGGGGTTTGTTTTGTTTGAAAGTTCTTGTATCATTAGAAACGAAGCTTCACTGAAGCATTGCCCTAACAATGGAAAACCTTCATCATTGCGTTAGATCTCACATGTCATGGTTCTAGACATTCATAAATATTAGCCTAAACACATGTATGTACACATAATTCATTTATATTGCAAGATCAAAAAGTTTGAATTCATGAAAATATACCAAACTGGTGATGCTTGAAAGAGAGCTTCTTGGCACGATCTGGCTTAAATAATGGTTCAAACAAGCTCCTGGGAACCTCAGGAGGAAGTTTGGCTCCTTTGTTTGGATCAACAAAGGATTTAATTGATGCTTTCAACCTTCACGATTCTTATGAAATTTTGCACTTTGGTATGCTTCTTTTTATGGTTGCTGCGCCTCTTCTCTTGACCTAGGGTTCTTGTGCTTATGTAGTGAATCGGAACAGGGTTACAAATAAAGGAAAAGATCCATGGCATTGAGTGCAAGATTTGTTCCAAATATCCACTTGAAAATCTTTCCTATCTTGGACATCATTTCCCATCTTGATTTGCACGTTTTTCTTTTGGTATGCCAGCTTGTTTTGTCCATCATTTGATAAGAAAAAGATTCACAATCAAATATTTTATTATTTTGATTATTTACTTTATTTAATTTTTGCATTTTAATGGATAAAATGTCAAAATAAATATTATAAATAATAAAATAATGCATGACTGAGCTCAAGGGTCATGGGTCATGTTAAGAACAAGTTCCAAGCATGAAAACATGGGCCCCTTTGGAAAAAATTCAAGTTATGTCAATATTAGCCTCATGCACATTTCCAAAAATTGGTCAACTTAGCAATTCATATCTATCTCATTTTTAACCCTAAGAGAGTGTTCTTAGACTTTTTAGAGAGCTTAGGATGTCCTCTAAACAACATTTTTGGTTTCATCTCAATTGGATCTTCCATGTTCATGTAAGGAGCTTTGACCCAAAAGGTGTTTTTGTTGACTTTTTGAAAGGACTTATAATGTATGAGCTCGTATCTTTTGATTGGGGCATTTCTTGAACTTGAGGGATGAAGAGAAGTTTTAGGGAATTGGATCTTCTTAAAAATGAGCCTTTGTGGAAATTTGTTTGATAAAGTATGAGAAAGTTATGTCTGTTCAAAGTTTGGTTGACTTTTCCTATAGAAACCCCAATTTGCCATTTTTGACTTTTGATGAGTTAGGAGCATTTCTTGAGGAATCAAGATCAACCCTTGATAAAATGATGGATTTTACTTTAAAATGATTTTGTTGACCCAAAATATTGAAGTTTGACTGTATTTGGTCCACAATTGACTTTTGACCTAGTACAGTTGATTTTCAGGCATTTGAGCAATTGACTGAGCAAACTTGTTGTTCGAGGTATGAAATTTGGCATGGATAATCTTGAGGACATATCAGGACAATGGAGAACATTTGGGATCCTTGGGACTCACCCATCTTGCTTAAAATTGAAACCCTAGTTGAGGCTCATTGCCTTAGGAGGAGAATTTGTCTGGTCAATTCTTGGTCATCCTTGAGCAATTGAGGACCTCTAAGAGTATGTCTTGTGTGAAAATGGGAGGGAAAATTTTGGGGTACAACATCTGCCCCTGTTCAATCTTCTTAAACCTGAGGATGTAGATTGGGTGGTCTGCCTTTCGTGATCTGAAGGTGGAATATGATTGAACACTAGAGTGCCCAGAAATTTGCACTCGTTTAAAATGATACTTGACTATGTAGGTAATATCGGGAATTGTGTTATAGATGTCTTTTGGAGAAGATAACGGAAGATCGTAGGAGATGGGCTTAAAGGTGTCATCCAGAGAATGTGACAGAGATTCATCGGAGATGGGCTTAGAGATGCCATCTAGAAAAATGTTGATTTCATGAGATATTCCTTTGTGGGAATTCCTATGCCTGTCGTTGAGGAGGAATCCACTGAGGAATGTTGGTCTTTGCCTTGGGAAATAGAGTTTAGGAGCTTCAGTTATCCATTACTCTACTAGGGAGTAATCTCTTTATTGAAGAGATGGAACTGAACTGCTATCTGGTCATGATCCAGGCTTCACAGTGACTTGCTGAGGATAATAAGACTGACTGCTATCTGGTCGTGTTCCAGGCTTCACAGCGACTTACTGGGGAGATGAGATTAAACTGTAATGTGGTCGGAATCCAAGCTTCAGTGATTTGAAGAAATTAAGTTGTTATCTGGTCGGATACAAGCTTCAACTTGAACTTGAGGTATACTACTATTTGGTCGAGTCCAGGCTTCATAGTAATTGACAGAGTAAATTGCTATCTGGTCAGGATCCAGGCTTTGCAACATCTTATACTGTTATCAGGTTGGATTCCAGGCTTCAGTGTCTTAAATTTTTGATTGACTATTATCCATTCGGGCTTCGGGCTTCATAGTTTCCTTAACTGGAATAGAAATAAGAGAAATCTTAGTGTCAATTTAACTGAACCAGAGAAAGGTCTTTAATTAACTTTGACTGGAATGGAAATCAGAAGAATCTTAGTATCGATTCAACTGAACCAGATAAAACTCTTGGAATATATTCAACTGGAATAGAAATCAGAGAGATCTTAGTGTCTATCTAACTGAACCAGAGAAGGTCTTGGATCAACTTTGACTAGAATGGAAATCAGAAGAATCTTAGTATCAATTCAAATGAACCAAACAAAAGTCTTAGAATATCTTTAACTGGAATAGAAATAAGAGAGATCTTAGTCTCGATCTGATTGAACCATGGAAGGTTTTTAATTAACTTTGAATGGAATGGAAATCCGATGAATCTTAGTATCGATTCAACTGAACCAGGAAAAAGCCTTGGGTCATCTTCATTTGGAATAAAAACCAGAGAGATCTTAGTGTCGATCTAACTGAACCAGAGAAGGTCTTGGATTAACTTTGATTGGAACGGAAATAAGAAGAATCTTAGTATCGATTCAACTGAACCAGATAAATGTCTTGGAATATCTTCAACTGAAATAGAAATCAGAGAGATCTTGGTACCGATCTGACTGAACCAGAGAAGGTCTTGTGAGGACATCTTTCTGAGGAAAATCCTGAAATAGCCCTTCGTTAGATGTAGCTTTGAGAAGACTGCCAGGTCATATAAGTAGTTAATGGTGTTTGTTGATTTGATATTTCCTGAAAATGGTAAAGAGTTAGTCATATGCAATGTCATGATTTATGAAATGCATTGTAATGATGTTCTCAAAATAAATGAGATTATACTGTATGCGATGTGGATGCGCACATCATGATGTATGAATATGGGAAGCTATTGTTATATTTCCCAGTCTGGGAAAATAAATCCTGGACTACTACTGGAGAGTATTGGAAAGTTGAATCCTTCATTTCCGCTGGGGATGATGAATGGAGATGATTTGTCGAGTATTTCCTCTTTCTGTTTGAGGGTACTCTGCTGAGGATCTTTAGCTTCCGTTTGAGAATGACTTCGTGGGGCAGGAGATTATTTGTTGGGATACCTTGTCGATGTAGAGAAATAAACTCTGTTGGGGATTCTTCCGCAGTTAGAGAAATAAACTCTACCCGGGAGGAGGTTTTATAAACTGTTTGAAATTATAAAACTCGGTTGGGGATGACAGATTTCAGCTCTCTGAAGGAATTTTGCTGGATGAAGTAGTTCCTGCTTGGGGAAGAAGAGATCAAAACTTTGGTTGTTTATGCTCTGTGGGGAACATAGATGTCACGGAGTCATATGTCATGGTGACTTCGTCTCGAACGGTCTCTGCCCCTGTACCATACTGGAAAGAGTAGCTTTTGGGACTACAAATCGTTTTTTAGACTTTGCTCTGTTTCTTAAAGTCATTAGCAACTATCTTTCTATTTTTTATGCAAGTATTTGTAAACAGTAATCATATTTAAATGCATATGTCAGAAATAATCATTGGACGTTTTTGAAAAACAAAACAGAAAAAAAAGAAAATAAAAACAAATAGTTTTGTACTTTCTAAGAAATGATTTGTATAGATTTCTGAAGTTTTTCCTATAGCAGGCATTTTATACAAAGAGACTGATGTTCTAGTAGGAGAACACCGTCGTGAAAAATGAAAACTACACAAAATAGTGTACAAAGAGAAAACAGTTATGTGTAATAATCCCATTGAGTTTCAATTATGCCATTTCCCTTATGTTCTTGAGCGTCTCATCACTTTGCTACTCGTCTGACGCTGACTGGATTTATCGTGTTGTACCCCAACATTTTCCCTCCCATATTTCTCAACACATGGCAAGTGAGGTCCCTAAATTGCTCAAGGAAGTTTAAGAATTGACCAGACAAACTCTCTCCTAAGGCAGTATACCTCAAATTAGGGTTTCCATCTTCATCAAGATGTGTGAACCACAAAGGACTCAAATTCTCACCATTGTCCTAATATGTTCTCAAGATCATCCATGTCAAGTTTCAAGCCTTGCAGAAGAAGTTTGCTCAGTCAATTGCTCAAATGCCTGAAAATCAACTATACTAGGTCAAAAGTCAAATGTGGCCCACATACAGTCAAATTTCAAGATTTTTGGTCAACATCCTCATTTTGAAGTATTATCCATCATTTGATCAAGGGTTGATCATGATTCCTCAAGGATTGCTCACAATTCATCAAAATCTAAAAGTTGCTAAATTAGGGTTTTATAGGAAAAGTCAACTCAACTTTGACCAAGCATAACTTTCTCATACTTTATTAGAATTGACCCATCCAAATCTGATTTTGAAGAGGATGCAATTCCCTACAATTCATCTTCAGCTCCCAGGTCCAGAATATGTACTCATAAAAAGATATGGATTTTGACATTATAGGTCCTTTTGAAAAGTCAACAAAAAACCTTTTGGGTCAAAGCTTCATACATGAACATGGAAGATTCAATTGAGATGAGACCAAATGGGTTGTTTAGAGGACATCCTAATCTTTATAAAAAGTCCAAGAACACGTCTCTAGGGTAAAAATTGAGAGAGTTATGCATTGGCCAAGTTGACCATTTTTGCAAAATTGCCAAAAGTCAAATGTGCTCAAATTTGCATTTTTTGCAAAACGGGCCCAACTTTTTATGCTTGCACCTCAATTATAATGTGGTCCACGACTCAAGTGTTCACTCACCCATTATGTGCTTCATTTTTCAATTTATTTTGATTTTTCATTAATTAAAAAGTGAATTAAATCAAATAAATGATGAAAATTAACAAAGATATGATTTGATTTGTTATTTTTTGACAGATTGGCAATCAAGATATGTTGAGTTAACAAGATCAAATCGAATCAAGGTCAATTGGTAAAAGAAAGGCATGATTTGGCTCAGAATAGCAACATATCATATAGCTTGCAAATCAAATCAAATCTTGGATAAATGCAAAGATTTAGTCCAAGTTTGTTAACGTAATTCACTCTAGGTTATATAGTGAACAATTCCAGATCAAAAATACAAGGGTGGAGGCGTGCAAACGGAAAGTACAAGCTTCAAAATTCCAAGAAAAGTGGTGATCCAATTCCATTCTAGAGGCCAAGTCAAGCTATTCTAGCATTACCAAACGACTCCTGGACCTTCCCATAACCTATCCCAATCACTTGCAGGTGCTCAAACGCCCAGAAACGCACGCAAGGACTCCCACAGTTTGCATCATTATTTGAAAACGATTACACTAATTCCTGCATCATTAGCATCTTAAAATCATATATTTGTAATCTTCATCATGTTTGCAAGCTAACCATGTCATTTAATTGCGTTTTTGATGCTTGTACATGATGTTGCCATTGCTAGGGTTGTTGTGTTATTTTTAGGGTCTTTTTGTACAGGAAAAATTGGGCCTTGAATCAGGTACCATGGTGCTCGTGAGGATGAGACGAGTTGATTGGTACCATTACCTTTCATTTATCTTGTGTGTACAACATTTTTGAAATATGCATGGTTATACCTACAGTGGACGTCCGTAGGTAAAAGTGCTTTATCTAAAGCCACGGTTCAAGGGAGAAGATGATGGCGTGTCAAGCCACCATTGGAACGTTTGAAAATTCGCGTGTTTTCTGAGCGTGACAATTGACTTTGCTTTTGATTTTTTTTGTTTATAATATATTCAATTAACAAGTCCAACGCAGATGGTAAAGAAGCTTGCCTTTGATGTACACGCCCTGGGTTCGATCCCAGGCGTGTGCATTTTGCTATTTTCTTAACAATTACAGGCCAATCCCATGCATTGCACTATCCAACGCCCATCATGTTCCATCAACGTACGTCCATTGGATGCTCAGTTGGTCAGATCCCACGCCTCTCCAATGAAGGACCATGGTGTACCACAAAGTCAACACCATACCAGATCTAGCGCTAACTAGGCCTGGAGCTTAATGGGCCACAGGTTTTCAGTTCTACACCCCCAATATCCCTAACAACACAAGCCCATTTCTCAAATTTTTTCTCTTCTTATTATTTTATTTTTCTTTATTCTTAATTCTTTAATTTTTAAAATCAGTTTTTTTATAAAATCATAAAAATCAAAAAGTTATAAAAATTAGAATTAGGTTTTTTTATTTTATTAAATTTTACTTAATTAATTAGCTTAATTTAATTTAGGGTAACTTTAACTTATTTTTACAATTAAAATCAATTAGAAAACTAGGTTTAAATTCTTGATTTAATTATTTTCTTTTTTTTTCAAACAAAAACACAAAAAATAGGTTAACTTAATTATTTTTCATTATTAAAGTTAATTAGTAATTAGGTTCTTTTTTTAATTCAATTATTCCTTATTTTCTTAAAATAACAAAAATGACAAAAAATGATTTTTCTTTAATCAATTGCAATTAGGTTTAGTCAAGGGTCGAAACCCAAATTTCTCACGTATTTAATTTGTCGTGCGCTTGTTATTACTTTTGCCATTATTTTGTAACTGTTTCAAGGATGTAATAGTTTAAATTAGGATTTTAAATTCCGCATTTTTTTATTTCACGTCAAGGCAAATATGTAACTGTCAAAGCCATGTAATAGCTAGGTTTATTTCCGCTTTTACTTTCAGCAAACTTTTTTAACCGTCTAGATGTATGGTTAATATGATTGTATGGCAAGAATGCATAAAAAATTAAAACAGTTAGAAACCCCTGTTGTGTGCAAAGATTAAATAAATGAAACAAATCACTTGCACATGTTCACTCCTAGGATTTACCTCACTTCGGTTGCCTTCAGTACACAATCATTAAGCATAGGAGATTTTAGTGGTGGCCCTTCTGTCTAAAAGATTAAATGTCCCATTCCAATGTTGCCTCGGAAATGTTGCCTCGGAAATGTTACCTCGGAAATGTTGCCTCGAAAAGATCTTAAGACTCTAGGGTTACTACTAAGGTTTTCTAACTATTGCTTTAGGGATTGTATTTTTCCCTTTCGAACGTCCCTTATAAACTCCAACGACGGTGCTACCTATTTCCCAATAGTAGGATAGCGCTGTCTAAAGGAAATAGAACAAAAACAATCTTTTTTCGAGTAGGTAGATGCTAGTAGGTACTTGATCAATCAAAACTTTTCACACTTACACTTTTCAAACAAATGTTCAAAACAACTTCATCACACCCTTGAGGATTGATACAAGGGTTATCATGAAGTAAAACATTTTTCAAAAATAAGCACACAAACACAAGCAATTTAAAAATGAGCAAGTACCTAAGAGCCCATGGAAAACCATGGATAGAAAGGGTGCTAACACCTTCCCTTTCTATAATCTACCCCCCGTACTCAAAATCTCGAAAACGGATTTTTTCTGTACTTTTTTCCTTTCCGGTTGAATGAAATAAAAGTCGGTGGCGACTCTTGCTTACCGCGACATTTTGCGAATAAAAAAATGCAAAACGCAAACCAATATTAAATAGTTGGTTCTGCCACCGTATCACAGAACTAGCGACTCTGTTGGGGATTGTAGAATGGGGTATACCTTAGGATCTAGGTCATTAAAATTGCTTCTCTTGATTGCTTTATTTTCTTTATTAATGAGGGTTTTGTTTGGGGTTACTATAGATCCTATACCCGGATCTGGGGGAACTCTTTAGGTAAGTAGCAATAGACTGTGAGGGAACTGTACGGTATAGACCGATACGGTTGAAGCAGTAGCTACGTTGGTGTGGCACTTTGGTTGATACCGGTATCCCTTATGGTGAAACGAGCAAAATACGTGGCCGCTGCGTGGTGTCATGAAGCACTAACGAACCTTAGAACCTTAGTTGAACAACTTGGCCATTAGAAAGTAGCGAGATAGCCGGCCTCGGTGTAGAGCTGAGGATTGGTTGATACTCGATGCTACACTCATTAAGATCATACTTTCGGAATATTTCGGCCGCAAGAAACGATTGCGTGAGCTGAAACCATGACCGATAAAGGATGGTCAGTGATATTGAGATCCTCTAGAACCCGGTTACTTTTCTAGGACATGTTTGAAACCAACTTAATTTCAAGAGGGTATTACTTTTGACTTCATGCAAGCCTTAAACCTAAGGGCTTTATGTGATTCGACTGTGTTTGCAATACCTGTGTTTGCTATACCTGTGGTTTATCATGACATCATGCATCATAACATGGCATTCATGCTTCATTAGACTAACCATTTCAAAGACCAAGGGAATTTATCTTTGTTCTGTTTTATAGATCATGGCTTCCGTGCGTAGAAATACTATCTGAATCAGCTTTGTGAAGATACCTTCCCAACTCAAAGAGCTAGTATCAAGAGTTTCTGAAACTTCTACTTTCATTAAGAGACACGGTCAACTTCTCAGCTTGGTTACTTTAAAATTTGATGAACAAATGATGAGCGTACTTTTTCAGTTCTTCGATCCCAAGCCAGAATTCTCTCAGCTATTCGACATACCCATTCTTGAACAGGTACCCTTCACAGGTATAGACGAAGTTCCTAAGCCAGAAGTCATTGCCTCAGCTTTGCATTTGAAATGGGCCGACGTGGTATCCAATGGGAAACTCGAAGCGGAGTCGAGGGTTTTCTAGCCAAATTTATGATAGACAAGGCTCAACTATTTTGGGATGATATGGATTTTCAGGCTTTTGAGGAGGTCTTGGCTCTTCTTATCTATGGTTTAGTTCTCTTCCCTAATCCAGACTCCTTCTTAGATGTGAATGCTATCAAGATTTTACTTTCTCGCAACCCTATGCCTACCTTGCTTGGATATATTTTGCACACTCTCCATACTCGTACCATGAAGAGAAGAGGGACTCTTATGTGCTGCATGCCGTTGCTGTTGAGGTGGTTTATTTCTCACCTCCCTAAGTCTGTACAGAAGAACGAAGAAGGTTTGGGTTGGTCGCAAAGGATAATTTCACTCGCTCATACGGATATTCTTTGGTGTTCCCGAGCTATGGAAGACATTGCTATTATTGGCCGTTGTGGGGAGTACCCTAATGTACCATTACTTGGTATCAGAGGGGGTATAACTTACAATCCTTGTCTAGCTTTGTGACAATTTGGTCATGCTCGAAGGGATGGTCCCCATGAGTTACTTATTGAGGGCATTGTATTCAACTATGAGGATGACGTTAATGAGTATCGCCGGAGGTTCATACGAGCTTGGGGCATGGTAAACAGATCTGACACCAAAGATTTGGGACCAAAGACTTCCATTCCTATGGAGCCTTACCTCCAATGGGTACGAGCTCGTGCCCAAAAGCTTGTGATGCCTTATGTGGCCGTATTACCAGTGACTGTGGAGCCCACTACTGAAGAAGGCATTCCTTACACGGTTCTCTATCCTTACATGCCCACTGATCTTGGGGAGTTACAGAGGTCTTGGATTCAGCTGAAGAATGAGCGGGATACTTACAGGGAACAATTCCATGATCAAGAGGGGAAGGTTTTAAAGCTCACCAGGTATCTCCAGGAAGAAAGAGTGATCAATGATTATATCAACACAAAGAGAAAGCGTCCATGGGACTTTTGATTTTTCTTTTCTAGTTTTAGATTTGTTTTATTTACTTATTTGTAACGCCTTAAAGGCATTTTGAACCTTCAAATTTAAGCTAATAAAGTTTTTGTTTATTTTGGTTTGCAAATTTAAATTTCCCGAAGTCTTTGAAATCATTACATGCGCATCCCATTATCATACACATCATTACAGGTACCACTACAGGTTTCTCATCTTCTTCGCTGTTTATTTCAGTAGAAATGTATTCTGATCAAGCCATCAAAGATCTTCAGGCACAAAATGCCCAGTTCCAACAATTGTTCATCAGTCTGGCAAAAGGGCAAGAGGATCTGAAAGCCCTCATTCTGAAAGAGAAGAAGAAGAAGAAGGTTGTCGGTATTCTTAATATGGGCAGAAGGTTTAGAGAAAGGTTGAAGCAACAAACTGATTTGACCTCTTCATCCAAGGAAGGGGAGAACCAAGAAGGGGAAAAGGATCCTAGTCCTGCAGTCTCTGATAATGATACTGATTATAACGATGAGCAATATCCTCTTGCTGAGGATAGAGACAAACAGTTGGAAGATCGTCTGAGTGCCATGGAAGTTCAGAGGATACCTGGATTAGATTTTGAAGAATTGGGTTTGGTGTCGGGAGTTGTCATCCCGCAGAAGTTCAAAGCTCCAGTTTTTGCCAAGTATGATGGGGTGTCCTTCCCAAAGCTCCATCTCCGCTCTTATGTCATAAAAATCCAACCCCACACCGCTGATAGAAATTTGTGGGTGCACTTCTTTCAAGATAGTCTGTCAGGGACTCAGCTTGAATGGTTCTACCAGTTGGAGGGAGCCAGTGTCCGAAACTGGGAAGATCTTGCTGCTGCTTTCTACAAGCAGTATCAGTACAATGTCGAACTTGCTCTCACTCGTACTTAACTCCAGAGTATGTCCATGGGTGCAGGTGAAGGTTTTAAAGATTATTCTCAAAAATGGAGAGACTTGGCTGGGAGAGTTCAACCCCCTTTGTCTGATAGGGAGTTGGTTGATATGTTTCTAGGAACGCTATCGGGTCCACTTTTCAATTACTTAATCGGCAGCTCATCATCTGGTTTCACTGAGCTGATTTTAACTGGAGAAAGAGTAGAAGCTGGAATTCAGAGTGGTAAAATACAGAAGGATGCCTCATCAAGTTCAGAAAAGAAGCCTTTCGCTGGTAAGAAGGAAGTCAATGCAGTCTATAGCCCGAGGGACCAAAGCAGATCTGAACACCGTCAAACGGTAAATGCTGTAGTGATACCAAGACCCGCAGTTGCTCCACAATGCAACAATCAACAAAGGGTGGAAAGACCAGAACATAAGTTTACCCGCATCAACATGACTTTGGATGAAGTTCTACCTCATTTATTAAAATCCAACTTGGCAACCTTGAAAGAGGCTCGCAAGAATCCAAACATTACCTCTCCCAGATACAATCTCAACGCGCAGTGCGCCTACCATTCTGAGAGTCCTGGCCACGATACAAATGATTGTTGGGCTCTGAGAAACAAAGTACAAGACTTGCTTGAAGCCAAGGAGATAGAGTTCGATGCTCCAGAAAAGCCGAATGTTATAACTGCTCCCATGCCCAAACATGGTCGTGAAGTTAATGTTGTTGACATTGATTCGTTTGTGACCTCTGTTGAAGAAATTTCTACTCCTCTTATGACTGTTAAGAAGAATTTGTTGTTGGCCGATTTATTTCCAGGTTATGGTGAAGGTTGCCACATGTGTTTGATTCTACCTTCTGGTTGCTGTTTGTTGAAGTCAAGTGTTCAACTCCTGATGGATAATAAAGAGATTTTGTTCGAGAACACCGTGATCCTTGTTGTTCCCATTGAAGACGTAGCTATTATAACCATTTCCGCCAATCCTTCCAAGGTTTCCTCGAGAAGACCTGTTGGGATTACACCTGTTCAAAGAATTGCTCCGCTGATAATCATTGTTCCTGGTCCCATCCCGTACACCTCAGACAAGGATATCCCATGGCATTATGGTGCTGATGTGTACTATCATGGCATTAAGCAAGATCTGAAGAGTGAAGAAGTTGATACTGATGTCAGTAATATTGTCGGGACTAGTAAGGTTACCCGAAGTGGAAGGGTTTTCTCTCCTGAGATTGCTCCGAAGATCATCAAGCCTACTATTATTCCAACTGCTGCTCCAACCAGCACTCCTGACATTTATCCTGTTCCTACTCCAGTTATTACCCCTGCTGCTGAGCCATCTGGGACTCGGGGTAAGGAAATTATAGGTGAGCCTTCCCGGACTGAGGCACCTAAGAAAATCATTGTGAAAGCCTCTAAACAAGAAATAGAGGAAATACTGAAAATCATTAAGAAGAGCGACTACAATGTGATCGAGCAGCTAGGGCAGACCCCATCAAAGATATCCATGTTGTCTCTGCTGTTGTGTTCTGAAGCCCATGTGAAGGCTTTGATTGCATTTCTCAAGACTGCACATGTGCTGCAGGAAACTTCAGCAGATAGTTCAAAGATTGTGTGGCTAGCCTGACTGCTGATAATGGGCTGGGTTTTTTAGATGCGGATCTGACACCAAAAGGAAGGAAGCATAATGATGCTCTGCATGTCTCGATTGAGTGTAGGGGCACCATGATGGCTCATGTGCTAGTAGATATCAGGTATTCACTGAATGTTCTGCCGAAGAAAGCGTTGGACCGTTTGGATTGTGAGAGTTTGACTCTAAAGCCTAGTAACATTGTGGTAAGGGCTTTTGACGGATCGAAGAGAATGGTGCACGGGGAGGTGGACATCCCTATCAAAGTGGGTTCTCATACTTTTGGGTCCACCTTCTACGTAATGGATATCAGGCCTTCGTATTCTTGCTTGTTGGGTCATCCTTGGATCCATGAGGCTGGGGTAGTTACTTCCACACTCCATCAAATGCTAAAGTATCCGGTGAAGGGAAAGATTGTCACATTGCAAGGTGAGGAAGAATATATGGTGAGTCACCTCAATTCCTTCCGCTACATAGAGATGGACAGGGAATTCATAGAAACTCCTTGTCAGAATTTCGAAGAGGTCCCTCAGATATTGGCATCAACTGAAGTTACTACTAACAAACCTCCGTTGAAGATGGCTTCTCTCAAGGACACCAGGGCTGTGGTTGAAGAAGGTGGGTGTACCAATTGGGGTAAGCTCCCTGATTTCACTCACAAAACTGATAAATTTGGTTTAGGCTTTACTACAGGAGCTCAAAGGGCTATTAGGCACGCTCGAGCTGGAAGACCTCATCTACACATCAGCAATCGGGGAATTAATGCAATTGAAGACAGTGAAGAGGATTCAGACATCGACAGCTGGATCTACCTAAAAACCAATGGTGGACCGAATAACTGGACGACTAGGGACTTCATTCCTGTTTCTTTTATTCCGTAGTAATTGACTCATTTGTTTTAAGATTTGTAATAAACAATTTGAAACTTTATGGCCCGATGCCTTTCCTGAAGCACCTTGGCTTTGCTCGTGAGGGCTATTATTTGTCATTTCATATATCATTAATAAAGCATTGGAAGTTTCTTGCATAAAAATTTTGCGCTCCTTGTTTTTATTTTCTATCTCTCACTTTATCAAAATAGTTATTCTCTTACACACACTCATGAATCATACTGCAGATCCATATCCACTCTGGATCCCATTGATAACAGCTCTATTACTGCCAATTATGACTTCAAAAATCCAATCAACCAAGCCGAGGACGAAGGTGAGGATGATTGTGAGGTGCCTGGAGAACTTGCTAGACTATTACAGCAGGAAGAAAGGGCCATACAACCTCATGAAGAGCCAGTTGAGTCAGTGAATTTGGGTATAGAGGAAGACAGGAAAGACGTTAAAATAGGTGCAAATCTGGATCCTAGTGTCAAACAACGGTTAATACAGATACTACATGACTATGTTGAGATCTTCTCCTGGTCTTATGAAGACATGCCTGGTTTGGAAACTGATATTGTGGTACATCTCCTGCCTACTAAAGAAGACTGCCCTCTGGTAAAGCAGAAGGTCCGCCATATGCGCCCTGAAATGTCAGAGAAAATCAAGGAAGAGGTCATGAAACAGTTCGACGCAGGATTCTTAGCTATCACTTCTTATCCGCAGTGGGTTGCCAACGTCGTTCTGGTACCTAAGAAGGAAGGTAAAGTACATATGTGTATGGACTACAGAGATCTGAACAGGGCAAGCCCCAAGGATGACTTCCCACTTCCTCATATTGATGTTCTAGTCGATAACACCGTGCATCACAAGATCTTCTCCTTCATGGATGGTTTTTCTGGCTACAACCAAATCAAGATGGGTCCTGAGGACATGGAGAAGACAACCTTCATTACACAGTGGGGCACCATCTCTTACAAGGTAATGCCTTTTAGGTTGAAGAATGTTGGGGCAACTTATCAGCGCGCCATGGTCGCTTTGTTCCACGATATGATTCACCACGAGATCGAGGTTTATGTTGATGACATGATAGCCTGGTCCCAGACTGAGGAAAAGCACCTTGATCATCTCCAGAAACTGTTTGACAGGTTGAAGACGTACAAGATGAGGTTGAATCCGAACAAGTGTACCTTCGGGGTAAGGTCTGGTAAGCTTCTGGGTTTTGTTGTCAGTGACAAAGGTATTCAGGTAGACCCTGCAAAGGTAAAAGCCATACAAGAGATGCTGACTCCCCGCATAAAAAAGAAGTTAGAGGTTTCTTGGGACGCCTGAATTACATCTCCAGATTCATTTCACATCTGACTGCTACTTGTGAGCCAATCTTCAAGCTACTGAAGAAAGATCAAGTGTTAAAATGGAATGATGAATGCCAGACTGCTTTTGAAAGAATCAAATAATACCTTCAAGAACCACCAATTCAGATGCCTCCAGTTGAAGGAAAACCTTTGATATTATACCTGACAATGCTAGACAGTTCAATGGGGTGTGTGCTAGGGCAGCATGACGAGTCTGGTCGAAAAGAGCATGCAATTTACTACCTTAACAAAAAGTTTACCGACTTTGAGACCCGATACTCATTGCTCGAGAAAACTTGCTGCGCTTTGGCATGGGCTGCTCGCCAACTGAGACAGTATATACTGACTCACACTACCTTGTTGATATCAAAGATGGATATGATCAAATATATTTTCGAGAAGCCCGCCTTATCCAGAAGAATAGCAAGATGGAATATGATCTTAATCGAGTACAACATCCAATACATAACCTAAAAAGCAATCAAGGGGAGTGTATTGGCGGATCATTTGGCGCATTAAGCCGTGGATGACTACCAGTCCATGAATTTTGAGTTCCCAGATGAGAATATCATGTTGGTAACCGACTGCGAAGAACCTGGACCGAATGAAGGACCCAAGGAGGGATCCCGATGGTCTATGTATTTTGATGGAGCCTCAAACGCATTGGGTAATGGCATTGGCGCTATAATTATATCTCCTGAGGGCTGTCATACTCTGTTCACCGCCCGATTATGTTTTAACTACACCAACAATATGGCGGAGTATGAAGCGTGTATCATGGGTCTTCGAGCTGCTATTGACCTGAGGATTAAGTTCTTAAATGTATTCGCGGATTCCGCTATGGTAATAAGTCAGATCAAAGGCGAGTGAGATACGAAGCACCCAAATCTTATTCCTTACAAAGAGTATGTACTGACATTGCTCCCACACTTTGAGGATGTAACCTTTGAACATTTCCCAAGAGAGGAGAATCAGTTAGCGGACGCGCTAGCTACTATGTCTTCTATGTTCAAAGTCAGGTGGGAAAATGAAGCTCCTCGGATCACTATCGAGAGGTTGGTTGAACCTGCACATTGCTGTGATATTGAGACTGAAGAGGTAGAAGATAAACCATGGTTTCACGAGGTAAAGAGGTATCTTGAGGCTCAAGAATACCCCGAGGGGGCATCTGTTAATGATAAGAAGTTTATGAGAAGGTTCGCTGCGAAGTTCTTCATCAGTAATGGAATCCTCTATAAGCATAACCATGATTCAACCTTACTGCAGTGTGTAGACAAGAGCGAGGCAGAAAGGATCATGGAATAGTTACATGAAGGTACCTTCAGAACCCATTCCAATGACATACCATGGCTAAAAAGATCCTACGGGCAGGATATTACTGGTCCACTATGGAAGCCGATTATTATCAGCACTCTCGAACTTGCCATAAGTGCCAAATCTACGTTGATAAGGTGCATGTGCCTCCGGTCTCTTTGAACGTTTTAACAGTTCTGTGGCCCTTTGCAATGTGGGGTATCGACCTGATTGGAGAAATCAGGCCCACTGCTTCTAACAGACATCGCTTCATCCTAGTAGCCATTGATTACTTCACGAAGTGGGTTGAAGCAGACTCTTTTGTCACAGTAACCAAGAACGTGGTGGCGCGATTTATCCGACATGATCTGATCTGTCGATACTGTATGCCAGAGAGAATCATTACTAACAATAGTACAAATCTTAATAACACAATGATAACCGAGCTCTGCAAACAGTTTAAGATTCAGCATCATAACTCTTCTCCCTACCGGCCGAAGATGAATGGGGTTGTTGAAGCAGCTAACAAGAACATCAAATTTTTTTTGCAGAAGATGACGGTGACATACATAGATTGGCACGAGATGTTACCATTCGCTCTTCGTGGGTACTGTACCTCAACACGGACGTCGACAGCGGAAACACCCTACTCTTTGGTGTATGGCATGGAGGCAGTCCTACCCATCGAAGTCCAAATACCCTATCTCAGGATTATGAAGGATACGAGTTTGAACAAAGACGACTGGATCCAAACCCGACTTGATCAGCTGAATCTAATCGATGAAAAGAGACTTACTGCTATCTGTCATGGTCAGATGTATCAAAAGCGAATGATCAAGGCTTTTAACAAGAAAGTCAGACGTCAAGAATATCAAGTCGGGGATCTAGTGATCAAATGCATCATACTACCGCAAGGTGATCCCAGGAGCAAATGGACCCCCACATATGAAGGGTCATTTGTGGTTAAAAACATTTTCTCGGGAGGAGCTACGATTCTAACCACAATGGATGGTGACGACCTTCCTCACCCCGTCAATGCAGACATAGTGAAAATATATTACGCATAATAAAAGACCCGCTAGGTTGACTGGCCTAGGCAAAAATTAGGGCTTCTCGGCGAACCAAAAGGGTTCGAGCAAAAGTAAGGGATGAAAATGAAAAAACTGTACACCCGGCAAGTCGAAAACCTGAAAAGGCGACTTGGGCAAAAAAAGGTAACCCGGTGGACTGAAAACCCGAAAGGGCGGTGCAGGAAAAAAAATTAGGGATCGAAGTGTAACACTATGTCTCATTGGATCATCTCGCAACCAGACGTCGGTATTTATCAAGCTCGGACAGCGCCAATCAATCTGATTAACCTTCGACCAAGTAGCAAGGTGATGAGACGCTTGAAGATATAAAGGCAATAGCAGAGTTGGAACCCGATCGGATTGTTTCATATAACTATTTTTTTTACAAATTGTAATTTCTTTCGGCGGCGTTCTCTTACTAGGGCGTCAGTCTCTTTGTAAAAAAATGCCTATTACGGGCCAATTGCAAAAATCAATACAATTCATTTTCACAAGAAATTTCAATTTGTTTTTTCTTTTTCTGTTTTGTTTTGCAAGAACGTCCAATGATTCATTTTTGATATATTCATTTGAAAATAATGGCTGCTCATAAATATTTATGCAAGAAATAAAAGAATATTACTCGTAATGCCAAAAATAGGGAAAACAAGAAGTGCCCAAACCTTACAGTTACTCTGCCCATCAAGTACCAGGATAGAGCCAGCTTGAGAACATGAGTAGTGGTACACATACTCCCCACATAGTAAAAATTATCCAAAGACAGTGATGTTAGCTTTCCCGAACAGGACATAACTCTCCCCAGCTGTGGTTCACAATCACGAGTGAGTCAGTAAATTTTCCCCCAAGCAGAGTTTATTTCTCTCACAAGCAGAAATTCAATCTCCAACATAATTCATTATCACCAGCAACGAAAATTCATCCCCAGCTGAGTTTATTTCTCCAAATCAGCAGATCTATCAACAAAGTATCTCCTCTCTAACAGAGTTATTCCCCGCAAAGTTATCCTCAGACAGGGTCTCTTCCGGTAGAATATTCACCAACCGAATGGATGTGAATCCCCAACTACTCATCTTTGTTCACCATCCCCAACAGAAGTAGAGGAACTATGGTTTTTTACAGCAGTCAAGAATACCATTTCTCATACTCTCCAAACAGCTGTCAGGGATTTATTTTCTCGGACTCAGATTATTACGTCAGCATTTCATGTTCATACATCATGACATGTGCATACATTACATATAACATAATCTCAGTTATTTTGAGAACCTCATCACAATGCATCTCATGCATCGCACATAACTAACCATGTATTTATTTCAGGAAAGACAGTTACTATCAACAATTTCCAGCAGGTCCATGATTAACACTCGAAGCTAAACAGAGTAATCATCGGTGCAACAAATGCAACCTTACACAGGTTCCTTCTCAAAGTCCTACTATCCAGGCTTTCATCTCAAGGTTCCTTCTGAAGTTTTACACGAACTTATCCCAAAGTAACCTTACCCAGGTTCCTGCCGAAGTTTTACACAGACTTATCCTGAGGTAACCCTACCCAGGTTCCTCCTAAAGCCCTACACGGGCTCATCACGAGCAACCTTACCCAGGTTCCTTTTGTTGTTTTACCCGGACTCATCACGAGCAACCTTACCCAGGTTCCTTATGCAGTTTTACCCAAACTCCTTACAAAGCAACCTTACCCAGGTTCCTTCTCGGTTCAGATGCAGTTTTACCCAAACTCCTCACGAATCAACCTTACCCAGGTTCCTTCTCAAAGCCCTACTATCTAGGCTTTCATCTCGAAGTAACCCTACTATCCAGGTTCCTTCCCAAGCCCTACTATCCAAGCTTTAATCTCGAAGTAACCCTACTATCCAGGTTCCTTCTCACAACCCTATTATCCAGGCTTTCATGTCAAAGTAACCCTATAACCCAGGTTCCTTCTCAAGCCCTACTATCCAGGCTTCACGTCGAAGTAACCCTACTATCCAGATTACTTCTCACAACCATACTATCCAGGCTTTCATGTCGAAGTAACCCTACTATCCAGGTTCCTTCTCAAGCCCTACTATCCAGGCTTTCATCTCGAAGTAACCCTACTATCCAGGTTCCTTCTCAAGCTCTACTATCCAGGCTTTCATCTCGAAGTAACTCTACTATCCAGGTTCCTTCTCATAACCTTACTATCCAGGTTCTTCCTATCTTATCCCTAGACAGTAGTCCATAACACTGTAAGACCGGGACCCGATCAAACACGATTGGTTTCGCATCTCTCCAATAAGTCGTGGTGCAGTATATACCCTGACCAGATACGTAGTTCACTTCCGCTTCCCCAAACTGGAGTTATTCCCCAGTAGAGTAACGGACAACTGAAGCTCCTAAAACTCTATTTTTCCCAAGACATAGACAAGTATTCCCCAGCAAAGTCCTCCTCAACAACAGGTATACGGGTTCTCGCAAAGGAATCTCTTATGCGATCGATACCTCTTCGGATGGCATCTTTAAGCCCATCCCCGACAATATTCAATCCTCAACTTCCAAATGGTGTCTATAAGCCCATTCCCGATAGCTCCCATCAGTACCACTTCACGCGAGTGTAAATTTCCGGGCACTCTAGTGTTCAATCATCTTCCACCTTCATATCACGAAAGACAGACGAGCCAATCTACATCTTCAGGTTTAAGAAGATTGAACAGGAGAAGCTGTTGTACCCCAAAATTTTCCCTCCCATATTTCTTAACACATTGCAAGTGAGGTCCCCAAATTGCTCAAGGAAGTTCAAGAATTGACCAGACAAACTCTCTGCTAAGGCAGTATACCTCAAATTAGGGTTTCCATCTTCATCAAGATGTGTGAACCACAAAGGACTCAAATGCTCACCATTGTCCTAATATGTTCTCAAGATCATCCATGTCAAGTTTCAAGCCTTGCAGAAGAAGTTTGCTCAGTCAATTGCTCAAATGCTTGAAAATCAACTATACTAGGTCAAAAGTCAACTGTGGCCCACATACAGTCAAATTTCAATATTTTTGGTCAACATCCTCATTTTGAAGTATTATCCATCATTTTATCAAGGGTTGATCATGATTCCTCAAGGATTACTCACAATTCATCAAAACCCAAAAGTTGCTAAATTAGGGTTTTATAGGAAAAGTCAACTCAACTTTAACCAAGCATAACTTTCTCATACTTTATCAGAAATGACCCATTCAAAGCTCATTTTGAATAAGATGAAATTCCATAAAATTCATCTTCATCTCCAAGGTCCAGAATATGCACTCACAAAAAGATATGAATTTTGACATTATAGGTCTTTTTGAAAAGTCAACAAAAACACCTTTTGGGTCAAAGCTTCATACATGAACATGGAAGACTCAATTAAGATGAGAACAAAAGGGTTGTTTAGAGGACATCCTAAGATTTCTAAAAAGTCACAGAACACCTCTCTAGGAACAAAATTGAGAGAGTTATGCATTGGCCAAGTTGACCATTTTTGAAAAATTGCCAAAAGTCAAATGTGCTCAAATTTGCATTTTTTGCTAAATGGGCCTAACTTTTTATGCTTGCACCTTAATTATAATGTGGTCCAAGACTCAAGTGTTCACTCACCCATTATGTGCTTCATTTTTCAATTTATTTTGATTTTTCATTAATTAAAAAGTGAATTAAATCAAATAAATGATGAAAATTAACAAAGATATGGTTTGATTTGTTTTTTTGACAGATTGACAATCAAGATATGTTGAGTTAACAAGATCAAATCGAATCAAGGTCAATTGGTACATGAAAGGCATGATTTGGGTCAAAATAGCAACATATCATATAGCTTGCAAATCAAATCAAATCTTGGATAAATGCAAATATTTATTCCAAGTTTGTTAACGTAATTCAGTCTAGGTTATATAGTGAACAATTCCAGATCAAAAATACAAGGGTGGAGGCGTGCAAACGGCAAGAACAAGCTTCAAAATTCCAAGAAAAAAATGGTGATCCAATTTCATTATAGAGGCCAAGTCAAGCCATTCTAGCATTACCAAACGACTCTTGGTCCTTCCCAGAACCTATCCCAATCACTTGCAGGTGCTCAAACGCCCAGAAACGCATGCAAGGACTCCAACGGTTTGCATCATTCTTTGAAAACGATTTCACTAATTTCTGCATCATTAGCATCTTTAACTCATATATTTGTAATCTTCATCATGTTTGCAAGCTAACCATGTCATTTAATTGCGTTTTTTATGCTTGTACACGATGTTGCCATTGCTAGGGTTTTGTGTTATTTTTAGGGTCTTTTTGTACAGGAATAATTGGGCCTTGAATCAGGTACCATGATGCTCGTGAGGATGAGACGAGTTGATCGGTACCATTACCTTTCATTTATCTTGCGTGTACAACATTTTTGAAATATGCAGGGTTATACCTACAGTGGACGTCCGTAGGTAAAAGTGCTTCATCTAAAGCCACAGTTCAAGGGAGAAGATGATGGCGTGTCAAGCCACCATTGGAACGTTTGAAAATTCGTGCGTTTTCTGAGCGTGATAGTTGACTTTGCTTTTGATTTTTTTTGTTTATAATATATTCAATTAACAAGTCCAGCGCAGATGGTAAAGAATTTTGCCTTTGATGTACACGTCCTGGGTTCAATCTCAGGCGTGTGCATTTTGCTATTTTCTTAACAATTGTAGGCCAATCCCATGCATTGCACTATCCAGCGCCCATCATGTGCCATCAACGTACGTCCATTGGATGCTCAGCTGGCCAGATCCCACGCCTCTCCAATCAAGGACTATGGTGTACCACAAAGTCAACACCATACCAGATCTAGCACTGACCAGGCCTAGAGCTTAATGGGCCACAGATTTTAAGTTCTACACGCCCAATATTCCTAACAACACAGACCCATTTCTCAAATTTTTTCTCTTCTTATTATTTTATTTTGCTTTATTCTTAATTCATTTATTTTTAGAATCAGTTTTTTTATAAAATCATAAAAATCAAAAAGTCATAAAAATTAGAATTAGGTTATTTTTTTAATTTTATTAAATTTTATTTAATTAATTAGCTTGATTTAATTTGGTGTAACTTTAACTTATTTTTACAATTAAAATCAATTAGAAAAATAGGTTTAAATTCTTGATTTAATTATTTTATTTTATTTCAAACAAAAACACAAAAAATAGGTTAACTTAATTATTTTTCTTAATTAAAGTTAATTAGTAATTAGGTTCTTTTTTTAATTCAATTATTCCCTATTTTCTTAAAATAACAAAAACGACAAAAAAGGATTTTCCTTTAATCAATTGCAATTAGGTTTAGTCAAGGGTCGAAACCCTAATTTTTCACGTATTTAATTTTCCGCGCGCTTGTTATTATTTTTGCCATTATTTTGTAACTGTTTCAAGGATGTAATAGTTTAAATTAAGATTTTAAATTCCGAATTTTTTTATTTCACGTCAAGGCAATTATGTAACTGTCAAAGCCATGTAATAGCTAGGTTTATTTCGCCTTTTACTTTCAGCAAACTTTTTTAACCGTCTAGATGTATGGCTAATAGGATTGTATGGCAAGAATGCATGAAAAATTAAAACAGTTAGAAAACCCTAATATGCAAAGATTAAATAAATGAAACAAATCACTCGCACATGTTTACCTCACTTCGGTTGCCTTTGGTACACAATATTAAGCATAGGAGATTTTAGTGGTGGCCCTCCTGTCTAAAAGATCAAATGTCCCATTCAAATGTTGCCTCGGAAATGTTGCCTCGAAAATGTTGCCTCGAAAAGATCTTAAGACTCTAGGGTTACTACTAATATTTTCTAACTATTTCTTTAGTGATTGTATTTGTACCTTTCGAACGTCCCTTACAAACTCCAACACCGATGCTACCTATTTCTCAATAGTAGGATAGCATTGTCTAAAGGAAATAGAACAAAAACAATCTTTTTTCGAGTAGGTAGATGCTAGTAGGTACTTTCTCAAATCAAAACTTTTCACACTTACACTTTTCAAACAAATGTTCAAAACAACTTCATCACACCCTTGAGGACTGATACAAGGGTTATCACAAAGTAAAAGATTTTTCAAAAACAAGCACACAAACACAAACAACTTAAAAATGAGCAAGTACCTAAGAGCCCATGGAAAACCATGGATAGAAAGGGTGCTAACACCTTCCCTTTCTATAATCTACCCCCCATACTCAAAATCTTGAAAAAGGATTTTTTTTTCTGTACTTTTTTCCTTTCCGGTTGGATGAAATAAAAGTTGGTGGCGACTCTTGCTTACCGCGACATTTTGTGAATAAAAAAACGCAAAACACAAACCAGTATTAAACAGTCGGTTCTACCACCGTATCACAGATCAGTACCGTTTGAGCTTGAAAGTTGATACTGAGGTCTGGATGCAAGGTGATCCAATAGGACATAGTTGTACGCTTTAAATCCTTAACTTTTTACTGGACTGCCCTTTCGGGTTTTCAGTCCACCAGGATACCCTTTTTTGCCCAAGCTGCCTTTTCAGGTTTTCGACTTGCCGGGTGTACAGATTTTTTTGTATTTACCCCTAATTTTTGCCCGAATCCTTTTGGTTTGCCAGGATGCCCTTATTTTTACCTAGGCCAGTCAACCTAGCAGGTCCTTATTTACGCGTAATATCTTTTTACTATGTCCGCATTAACAGGGTGAGGAAGGTCGTCACCATCTATGGTGGTTAGAATCATGGCTCCACCGAAAAATATGGTTTTGATCACAAATGGCCCTTCGTACGTGGGAGTACATTTTTCCCTGGGATCACCTTGTGGCAGTATGATGCGCTTGATTACTAGATCACCCACTTGATATACCTGATGTTTGACTTTTTTGTTGAAAGTCTTGATCATTCGCTTTTGATACATTTGACCATGACAGACAACAGTAAGCCTTTTCTCATCAATCATATTCAGTTGATCAAGTCGAGTCTGGATCCAATCATCTTCGTTCAAACCCGCATCCTTCATGATCCTTAAAGAAAGGATATGGACCTCAATAGGTAGGACAACCTCCATACCATACACCAGAGAATAAGGTGTTACCCCTATTGACATTCGTGCTGAGATGCGGTAACCATGAAGAGCAAATGGTAACATCTCATGCCAGTCTTTGTATGTCACCATCATCTTCTGTATGATTTTCTTAATATTCTTATTAGCAGCCTCCATAACGCCACTCATCTTCGGCCGGTAAGGGGAAGAATTATGATGTTGGATCTTGAATTGTTTACAGAGTTCAGTGATCATTGTATTATTGAGATTTGTACCATTGTTTGTGATGATTCTCTCTGGAACACTATACCGATAAATTAGGTTATGCTTGATAAATCGCGCTATAACATTCTTGGTAACAGTAGAAAAAGAGGAAGCCTAAACCCATTTCGTGAATTAATCAATGGCCACTAGGATGAAGTGATGCACGTTGGAAGCAGTAGGTCTAATATCTCCGATCATATTAATTCCCCACATTGCAAAGGGCTAGGGAGCCGTCAAGACATTCAAGGGGACCAGAGGTATATGTACTTTATCAACATAGATCTAGTATTTGTGACATGTTCGGGAATGCTGATAACAACCTGCTTCCATAGTGGACCAACAGTATCCTTCCCGTAGGATCATTTTAGCCACGGTATGTCCACTAGAGTGGGTGCCAAAGGTACCTTCGTGTAAATCTGTCATGATCCTCTCTGCTTCGCTCTTATCTAATTACCAAAGTAAAATAGTCATTGTTACGCTTGTAGAGGATTCCATTACTGAGGAAGAACATTATGGAGAACCTTCTCAGAAACTTCTTATCATTGACAGACACCCCCTCAGGATATTCTAGAGTTTCAAGATACCTCTTCACTTCATGAAACCAAGGTTTTTCTGCTACTTCTTCAGTTTCAATCTCATAGCAGTATGGTGGTTCATCCAACCTCTCAATAGTGATCCGAGGAGCCTCGTTGTCCCACTTAACCTTGAACATAGATGACATGGTAGCTAGCGCGTCCGCTAACTGGTTCTCTTCTCGTGGGAAATGTTCAAAGGTGACCTCTTCAAAGTGTGGAAGCAATGTCAGCACATGTTCTTTATAAGGGATGATATTAGGGTGCTTCGTGTCCCACTCCCCTTTGATTTGACTTATTACCAAGGCTTAATCCCCGAAAATGCTCAAAAACTTGATCCTTAGGTCAATAGCAGCTTTGAGACCCATGATGCACACTTCATACTCTGCCATATTGTTGGTATAGTTGAAACATAATCTGGCGGTGAAAGGAGTATGACAACCCTCGGGAGATATGATTACGGCACCGAAGCCATTGCCGAGTGCGTTGCAGTCTCCATCAAAAACCATAGTCCATCAGGATCCTTCCTCAGGTCCTTTATACGGTCCAGGTTTTTCATAGTCTGTCACTAACATAATGTTCTCACTGGGATTTCAAAATTCATGGACTGGTAGTCATCCACAGCCTGATGAGCCAAATGATCCGCTAGTACACTTCCCTTGATTGCCTTCTGGGTCGTGTATTGGATATCGTATTCGGTTAAGATTATTTTCCATCTTGCTATTCTTCCGGAGAGAGCAGGCTTCTCGAAGATGTACTTGATCAGATCCATCTTAGATATCAACAAAGTAGTGTGGGTCAACATATACTGTCTCAGTCGGCGATCAGCCCATGCTAAAGCGCAACAAGTTTTCTTGAGCAGTGAGTATCTTGTTTCACAGTCGGTAAACTTTTTTCTAAGGTAGTATATCACATGCTCTTTTCGACCGAACTCGTTATGTTTCCCCAGCACATACCCCATTGAATTATCTAACACTGTTAAGTACATTATCAAATATCTTCCTTCAATTGGAGGCATCAGAATTGGAGGCTCTTGAAGGTATTCCTTGATTATTTCGAAAGCGGTATGGAATTTGTCATTCCACTTTACCACTTGAGCTTTCTTCAGGAGTTTGAAGATTGGCTCACAAGTAGCAATTAAATGGGAAATGAATATGGCAATGTAATTTAGGCGTCCCAAGAAACCTCTTACCTCCTTCTCAGTGCGAGGAGCCGGCATCTCTTGTATAGCCTTCACCTTCGCATGGTCTACCTGAATACCTTTGTCACTGATAATGAAACCTACGAGTTTACCAGACCTTACCCCGAAGGTGAACTTGTTCAAATTTACCGTCAGCTTGTATGTCTTCAACCTATCAAACAACTTTTGTAGATGATCAAGGTGCTCTTCCTCTGTTTGAGACCTGGCTATCATGTCATTAACATAGACCTTTATCTCATGGTGAATCATGTCAGAAACAAAGTTACCATGGCTCGCTGATAGGTTGCCCCATAATTCTTCAACCCAAACGGAATCACTTTGTAACAGAAAGTACCCCATTGGGTGACGAAGGTTGTCTTCTCCATGTCTTCGGGTGCCATCTTGATCTGACAGAGAACCCATTCATGAAGGAAAAGATCTTGTGTTGCACGGTGTTGTCAACCAGAACGTCAATATGGGGAAGCAGAAAGTCATCCTTGGGGCTTGCTCTGTTCAAATCTCGGTAATCCACACATATCCGTACTTTGCCGTCCTTTTTAGGCACTGAAACTACGTTAGCAACCCATTGGGGATGATAGGTGACAGCTAAGAACCCAATTCTGAACTGCTTCATAACTTCTGCTTTGATATTCTCTGACATTTTAGGGCGCATACGGTGGACTTTCTGCTTTACCGGAGGGAAATCTTCTTTAGTTGGCAGACGATGAACCACAATATCCGTGTCCAGTCCGGACATGTCTTCATACGACCAAGCAAAGATCTCAACATAATCATGCAACATTTGTATCAAACTCTATTTGACACTAAGCTCCATATTTGCACCTATCTTGACGTCTTTCCTGTCCTTTTATGTTCACAAGTTTATTGTCTCAACTGGCTCTTCATGAGGCTGTATAGCCCTTTCTCCCTACCGTAACAATCTAGCAAGTTCTCCGGGTACCTCACAATCTTTCTCACCTTCGTCCTCAACTTAGTTGAGCGGATTTTCAAAGTCATAACCGGCAATAAAAAAATTGCTATCAATGGGATCCAGAGTGGATATGGATCTGCACTTTGATACGTGAGTGTGTGTAAGAGCGTAGCTATATAGACAAAGTAAAAAGCAGAAAAGGAAGACAGAGAGCGCAAAATTTGTATGCATAAACGTACAATGCTTTATTAATGCCATATGAAATTGAAACATGATTACCCTCATAAATAAACCATTGTGCCCCGGGTAAGACACATGGCCATAGAGTTTATATTGTTTATTACATATCCAAAAAAACAAGAAAGACAATTACTTCTGAATAAAAGTAATTGGTACAACATATTTTGTCGTCCAGTTACTGGGTCCATCGTTGGTAGTAGCGAAGATCCAGCTGCCCATGTCATAGTCACCATCACTGTCCTCTAGAGCGTTGATCCCATGGTTGCTGATACATAGGGGAGGTCCTCCAGCACGAGCATGATGGACAACCCTTTGAGCCCCTTCTTCAATAACTGCTTTTTCATCCTTGAGAGAAGCCATCTTTAAGCGAGGTCTGGTGATCTTTGGCAGATTGGGGATAGTTTAAGTGGCAGCCATAGTCTGAGGCACTTCTTCAAAGTTCTGGCACAGAGTCTCGATGAACTCGCCATCTATTTCCACATACCTGAAGGAATTCAAATGGCTTACCATGTACTCTTTTTCTCCATGTACCATGGCAACATTTCCCTTCACTAGATACTTCATCATCTGATGCAGAGTAGACGTGACCGCTCCCGCCCCATGGATCCAAGGGCGACCCAACAAACAAGAATAAGATGGCCTAATATCCATCACATAGAAGGTGGATTCGAAGGTATGAGAACCAAATTTGATGGGGATATCCACCTCCCCGTGCACCATTCTCTTTGATCCATAGAAATCCCTCACTATAATGTTGTTGGGCTTCAAAGTCAAACCTTCATCGTCTAGTCTATCCAAAGCCTTCTTGGGCAGCACGTTTAATGATGAACCAGTATCTACTAGAACATGGGCCAAAGTAGTTCCCCTGCATTCGACGGAAACATGCAGCGCATCATTGTGTTTTCTCCCTCTGGGCATCAGATCAGCATCAGAAAAACCCAAATTGTTATCAGTCATCAAACTGGCCACACAATCTTTAAATTGGTCAGCAAATGTTTCTTGTGGCACATGGGCAGTCTTAAGGAACTTCACCAAAGCCTTTGCATGAGCTTCATATCACAACAGTAAGGCTAGCATAGAAATCTTAGAAGGGGTCTGCCCCAACTATTCGACCACATTGTAGTCGCTCTTCTTTATGATCTTCAAAATTTCTTCCATTTCCTTCTTGGAAGCCTCTAGGATAGATTCTGAATGAGCCTTCGTCTGGACTGGCTCAATCAATATGTCTTTGGCCCGAGTCTTGGCCGACTCGGTGATAGGGGTGTGAACAGGGGTGATTACAGAAATTGCAATAGTGGTATCAACATGGACAAAAGTAGGAATGATCAAAGGACTAGTAGCGGCTTTTGGAGGAGAAATCTCATGGGAGAACACTCTTCCATTTCTTGTTATTTTGCAGGTCCCAGCAATGTTGCCAATGTCGGGATCAGCATTTTCGGAAACCTAGTCTTCAATAGCCACCAGGTCTTGCTTGACGTCGTGGTAGTAGACATCAGTCCCATAGTTCTAGGGAACATCTTTGTCCGAGGAATATGGGATTGTCCCTGGCATGGTGATTATCTAAGGAGCCAACTTCGGAGAAGATGTAATCCTAACGGGTCTTTTGGTGGAGACCCTGGGAGGATTGGCGGAAATGGTTATGATGGAAACATCCTTGCAAGAAATAGTCAGGACGAGAGTCTTCTCAAACAAAATCTCTCTATCATCCATCAGGCGCTGAACACCTGCCTTCAACAAATGACAACCAATCGGTAAAGGTAAACATGAGTGGCAACCTTCACCATAACCCGGAAATAAACTGGCTTTCAACAAGTTCCACTTAATGTTCATGAGGGGAGTAACCAGTTCCTCAACATAATTAACAAACATATTGTGATCGGTGGGAATGAGAACTGACTATTTTTGGAATGCTGGTTCGCGTTTGCGTTTGTTTTTGCAAAATGTCGCGGTTAAGCAAGAGTCGCCACCGTCTTTTATTTTATCCAACAAGGAAAGGACAAAAGCACAGAAAAATTCCTTTTCGAGAATGTTTCTCGGGTTCGGGAGGTAGATTATAGAAAGGGAAGGTGTTAGCACCCTTTCTATCCGTGGTTATCCACGGGCTCTTAGGTACTTGCTCACTATGTTTTCAAAAGTTTCCTTTTCTTTGTGTTTGTGGGTTTCGAAAAGAGTTTTGTTTTTGAAGAAAGTGTAAGTGCGAAAAGTTGGTTTTGTTTTAAAAGGAGCAAGTACTTAAGGACCTCTACCTACTCAAAAAGGAATTAAATTGTCAAATGTCCTTTAGAAAGTGCTATCCCACTATTGAGGAGTATGTAACACTGTCGTTGGAGTTTTCGGGTCAATTCGATTTAAGGGACGTGTGGTCACTAAAGCAACGTTAGGACGCTTTAGTGGTAATCCTAATGTCTTAGATCATTTTTATCGAAGCAACCATTTCGAGGCAACTTATGATCTTGGGAAAAAAGAACGGCCTCTAAAACATCCTATACTTAATGAACACGCTCGAGGCAACCGAGTGAGGTGTACCCTAGGAGTGGCATGTGCAAGTGTGTCAATTTTCAGTTATATTATTCTTTGTACACGTTATGGTGAGCTACTATTGATTTTAAGTTAAGAGTTAATCTTGTCATGCAATCCTAGTTAGCATACATCTAAACAATTAATATATGTACATGAATTTCAAGTGCGGGAATTGTAAATCCTACGCTATTACAAGGCTTCGGGGAGGGGGTTATTTACATGTCCAAAATTGGGGGAATAAAGCAGTAAAAATGTAAAAGTCTTAGTTTAAACTATTACATCCCAGTAGGCAGTTACAATAAAATAAACGCGCGCGAATCTGAAAATAAACTCTAAAAAATCCTAAGAATAAAATTTTTTTGTTGTTTTATTTTATTTTGGGAAAATAATCTGAATCTATTTAATTTTAGTTTTTTTTGAGAAAATGTTAAAATGATTAGAAGATTAATTGACAAAGTTAATTTTAATAGAAAAAACTAGCCTAATGTTTTTTTGGGGTTTTTTAATTTTAATGTTAATTAAAAAAAGATAAAAAGATGTCAATGAAAGCAAAAATAAAATACAAGGGGAATCCTTTGATCCAGGGGAAAAAGAGTTTCGACCCAGGGAGGGAATGGAAGCTTCGATTGGGCCAGACAGTAAGGCTTGAGTAGCCTTCGATCCAGGGAAGAGGATTTGTCTTTTGATCAAGGAGGTCATGGCTTTCGATCCAGGAATGAGATGCCTCCTTCGATCCAGCATGCTAATGGGTTCGATCCAGAGAAGGTGTCTCCTTCGATCTGGGATGTTATACCTTCAAAAGTATGTTAGCGAAATAAAATGCAGGGCCTGGGTATTGAACCCCAGGCCCTTCGATCCTGCGCTTGCTGGGTTTCTTCAGGCTATGTCTGCAGCAAATGTTAGCAAACGAAAAACATGACCTGGGTGCCAAACCCAGGCCCTTTGATCCTGTCTAGGATGGCAAATCGAAGGTAACAATAAGTAATGATATGTTATGCAAAAACAAGGTTGGATAATTTACCCTCTCTTACCAGTAGATGGAACCTTCGATTTGGCACCGGCTGGATGGGAGCACTTTCAATCTGAGGGCTTCTGGGCGTGGGTACCTTCGATCTGAAGGAATGCTTTGGCTTGGAAAATTCTGACAACCTTTGATGGATTATATGGGCAGCGTCTCTCCAATGCTTCTGTTGTGTGTTTTTTCGTGTGTGTTCTCCTGCAGAGTTTTTGTGTGTGTTTTGTTGTATAATTTCCGTGTCCTGTAATGTATATGCTGGCCCTGTATTTATAGGAGTGGGGTGGAGGGGACAGGAAGACAAAGGTTTAAATGACCTTGATTATGTGTTTGACAGCCATGAATGAGAATTTGTAACGTTGGCTAAACACATGGGATCTTGTCCCTTTTTGAATTTTGAATGACATGTCACTGGCCTTCGAATGCTCCCTTTCGAATGGGCTGATGGCTTCCTTCGAATGCTCCCTTTCGAATGGGCTGATGGCCTCCTTCGAATACTTTTCGAAAGCTTCTTCGAATGGACCCTTTGAATGCTTCTTCAAATGGACCTTTTTGGAGTTCCAATCGAAGGACACTATTATAATGCCAATCGAAGTGCTTGTCCATAATTCCAATCGAAGTGCTCCTTCAGAATGACAATCGAAATGCTCCTTCAGAATGCCAATCGAAGTGCTTGTCCATAATGCCAATCGAAGTGCTCCTTCATATTTCCAATCGAAATGCTCCTTCATAATGCCAATCGAAAGGTCTTTCAGAATGCCAATCGAAGTGCTCCTTCAGAATACCAATCGAAATGTACTTAAAGCACCACTCAAAAATTTTCTTTTTCCTTAGGCAAGAGTTTGTGATCAACCATGCAGGGGGAAGACTTTGGAAAACATGAGAGGGCAAATTTTGGGGTGCAACAGTTGCCCCTGTTCAATTTTCTTAAACCTGAGGATGTAGATTGGCTTGCGTGCCTTTCGTGATCCGAAGGTGGAAGATAATTGAACACTAGAGTGCCCAGAAATTTGCACTCGCATGGTGTAGTATCAGCATTGTGATGTCGGGAATGGGCTTACAGATGCCATTTGGAGATTGTTGGTAGGAGGATGGGCTTATAGATGTCATCTGCAAGAGTGTCGATCGCATAAGAGATTCCTTAGCGAGAACTTGCATACCTGTTGTTGTAGAAGATTTCGCTGGGGAAGTCTAACCTTGTTGAGATTTAGGAATCTTCCTGTACTTCAGCTGAGAGAATGCTTCAGCTGAGTTTTAAGAACCTGTTCATAGTTCAATTGGGGGGAAATATCTTCATCAAGATCTAGGAATTTTCTCGTGCTCAATGGAGTAAACCGCTGAGGTTATAGAACTTGTCCACACTATGACGGAGGAAAACATCAAGATCTAGGAACTGACTTGTGCTCAAAGGAGTATACCGTTGAGGTTATAGTACTTGTCCACACTATGACGTAGGGAAACATCTTCATCAAGATATAGGAAATGACTCATGCCCACCGAGAGTATACCGTTGAGGTTATAGAACTTGTCCACACTATGATGGAGGAAAACATCAAGATCTAGGAACTGACTCGTGCTCAATGGAGTATACTGTTGAGGTTATAGTACTCGTCCACACTATGACGTAGGGAAACATCTTCATCAAGATCTAGGAACTGTCTCGTGCTCAATGGAGTAAACCGCTGAGGTTATAGAACTTGTCCACACTATGACGGAGGAAAACATCAAGATCTAGGAACTTACTCGTGCTCAATGGAGTATACCGTTGAGGTTATAGAACTTGTCCACACTATGACATAGGGAAACATCTTCATCAAGATCTAGGAACTGTCTCGTGCCCACCGGGAGTATACCGTTGAGGTTATAGAACTTGTCCACACTATGACGGAGGAAGACATCAAGATCTAGGAACTGACTCGTGCTCAAAAGAGTATACCGTTGAGGTTATAGTACTCGTCCACACTATGACGGAGGAAAACATCAAGATCTAGGAACTGTCTCGTGCTCAATGGAGTAAACCGCTGAGGTTATAGAACTTGTTCACACTATGACGGAGGAAAACATCAAGATCTAGGAACTGTCTCGTGCTCAATGGAGTAAACCGCTGATGTTATAGAACTTGTCCACACTATGACGGAGGAAGATTGTCGAGATTGATAACCTTATCTGAAATTCAACTATTGATAATTCAATTGAGATTTAAGAACTGGTCAGATCTTCGACTAAGCTGAGAACTTAACTGCATTTTTCCTGAATGGTAAAGGTCAGTCATATGCAATGCATGATATAGATCAGGTAATGATGTTCTCAAAATAAATGAGATTGTGTGGTATGATGCGTTTATGCATGTATCATGATGTATGGGAATGTGATGTTTTAGCTGGGGAACATAAATCCCGGAGCTGCTGGCGAGTAGAGTTGAGTTCTTCGTTTCCGCTGGGGATGATGAACGAAGATGATTGTGAGAATAAGCCTGCAGGAGAAAAGAACTCCGTTGGGGAGTAAACATGGTGAAGAGATTACTCCGAGGGGAAATACTCTGTGGGGGAGAGATGTTCTGCTGATGATTTTAATGATAACTCCGTTGGGGATTCCGTTGATAAGCTTTGTTGGGGATTTCGATGATGAACTCCACTGGGGATTGATTACCATTGCTGGTGATATTGAGTCTGTTAAGGATAGAAGTCCTGCTTGGGGAAAGAAAGAACTTTGCTGGGGATGATCTTTCAGTTGCAACTTGCTGAGGATAACCCAGTTAGACTCTTGTGAGGATAACCTTCTGAATTTGGCTGAGGAGATGTATTTGTATTCTGCAGGGGACAAGCTTCCAGAATCTACTGGGTAAGATGACTCAACTCCGCTGGGGAAGCTTTCTTAGACTGCGCTGGGGAAATGGCTCCATTGGGGGTATCTTGTACTCCGCCGGGAAAAAAAATCTTATATTCTGTTAGGGAATATTAAGACTGCCGGGGGTGCTCTTATGTTTGCTGGAGAATGTCTTTATACTCCGTTGGGGAATATTAAAACCTTCTGGGGATACCCGACCCTTTTCAGGGCTGATGGTAGACCAACTCTGCTTGGGGAGAGTATTGCCGACTCGTCAGTAGTTGCAGGTTTTAGCTGAGAGAGCTATCTTCAGCTGAATATATACCTTGGTACCTGGTGGACAAAGCAACTAGATCGCTCAGACAATTCTTATTGCCCCTACTTCTGATATCACCCGTAATTTGTCTTTTGTTTCGCATGTAAATATTTATGAGCAGCAATTAATGTCAAATGCATATATCAAAAATGAACATTGTACGTTCTTTGCAAAACAAAACAGATAAAGGAAAAACAATTTGAAATTTTTTTAAAAATGAATTTGTATTGACTTTGAAGTTTGGCCTGTAAATAGGCATTTTGTACAAGAGGTTGACGTCCTAGTAAGAGAACACCGCCGAACAAATAGAATTTATACAATTTGTGAAAACAAAACAGCTACGTGAATAGTCCCACTGGGTTCCAGCTCTGCTATTGCCTTTATATCTTCAAGCATCTCATCACTTTGCTACTTAGTTGAAGATGAATCTGATTGACTGGTGTCGTTCGAGCCTGATAGTTGATACCGAAGTCCGGATGCGAGGTGATCCAATGAGACATAGTGTTACGCTTTAATCCCTAACTTTTTCCTGGACCGCCCTTTCGGGTTTTCAGTCCACCGAGATACCCATTTTTGCCCAAGCCGCCTTTTCAGGTTTTCGATTTGCCGGGTGTACAGATTTTTTTATTTTCATCCCTTATTTTTGCCCGAACCCTTTTGGTTCGCTGGGAAGCCCTTATTTTTGCCTAGGTAGGTCAACCTAGCGGGTCTTTGATTATGTGTAGTATCTTTTTACTTTGTCTGCATTGACGGGGTGAGGAAGGTCGTCACCATCCATGGTGGTCAGAATCATCGCTCCTCTTGAGAAGATGTTTTTAACCACAAATGGCCCTTCGTAAGTAGGGGTCCATTTGCCCCTGGGATCAACTTGAGGTAGAATGATGCGCTTGATTACCAGGTCCCCAACTTGATACTCTTGTCGTCTGACTTTCTTGTTAAATGCCTTGATCATCTGTTTTTGGTACGTCTGACCATGACAAATAGCAGTGAGTCTCTTTTCGTTGATTAGATTCAATTGATCAAGTCGAGTCTGAATCCAGTCGTCTTCGCTCAAACTTGCATCCTTCATGATCCGAAGAGAGGGTATCTGAACTTCAATGGGCAAGACTTCCTCCATGCCATAAACCAAGGAATAGGGTGTTGCCCCTGTTGACGTCCGTGCTGAGGTACGGTACCCATGAAGAGCAAATGGTAACATCTCGTGCCAATCTTTGTATGTCACTATCATCTTCTACACAATCTTCTTAATGTTCTTATTAGCTGCTTCTACAGCCCCATTCATCTTCGGCTGGTAGGGAGAAGAGTTATGATGTTGTATCTTGAATTGCTCGCAGAGTTCAGTGATCATTTTGTTATTGAGATTGGTACCATTGTCCGTAATGATCCTCTCTGGTACACCGTATCGGCAGATCAGGTTGTGACGGATGAACCGGGCCACGACGTTCTTGGTTACGGTAGCAAAGGAAGCTGCTTCAACCCACTTCGTAAAGTAATCAATTGCTACCAGGATGAAACGATGCCCGTTGGATGCCGTAGGTCTGATCTTGCCGATCATATCAATGCCCCACATTTCAAAAGGCCAAGGTGCTGTCAAAACATTCAGAGGAACTGGAGGTGTATGCACCTTATCAGCATAGACCTGACACTTGTGACATGTCCGAGAATGCTGATAACAGTCGGCTTCCATTGTGGACCAGTAATATCCTGCCCGAAGGATTTTCTTTGCCATGGTATGTCCACTAGAATGAGTTCCGAAAGTACCTTCATGCAGCTCTACCATGATCCTTTCTGCTTCAATTTTATCCACGCAACACAGTAAGGTTGAATCATGGTTACGTTTGTAAAGAATGCCATTGTTGATGAAGAACTTTGCCGCAAACCTTCTTAGAAAATTCTTGTCATTAACAGATGCACCCTCGGGGTATTCTTGAGCTTCAAGGTACCTATTTACTTCATGATACCAAGGTTTTTCTGTTATCTCTTCAGTCTCAAGATCACAACAATGTGCAGGTTCATCCAATTTCCAAATAATGATCCGGGGAGCCTCGTTGTCCCACTTGACTTTGAACATAGAAGACATCGTAGCTAACGCGTCCGCCAACTGATTCTCCTCTCTTGGGAAGTGTTCAAAGGTTATCTCCTCGAAGTGGGGAAGCAACGTCAATACATACTCCCTGTAAGGAATAAGATTTGGGTGTTTCGTATCCCACTCGCCTTTGATCTGACTAATCACGAGAGCGAAATCTCCGAAGACGCTCAGAAACTTAATCCTTAGGTCAATTGCAGCTCGAAGACCCATAATGCATACTTCATATTCCGCCATGTGGTTGGTGCAGTTGAAACATAGTCGGGAAGTAAACAGAGTATCAGAGCCTTTAGGATATATTATCACAGCTCCAATGCCGTTACCCAAAGCGTTTGATGCTCCATCAAAGTGCATAGACCATCGGGATCCTTCCTCAGGTCCTTCATCCGGTCCAGGTGTTTCACAATCAGTTATGAACATGATATTCTCGTTCGGGAATTCAAAGTTCATAGACTGGTAATCATCCACTGCCTGATGTGCCAAATGGTCTGCCAATACACTTCCTTTGATTGCCTTTTGAGTCGTGTACTGGATGTCATATTCAGTCAAGATCATCTGCCATCTTGCTATTATTCCGGACAAGGCAGGCTTTTCGAAGATATACTTGATTGGATCCATATTTGAAATCAACAAAGTAGTGTGAGTCAACATATACTGTCTCAGCCGGGGAGCAGCCCATGCCAAAGCGCAGCAAGTTTTCTCGAGCAGTGAGTAACGGGTTTCACAGTCGGTAAACATTTTGCTAAGGTAATAAATAGCATGCTCTTTTCGGCCAGACTCGTCATGCTGCCCCAGCACACACCCCATTGAGTTATCGAGCACTGTCAAGTAAAAAATCAAAGGTCTCCCCTCAACTGGTGGCATAAGAATAGGTGGCTCCTAGAGGTACTCTTTGATTCTTTCGAAAGCAGCCTGACATTCATCGTTCCAACGTACCACTTGATCTTTCTTCAGCAGTTTGAAGATTGACTCACAAGTAGCAGTTAGGTGCGAGATGAATCAGGCAATGTAGTTCAGACGTCCTAGAAAGCCTCTGACCTCTTTCTCTGTCTTGGGAGCTGGCATCTCTTGTATAGCTTTCACCTTGGAAGGGTCCACTTGAATACCTTTGTCGCTCACGACGAAACCTAGCAGTTTGCCAGACCTCACCCCGAAGGTGCATTTGTTTGGGTTCAATCTGAACTTGTATAACTTCAACCTGTCAAACAGTTTTTGTAGATGGTCAAGGTGTTCCTCCTCAGTTTGGGATCTCGCAATCATATCGTCGACGTATACTTCAATCTCATGATGGATTATGACATGAAATAAAGCAACCATGGCACGCTGATATGTTGCCCTAGCATTCTTCAATCCAAAAGGCATGACCTTGTAACAAAAGGTGCCCCACTGAGTAACAAAGGTGGTCTTCTCCATGTCTTCGGGAGCCATTTTTATCTGATTATAACCGGAGAAACCGTCCATAAAGGAGAATACCTTGTGCTGAGCAGTATTATCAACCAGAACATCGATGTGAGGTAGAGGGAAATCATCCTTAGGGCTTGCTCTGTTCAAATACCTGTAGTCAACACACATTCGAACCTTACCATCCTTCTTTGGTACCGGAACCACATTGGCAACCCACTGAGGGTAAGAAGTTACTGCTAGAAAACCGGCGTCAAATTGTTTCATAACCTCAACCTTGATTTTCTCGGACATCTCTGGACGCATACGTCGAACCTTCTGTTTTACCGGAGGGAAGTCCTCCTTGGTAGGCAGGCGATGAACCACAATATCCGTATCCAACCCAGGCATATCTTCATAAGACCAGGAAAAGATCTCCACATAGTCATGCAGCATCTAAATCAACCGTTGTTTCACACTAAGCTCCAGATTTGCACCGATCTTGACTTCCTTTCTGTCTGTCTCGGTACCCAGATTCACCGTTTCCACTGGCTCTTCATGTGGCTGAATGGTCCTCTCTTCCTGGAGTAGCAGTCTTGCAAGTTCACCAGGCACATCGCAATCATCTTCACCTTTGTCTTCGACTAAGTTGATCGGATTTTCGAAGTCATAACTGGCAGTAGCAGAGTCGTTACCAGTGAGATCCAGAGTGGATTGAGACTTGTATATGTGAGTGTGTGTAAAATAGCTGTTTTGCAATATATAATAAAGAAAGACAAGGAGCGCAAAATTTGAAATGAAAAACGTCCAATGCTTTTATTAATGATATATGAAAGTGGCACACAAAATCCCTTATAAATGAAGCCACGGTGTTCCGGGTCAGACACTGGGCCAAAAAGTTTCACAATATTGTCTGTTACAAATTTAAAACAAAAAGCTTCATTACTGAGTAACAAAAGTAGTAGGGATGAAGTCCTTTGCTGTCCAGTTGTTTGGTCCACCGTTAGTCGTATGATAGATCCAGCTGTCGAATTCAGATTCCTCCACGTCATCTTCGATGGCATTTACTCCCGAGTTGATGATGAACACAAGAGGTCTTCCAATCCTTGCACTTCGAACAACCCTTTGAGCTTCTGCAGTGAAACCCAACCAAAACTTGTTAGTCTTCTGAGTGAAATCAGGAAGTCGGCCCCAGTTTGCATACTCACCCTTCTCAATAACAGCCCGGACATCCTTTAAGGAAGCCATCTTCATAGGAGAATCTTCCATCACAGTCTCAGCTGATGCCAATGTCTAAGGAACCTCTTCAAAGTGTTGAAATGGGGTCTCAATGAACTCCCCATCCATCTCTACGTACCGGAACGAATTGAGGTTGCTGACCATGTATTCCTCCTCCCCTTGAACTGTCACAATCTTGCCTCTGACCGGGTACTTCAACTTCTGGTGGAGCGTTGAGGTTACGTCTCCAGCTTTGTGGATCCATGGACGACCCAGCAAACAAGAATAGGATGGCCGAATGTCCATCACGTATAATGTAGAATTGAAGACCTGAGAACCAACTTTGATTGGAATATCAACCTCACCATGCACCATCCTCTTAGACCCATCAAAGGCTCGGACAACAATGTTACTCGGCTTTAGCTCCAAACCTTGGCAATCCAGCCTGTCTAGAGCTTTCTTGGGCAAGATGTTCAACAAGGAACCAGTGTCAACCAACACATGTGCAAGAGTAGTGCCTCTGCATTCAATGGAGACATGCAGGGCATCATTATGGTTCTTCCCTTTTGCAGTTAGATCAGCGTCGGAGAAACCCAAACCATTATCAGCAGTTAAATTGGCCACAAAATTGGTAAATTGATCAGCTGATGTCTCTTGTGGCACATGGGCCGTCTTTAGGAAGGTAATCAGAGCCTTGGCATGGGCCTCTGAAAACAATAGCAGTGATAACATCGAAATCTTGGATGGGGTTTGCCCCAGTTGCTCAACTACATTATAATCACTCTTAATAATCTTTAGAATCTCTTCCATCTCCTGTTTGGAAGCTTCAACAGTGATTGTCTTTAGCGCCTCCGTCTGGGAAGGCATATCAGTGGTGATCCCCTTGCCCCGAGCGTTAGATGACTCGGCGAAAGGGGTAGGAACAGGGACTTGATCAGGAATGGTAGCAGGTACACTTGCAGGCTTAATGACAACAGGTCTTCGGACGGCTGGTGGAGCAATATCAGGTGAGAAAAGTCTACCGCTGCGGGTGACTTTAGTAGGTCCTGTAACGTTGCTGACGCCGGTATCAGCACCAAACTCTTGCTTAACTCCAAGAACATAAACATCTGCCCCATAGTGCCAAGGTACAGCTTTTTCAGATGTATAGGGGATGGGCCCCGGAACAGTGATGATTATAGGTGCGATCTTCGGAACAAATGTAATTCTAACAGGCGTCCTCGAGGGAGCCTTGGAAGAATTGTCGAAAATGGTAATGATAGAAACTTCTTCAGAATGAACGGGTGGAACAACAGCCTTCTTAAAAAGAATCTCTTTACTATCCATCAGGTTCTGGATACCTGACTTCAGAGATGGGCAACCAGTAGGTAAAGCAGAACATATAGAGCAACCTTCACCACAGCCCGGAAATAAACCGGCTAGCAACAAGTTCTTCTTGATAGTCATTAAAGGGGTAACAACATCATCCACAGAAACTACAAACAAGTCTTCCTCTACAACATTCACTCCATGCCTGGGCATGGGAGCCATTACAACATTAGGCCTCTCGTGCGCCTCGAACTCAATCTCCTTTGCATCAATTAAGTCCTGCACCTTGTTCTTCAAAACCCAACAATCGTCTGTATTATGCCCCGGGCTATCAGAGTGAAAAGCGCAGCGGGCATTAGGGTTATACCTTGGTGACATTGTATTTGGATTCTTTGGAGCTTCTTTTAGGGTCACCAGATTGGTCTTCAGTAATTGTGGCAGAATTTGAGACAAGGTCATGCTGAGACGAGTGAATTGCCTTTGAGGTCTCTCGTCCCTTCGTTGGTTATAATGTTGAGGAGCACCGACAGGTTTTGAGATAACAACCGCATTGACAGCTTGTCGGTGTTCAGGTCTACTATGTCTTCTTGAACTATAGACAACACTGGACTCTTTCTTGAATGGTTTCTTCTCGGTGCTCGATGAGGCGCCCTTCTGTATCTTCCTAGCTTTAATACCTGCTTCAATCCTCTCACCAGTTAAGATGAGGTCTGTAAATCCGGTTGAGGAGCTTCCAATCAGATGATTGAAGAATGGACCAGACATGGTCCCCAGAAACATATCAACCAGTTCACGATCATCCAAAGGTGGTTGCACCCTTCCGGCCAAGTCTCTCCACTTTTGAGCATACTCTTTAAATCCTTCACCCGCCCCTATTGACATACCCTGGAGTTGGGTACGCGTAGGAGCAAGGTCGGAGTTATACTGATACTTCCTATAGAACGCAACAGCCAAATCCTCCCAACTGCGGATACTGGCTCCGTCCAACTGATATAACCACTCAAGCTGAGTCCTTGAAAGACTGTATTGAAAGAAATGGATCCACAAGTTCTTATCAGCAGTGTAAGGTTGGATCTTCCTCACATATGACCGGAGGTGCAGCTTTGGACAAGAAGCTCCGTCATACTTGGCAAAGGCAGGTGCCTTGAATTTATGGGGAATAACAACCCCAGATGATAGACCCAGATCTCCGAAGTCCATACTGGGCACCTTCTTTACTTCCATAGTGTTTAAACGGTCTTCCAACTGTTTGTACTTATCCTCAGCAGGAGGATATTGTTCTTCATCATAGTTCGTCTTGTTGTCGGAGACCATAGGGCTAGGAGCCCTCCTTTCTTGTGGACTGTCTTTCTCTCCAGACGGGGTGGCCAGATCAATTTCATTTTGCAGCCCATTTCCAAACCTGCGTCCGGTGTTGAACAGGATGGTCCTCTTCTTCTTCTCCTTCTTCTCTTTCAGAATCAGGGTCTTCAGGTCCTGCTGACCCTTAGCTAGGCTCATGACCAACTCTTGAAATTGGGCATTCTGGGCCTGGAGGGCCTTGATAGCTTGCTCAGTGGAAGTTTCAGCAGACATGATGATTGCTGAAATAAACAGCGAAGAAGATAAGAGACATGTAAAAGGGTACCTGTTTATGAAGTGCATGAGATGAAATGCGTATGATTTATGATTTCAAAGACAATCAGGATTCAAATTTGTAAACAAGAACGGAAACACACTATATTAGATTTAAATTCAGAATTTAAATTATTCAACAAATTGCCCTTAGGCGTTACAAGAATGGAAATACTGAAAAGTAAATAAAAACGGTAAAAGAAATCATCCATGGTCCATCAATGCCCTCATGGCCTCTTCTTCTCAGTGCGGATGTAATCATTCAGGATCCGCTCGTTCTCCAGTTTCTTAGCCAGCTTCTGGATCTTCTGTTCTTGTTCATTGAACCTCTCCCGATAAGAATCTCGTTCTTCCCGCAGTTGCGTCCAAGACCTCTTCAGTGTGCCAATATCAGTGGGCATATGAGGATGGAAAATAGTTGGAACAATCCCGTCTTTATCAGCAACTTCAAGAGTAATAGGCCTGACAGCTTCGTATGGCATACCTAACTTCTGGGCATGGATGCAGACCCATCTGAGGTATGGCTCCATTGGCAGAGAAGTCTTTGGTCCCAACTCATGTGGGTCAGATTGGTGAACTCTATCCCAAGCCTTGATGAATCTACGACGCAGCTCGTCATTATCTCCCTGGAAATCAAAGATGATATGAGGCATCAACATCTCATGAGGCCCTTCTCTTTTGGCTCTTCCAAACCGGCGGAGAGCTAAACATGGATTATAAGAAATTCCCCCATGGGTTCCGATCAATGGAACATTAGGATACTCTCCACAACGATCAATGACAATCACCTCATCCAAACCTTTGAGAGTCCAGATAATGTCATTATTACTAAGAGACATTATCCTATGAGCCTAGCCCATTCCTTCTTTGTTCTTCAGTACGGATTTAGGGAGGTGCGAAATAAACCACCTCGACAATAAAGGAGCACATCACATCAAAGTTCCCCGCTTTTGGGCAGTACGAGCATAGAGCTGATGAAGGATATCACCCAAGAGAGTGGGTACAGGGTTCCGGGAGATGAAGATCTTTATGGCATTAACATTAACAAAAGTGTCATGATTTGGAAACAATACCAGACCATAGATCAAAATAGCTAGAATGTCCTCGTACGCTTTGAAGTCTAAGTCATCCCAGAAACAATTAGCTTTGTCAACCAGAAACTTAGCCAAAAAACCCTTAGCTCCACTTCTAGTCTCCCAGTTGGCCATTACCTCCTCTTTGGTCAAGTGAAGGGCTGCAACAACTTCTTCAGGCTTGAGAGTCTTTTCCCAACCAGTAAATGGAGTCTGCTCCAAAACAGAGATACCAAGCAACTCAGAGAACTCTTCCAGGGTAGGAACCAGCTGGAAGTCTTGAAAAGTGAAGCAATGATATAGCGGATCATAAAACTGGACCAAGACACTCATCATTTGTTCGTCCAACTTTGAGGTGACTAAACTGAGAAGAGAACCATGCCTCTTGATGAAGGAAGTAGTGTTTGGAATCCAGATAACCAACTCTTTAAGCAAAGTAGGTACTTGAACAAAGTGGATCCGGATAGTATTCCTTCGCATGGGCATCATGATGTCCTACAAAATGGAACAAAGATGAAACCCTCTTGTCTTTGAAATAGGTTAGTCCTTATGCAATATGTATGCAATGTTATGATGTTATGATGTCATGGTAAAGGCATACCACAGATATTCACAAAAGGCAAACATGGTAAAGGCATACAAGTCACACAAAAGAGCCCTTAGATTTCAGGCTGGCATGAAGTTCAGGTACTACCCTCTTTCAATTTCAGTTGGTTAAGACCTGTCCTAAAAAATAGTAATCGGGTTCTAGAGGATCTCAATATCACTGACTATCCTCAATCGGTCATAATTCCAACTTAGCAACCTTTTCTTGCGGCCAGAACCATCGCGAGAGTTTAGTCTCAATGAGTGTAGCATACTGCTACTGTTCTATGGCCAAGTTGGTCAATTTAAGGTTCTAAGGTCAGTTGGTGCTTAATGACTCCTCAGAAAACCTATATTCACCTCATTTCAACACAAGGGATATCGGTACAGACCAAGGCGCCACACCAACATAGCTACTGCTTCATCCGTGTCGGTCTACGCTGGACAGATCCCTCACAGTTTATTGCTACTTACCTAAAAAGGGTACCCCCAGATCCGATTTAGGATCTATAGAACTCCGATACAAGCCCACAAAATTTAAAGCATACAATTGAAAACACAAGTGATCTAATCCTAAGGTACACCTCAGTTATAAATATTCCCCAGCAAAGTCGCCAGTTCTGTGATCGGTGGGAATGAGAGCTGACTGTTTTTGGAATGCTGGTTCGCGTTTGCGTTTGTTTTTGCAAAATGTCGCGGTTAAGCAAGAGTCGCCACCGTCTTTTATTTTATCCAACAAAGAAAGGACAAAAGCACAGAAAAATTCCTTTTCGAGATTGTTTCTCGGGTTCGGGAGGTAGATTATAGAAAGGGAAGGTGTTAGCACCCTTTCTATCCGTGGTTATCCACGGGCTCTTAGGTACTTGCTCACTATGTTTTCAAAAGTTTGCTTTTCTTTGTGTTTGTGGGTTTTGAAAAGAGTTTTGTTTTTGAAGAAAGTGTAAGTGCGAAAAGTTTGTTTTTTTTTTAAAAGGAGCAAGTACTTAAGAACCTCTACCTACTCAAAAAGGAATTAAATTGTGCAAATGTCCTTTAGACAGTGCTATCCCACTATTGAGGAGTAGGTAACACCGTCGTTGGAGTTTTTGGGTCAATTCGATTTAAGGGACGTGTGGTCAGTAAAGCAACGTTAGGACGCTTTAGTGGTAATCCTAATGTCTAAAGATCATTTTTATCGAGGCAACCATTTCGAGGCAACTTATGATCTTGGGACAAAAGAACGACCTCTAAAACATCCTATACTTAATGAACACGCTCGAGGCAACCGAGTGAGGTGTACCCTAGGAGTGGCATGTGCAAGTGTGTCAATTTTCAGTTATATTATTCTTTGTACACGTTATGGCGAGCTACTATTGATTTTAAGTTAAGAGTTAATCTTGTCATGCAATCCTAGTTAGCATACATCTAAACAGTTAATATATGTACATGAATTTAAAGTGCGGGAATTGTAAATCCTACGCTATTACAAGGCTTCGGGGAGGGGGATTATTTACATGTCCAAAATTGGGGGAATAAAGCAGTAAAAATGTAAAAGTCTTAGTTTAAGCTATTACATCCCAGTAGGCATTTACAATAAAATAAACGCGCGCGAATATGAAAATAAACTCTAAAAAATCCTAATAAAATCTTTTTGTTGTTTTATTTTATTTTGGGAAAATAATCTAAATCTATTTAATTTTAGTTTTTTTTGAGAAAATGTCAAAATGATTAGAAGATTAATTGACAAAGTTAATTTTAATAGAAAAAACTAGCGTAATGTTTTTTTGTGGTTTTTTGATTTTAATGTTAATTAAAAAAAGATAAAAAGATGTCAATGAAAGCAAAAATAAAATACAAGGGGAATCCTTCGATCCAGGGGAAAAAGAGTTTCGACCCAGGGAGGGAATGGAAGCTTCGATTGGGCCAGACAGTAAGGCGTGAGTAGCCTTCGATCCAGGGAAGAGGATTTGTCTTTTGATCAAGGAGGTCATGGCTTTCGATCTAGGAATGAAATGCCTCCTTCGATCCAGCATGCTAATGGGTTCGATCCAGAGAAGGTGTCTCCTTCGATCTGGGATGTTATACCTGCAAAAGTATGTTAGCAAAATAAAATGCAGGGCCTGGGTATTGAACCCCAGGCCCTTCGATCCTGCGCTTGCTGGGTTTCTTCAGGCTATGTCTGCAGCAAATGTTAGCAAACGAAAAACATGACCTGGGTGCCAAACCCAGGCCCTTTGATCCTGTCTAGGATGGCAAATCGAAGGTAACAATAAGTAATGATGTGTTATGCAAAAACAAGGTTGGATAATTTACCCTCTCTTACCAGTAGATGGAACCTTCGATTTGGCACCGGCTGGATGGGAGCACTTTCAATCTGAGGGCTTCTGGGCGTGGGTACCTTCGATCTGAAGGACTGCTTTGGCTTGGAAAATTCTGACAACCTTTGATGGATTGTATGGGCAGCGTCTCTCCAATGCTTCTGTTGTGTGTTTTTTCGTGTGTGTTCTCCTGCAGAGTTTTTGTGTGTGTTTTGTTGTATAATTTTCGTGTCCTGTAATGTGTATGCTGGCCCTGTATTTATAGGAGTGGGGTGGAGGGGACAGGAAGACAAAGGTTTAAATGACCTTGATTATGTGTTTGACAGCCATGAATGAGAATTTGTAACGTTGGCTAAACACATGGGATCTTGTCCCTTTTTGAATTTTGAATGACATGTAACTGGCCTTCGAATGCTCCCTTTCGAATGGGCTGATGGCCTCCTTCGAATGCTCCCTTTCGAATGGGCTGATGGCCTCCTTCGAATACTTTTCAAAAGCTTCTTCGAATGGACCCTTTAAATGCTTCTTTGAATGGACCTTTTTGGAGTTCCAGTCGAAGGACACTGTTATAATGCCAATCGAAGTGCTTGTCCATAATTCCAATCGAAGTGCTCCTTCAGAATGCCAATCGAAATGCTCCTTCAGAATTCCAATCGAAGTGCTTGTCCATAATTCCAATCGAAGTGCTCCTTCAGAATGCCAATCGAAATGCTCCTTCAGAATGCCAATCGAAAGGTCTTTCAAAATGCCAATCGAAGTGCTCCTTCAGAATACCAATCGAAATGTACTTAAAGCACCACTCAAAAATTTTCTTTTTCCTTAGGCAAGAGTTTGTGATCAACCATGCAGGGGGAAGACTTTGGAAAACATGAGAGGGCAAATTTTGGGGTGCAACACATATCATCTTCAACAGGGTTAACACCACGGTCGTGCTTGGGCATAGGAGCAGTGATAACATTGGAAATCTCAGAGGAGTCAAATTCAATTTCCTTCGCGTCAAGAAGGTCTTGCGCCTTGTTTCTCAAAGCCCAGCAGTCGTTTGTATCATGACCTGGACTTTCTTAATGGTAAGCACAAGGAGCAGTTGGATTGTAGCGAGGAGATGCGGTATTGGGATTCTTCGGAGCTTCCCGCAAAGTTACCAAATTAGATTTCAGAAAATGTGGCAAGATTTGAGACAGAGTCATATTTATTTGGGTAAACTGTCTTACCGACCTTTCTGCTCTAGTCTGATTGTTCCTTTGTTGAGTAGGTGCAGGTTTGGAGATCATAACAGCCCCTACCGCTGGATGGCATTCAGTTCTGTCCTGATTCCTTTGGTTATATGTGGCACTGACTTCCTTTTTCCTAGAAAATGGCTTCCTTACTGTATTGGAGAATGTATCCTTCTTAATCTTACCACTCTTAGTTCTAGATTCTACTCTTTCTCCCGTTAAGACCAGCTCAGTAAAACCAGCTGAAGAGCTTCCAATCAGATGATTGAAGAACGAACCAGATAAGGTACCCAAAAACATATCCATTAGCTCCCTATCAGACAGGGGAGGTTGGAATCTTCCTGCTAAGTCCCTCCACTTCTGAGCATAGTCTTTAAAGCCCTCGCTCAAACCCAAAGACATACTTTGGACGTTTGTACCTGTGGGAGCAAGGTCTGGGTTATATTGATACTGCTTTTAGAAAGCAGCAACCAGTTCTTCCCAATTACAAATATTGGTCCTTTCCAGCTGGTAGAACCATTCTAGTTGAGTTCTGGATAGACTATCTTGAAAGAAGTGGACCCATAAGTCCTTGTCATCAGTGTGAGGCTAGATCTTCCTCACATAAGATCGAAGGTGCATCTTGGGACATGAAACCCCATCATATTTGGCGCACACCGGCACATTAAACTTTTGCGGGATAACAACCCCAAAAACCAAACCCAGCTCTTCAAAATCCAGCCCATGCACCTTCTGGATTTCCATTGCACTTAGACGCTCTTCCATTTGTTTGTATTTTCATCGGCCAGAAGGTACTTCTCTTCATTGTAGTCAGTCTCATTATCAGATTCCCTTGGACTGAGGTCTTCCTCTCTTGTCTCCCCTTCTCTAATATCTCCTTCTTTTGATGAAGATGTCAGCTCTACAACCTGCCTTAGCGGTCCTTTGAACCTCCTTCCCAGATTCACCACACCAGCTGTCTTCCTTAGCTTCTTAGTATTTTCTTTGACAATAAGGGATTTCAGTTCCTCTTTCCCCTTGGCCAGAGCCATGATCATCTGTTGAAACTGAACATTCTGAGTTTGTAGATCCTTTACTGTTTGTTCGAGAGCCATTGCTGAAATAAACAACGAAGAGGATGAGAAACCTGCTTTGAAACCTGCTTATGCAATGATATGTATGATATATGTATGCAATGTTTTCAAGGATTTCTAAGACTCAAATTTGCTCAAACAGAAAAGTAACAAACATTAATTGCATTAAGAAGTTTTTTTTGTCACAACGATGCCTCTTGGGCTTACAAAGGAGGTAACAAAGCAAAAGTAAACTCCCAAAGAAAATAGACTCAAGTTTCCCATCTACGCATCCTCTTTGGTGCAATGTAAGCGTTTATACTCTTCTCTTCATGAAGTAACCTGGTGAGCTCTAAAAACTACTTCTCGCTGGCGTAGAATTGGGTTTCAAAAGTATCCCTTTCCTCTTTGAGTTGGATCCAGGATTTCTGTAGCTCCTCAAAATCAGTTGGCATGTCAGGATGAAGCACAATGTAAGAGTTTCTCCCTAAACAATCGGCTCCATAATCACATGTAATATGGCGGGGTAAGGCATCATAAGATATTGAGCACGAGCTCGCACCCATTTGAGGTAAGGCTCAAGAGGTATGGAATTCTTGTGCCCCAGTGTCTTGCTATCAACTCTGTCTATCATGCCCCAAGCTCGAATAAACCTCTTGCGATAACCCTGAACATCATTCTCATAGTCAAATGTGATTCCTTGGACGAGTCTGTCGTGAGGAGCATCCCTTCTAGCATAACCAAACTGTCGCAATGCCAAACAAGGATTATAAGTGATTCCTCCCCTAATGCCTAAGAGAGGGACATTAGGGAATTTCCCACAGTGATCAATGATAGTGATACTCTCCAAGGACCGAGAACACCAATGAATATCCGAAGGTGTAAGGGACATCAACCTATGAGACCATCTCATACCCTACTCATTTATCAAAACAGATCGGGTAGGTGATAAATAAACCACCTAGCCAATAGAGGAGTGCAATGCAGAAGGGTCCATATTCTCTTTAGAGTGCGAGTATGCAGAGAGTGTAGAATATCCCCAAGTAATGTAGGCACCAGATTATGAGATAGAAAAACCTTAACTGCATTCACATCTATGAGTTGGTCCGTGTTAGGGAATAGTACCATCTCATAGATGAGAAGGGCCAACACTTCTTCAAAAGCTTGTAAATCCAGGTTATCCCAAAAATGGTGAGCTTTCTCATATAAAAACTTAGCTGGAAATCCTTGGACACTTCTTCTGGTTTCCTAATTTGCCACTATAGCAGGCTGTTGTAAAGACAAAGCTTGGGAAATTTCTTCAAGCTTTGGGTCTCTTTCCATACTGTTGAATGGTAACTGATTAAGGATAGGTACCCCCAATAACTGATAAAACTCCTCCATAGTAGGCACTAACTGGTAATCAGGAAAAGTGAAGCAGTGATGTAATAGGTCAAAGAACTGAAAGAGCACCTTTAACATTTCTCCATCAGGGGTTGAAGTGACCAAGTTGAGAAGTTGACCATGTTTTTCAGTGAAGGGAGAGCTTTCGGGAATCCTTGATGCTAACTCCTTGAGTTGAGGAGGTACTTTCACAAGGTTGACTTGGATAGTGTTCCTGCGAGCGGATGTCATGTCCTATAAAACCAGACAAAGATAAGCCGTAGAAAATACTTGAAATGGTTAGTATGATATGACATGTTATGATGTCATGATTATGCTAAGAAATCGCATATATAGCAATCAACAATCAAATCACACAAAGACCTTAGGCTTAAGGCTTACATGAGTTTTAAGGTCATACCCTCTTGAAGTTTGGATTGGTTCAACTTGTCCTATAAATAGTAACCGGGTTCTAAGGGATCTCAATATCACTTATCTTTCCAACAAGCTTCATTCCATAGGCGACTGACTCGCAACTAAACAAAACTCGGGAGTTAAATCTCAATGAGTGTAGCATCGATTATCTGCCGACTTTGGGAATACACCAAAGACAGCCATCTCACTACGTCTTAATGGCCAATGTGTTCCTTTAAAGGTTCTACAATCAGTTGACGCTTAATGACACCACACAGTGGCCCCGTATTCTCCTTGATTAACTCAAGGGATACCGGTACCAACCAAAGTGTCACATCAACATTTCCATCGCTTCAACTGTGTCGGTATACCCCTCACAGTTTCCACGATCTATTGCTACTTACCTAAAAGGTTTTCCCCAGATCTGGGTGTAGGATCTATAGTAACCAAAACAATACCCTTAAAAATAAAGCAATCAAGACAGACAAAGAAAAAAATTTAGAAATGATCTAGACCCTAAGGTAAACCCCCACTTTATAACAATTCCCAACAGAGTCGCCAGTTCTGTGATACGGTGGAAGAACCGACTGTTATAATGGTTTGCGTTTTTTGTTTTCAAATGTCGCGGTAATAAAGAGCCGTCTCCGACTTTTCTTTTATTCAACAAAGGAAAGGGTGAAAAGAACAGAAAAAGACCTTTTTCGAGATTTTTTGAGTAAGGGGGGTAGATTATGGAGAGGGAAGGTGTTAGCACCCTTTCCATCTGTGGTTTTCCACGGGCTCTTAGGTACTTGCTCATTTTTGAAAACTATTTGTGTTTTTATGTTTTGAAAGTTTTTGTTTGCTTTATGGTAACTCTTGTATCAGTCCTCAAGAGTGTGATAAAGAGTTTTTGAAAAGAAGTTTGAAAAGTGTCTAAGTGTGAAAAGAAGGTTTAAGCAAGTACTTAAGAATTATCTCCCTACTCGAAAAAGGATGTTCTTTTCCTCCTTTCCTTTAGATAGTGTTATCCTACTATTAGTGAGTAGGTAGCCCTATCGTTGGATGTTGAGGGACTATCAAAAGGGACGCTTATGGTCATTGAAGGAACCATGTAAGGATACTTTAGCATTTCGAAGGGACTGTCATCATATAGGAAACATCGATGGACAATATCATTTCTCGCAGGCAACTCAAGGGACATTAAGGGACTATGATATTTTATGATGACTTTTAAATTGAGGGTCTTTGTTAAGATATCCCTACGTTCGAGGGACATGACCATTTCCGAAGGCAACTAGAGTGAGGTATACCCTAAGGGTGCAAGTGTGAGAAATGTGTTCAATTCAGATATTTATCTTATGTTAGTGATCTAATGATTAATTTGATTAATCTTGTCATGCACACCTGATTTACTAGCAATTATATACAAGTATATAAGAAATATAAAGTGAGAAATAAAAGTTCCTACGCTATTACAGGGCTTTGGTGTAGATACATAAGTAATGGGCGAAAAATTAAAAATGTGGAAAGTAAAACCCTAATTGAACTATTACAAACCAGGCACAGTTGCATAAATGATAAAAATAATCGTATGGAAAAAATAATAGCGCGCAAAAAATTAAAGACGAGAAAAAGCTCTAAACCCTAAAAAATCTAATTTCCGATTAGAAATATTTTTGGTATTTTTATGAAAAAGATTTGGAACTCAACCTAATTCTCTAATTAATTTTAAATTAAAGAAAAAAGTTAAAATTTTAATTAAATTAATTTGTAAAAAATTGTTTTATTAAGAAAATTCTAAATCCTATTTTTTGTGGTTTTTTGATTTTATGATTTTGAAAAAAAGAATAAACTAAAAAATATAAACTAAATAAAAAGAAAATAAATAAATTGAGAAATGGGCCCGAGGGGGGGGGGTGTGAAACCCAATTGGAGGGTAGGCTGCTGAAATTTGTCAAAGCCCATATCTTGTGGCCCATGCTCACGCTGGATCCAGTGTTATTGTGGTAGGGAGGTCCACCATGAGGAAACGTTTCTGGGCGTTAGATCTGGAGGGTGATTAATCTGATGGTGATGATGATAGAGCATATGATGCGCTCCTGGGGGGTGTAACATACTGGATCTGCAAGGAACAATTCAGAAAAATAATATGCAGGAGGCAGGGATCGAACCCCTGCCCTTGCATACATACAAAGCCTTAAGCGCGCTGTCTCTACCGTTGGGACGACTGTACTTATGTTCATATAATCACATTAATAAATATATAAAATAAATCCAATCCTAATGCTGACTGTGAAAAACACGCGTGCCAAGTTGATCCCCTGCAATTTGAATAGAATAATCATTATATTCTAATATGCCACGCATGGTCTTCGCCGGTCAAGCCACCCCAGAAGGTGGCTCCAGTCATCCCCTCTGATTTCCCAAAAATTCAAACCTGCGAATTTCAATGAAAACAAGCATAAAAATAACCATACTGGGCTAATTAGGACCTTGTGATTCCAATGGTGGGGTTTGTTTTGTCTGAAAGTTCCTGTATCATTGAAAACAAAACTTCACTGAAGTTTTGCCCTAACAATGGCAAACCTTCATCCTTGCGTTAGATCTCACATGTAATGGTTCTAGACAGTCTCAAATATTAGCATGAACACATGTATGTACAAATAATTCATTTATATTGCAAGATCAAAAATTTTGAATTCATGAAAATATACCAAACCAGTGATGCTTGAAAGAGAGCTTCTTGGCACGATTTGGCTTGAATAATGGTTCAAACAAGTTCCTTGGAACCTCAGGAGGAAGATTGGCTCCTTTGTTTGAATCAACAAAGGCTAGAATTGATGCTTTCAACCTTCATGATTCTTGTGAAATTTTTCACTTTGGTATGCTTCTTTTTGTGGCTGTTGCACCTCTTCTCTTGACCTAGGGTTCTTGTGCTTATGTAGTGAATCAGAATAGGGTTACAAATAGAGGAACAGATCCATGGCATTGACTGCAAGATTTGTTCCAAATATCCACTTGAAGATCTTTCCTATCTTGGACATCCTTTCCCATATTTATTTGCACGTTTTTCTTTTGGTATTCCAGCTTGTTTTGTCCATCATTTGATAAGAAAAAGATTCACAATCAAATCTTTTATTATTTTGATTATTTACTTTATTTAATTTTGCATTTTAAAGGATAAAATGTCAAAATAAATATTATAAATAATAAAATAATGCATGACTGATCTCAAGGGTCGTGGGCCATGTTAAGAACAAGTTCCAAGCGTGAAAACATGGGCCCCTTTGGAAAAAATTCAAGTTAGGTCAATATTGACCTCATGCACATTTCTAAAAATTGGTCAACTTTAACAATGCATATCTCTCTTATTTTGAACCCTAAGAGGGTGTTCTTTGACTTTTTAGAGAGCTTAGAATATTCTCTAAACAACCTTTTTGGTTTCATCTCAATTGGATCTTCCATGTACATGTAAGGAGCTTTGACCCAAAATGTGTTTTTGTTGACTTTTTGAAAGGACCTATAATGTATGAGCTTGTATCTTTTGATTGGGGAATTTTTTGAACTTAAGTGATGAAGAGAAGTTATAGGGAATTGGATCATATTCAAAATGAGCCTTTGTGGAAAAATTTCTGATAAAGTGTGAGAAAGTTATGCTTGGTCAAAGTTTGGTTGACTTTTCCTATAGAAACCCTAATTTGCCATTTTTGACTTTTGATGAGTTAGAAGCATTTCTTGAGGAATCATGATCAACCCTTAATCAAATGATGGATATTACTTAAAAATATTGATGTTGACCAAAAATATTAAAGTTTGACTGTATTTGGGCCACAATTGACTTTTAATTAATTACCCTTATTTAATTATTTAGGTCAAAATCTTTTCTCAACAAAATCCAAAAAAAAAACCAAAATCCATTCCCTTTCCATTTCTATCCTTGTACATTATATTCATGTCATTTCTTGTACAAATTCAATGTGGTTGTAATAGATAATTAGGCTTAATTTCTTTCAATCCTCATTTGTAAATTTGTATCCCCCTCCCCAAATGATGTAATATCATAGTAAATTTACTTTCCACAATTTATCGCTTTCATATAAATACTAGTAATTAGGGTTTGTATGGAAAGATAAAATCAATACTTAGAAAACCCTAATTCAAGATAAATAAAGAATGAAATAAAAACACTTGCACACTTGCACCTCCAGGGTTAACTCCACTTGTTGCCTTATGAAAAATGGTCATGTTATGCATGTGAGACATCTTAGCAAAAACAATAAAAAATACAAGATCATAGTCCCTCGATGACGCTTCGAATGTTGCCTTATAAATGATCTTATTCCCTCAAGAGAAATGATAAGATATCTCACAACATTTCTATTCATAACTATACGATGACCCACGCTCGTCCCTTTACATCCAAATATAAGGCTTCTTACCAATCAATGGTAAGATAGCAATATCAAAAGAAGGAAGAAATGAATAAAAGACTTTTGAGTAGGTTGAACATTCTTAGTTGCTTACCTACAATCCATCTTTAAAAAAATAAACATCTTTTCAAACACACCAAACACTTCTAAAAACATGAAATATTTTCAAAAGTCCAACACTTTGTATGCATTCTTATAGAGACGAGAATCATTACAAAATTTGCCTAAACGAAAGCGCTTTTCAAAAATACTTTCAAAACCCACCACAAACACATTTCAAACAAAGCAATTTTAAAGTGATCTAGAAAGTAACTAAGAGCTCATAGATAGCTATAGATGAAAAGGGTGCTAACACCTTCCCTTCTTATAATCTACCCACCGAACTCAAAAAAATATCTCAAAGGTCTTTCCTGTTCTTTTCACTCTTTCCTTATTGGATAAAAAAAGTCAGGGGCGACTCTTACTATCCGCAACAATTGTGATCAAACACAAAACACCCAAGTCAGTTCTCCCACCATAATACAGAATTGGCGACTCTGTTGGGGAAGAGAAAGTGGGGTTACATTAGAGTTAGTTAATTTTAAATTGCTTTCATTGTGTGCTTCGTATGCTTTATTATTAATGGGTTTCTTGGGTTATCGGAGGATATTAGCTCATCTATTATTTTCCTTACTGAATCTATTGTTGGTAACTTAGACTAATTGTTTGCTGATTGATGTTATCATGACTCCCATTTTTTTTAAATGGGTTTGAAGACTGGTATCTACTACTTGAGAACCTGAGCTGCAAGTGATTCCATCAAGTTCAAAGGAGCATATTTATATTTAACTGAAGTCACCTTGTATAAAGTTGTGGTTCAGCATGAGTATTAAAGTAAGGCCTTAGATTGTACTAATTTATTCAGGATGACACTGGTAGATATGGGAGGCGTTATGTGAGGAAACGTAGGAAAGAGAAAGAGAGAATAGGACAAATTCTGTTAGCAGAAGCACATGGGAGGGGACAGCTGGCAGCAGCTGAGTGGTAATAGGATCTAGGAATAATTCCATAAATGATTGAGTCCTAATCATTTGTGAGGTACCATAATACTTGAATGGATCTGATTCCTAGGAGAGATAAGGCCTCTCAAAGTGCCTCTACTAGTTTCCTTCTATTTTTGTTGCTACTGCCTTTTATTGTACTGATTCTGCTAGATCCCATTTGAACTCTAGCCCCTTTCTTAATACAATCAGTACTTTCTATCAGTTTCTTTGCACCATTTCCATGCATATTCCTGTTAGATACTACACTGATTTTATCAATTTGGTATCTAGAGCCTTGGTTTCGCTTACTCTGTGAATGGTTGTTACGCGTGGTATCATGGAGAATCGCGTGGAAATGATAGAACAGAGGATGAATCAGTTTGAAGGGACGATAGAACAGAAAAGACAGATCGTAACGGAGCAACAATCTAGACCTCAGGTGACAGTGGAGCAGATTCGCCAGCTCATTCAAGAGCTTCCGGGTCACCACAGAGGATCCGACGATGATGAAGATGAGGGGAGCATAAGGAGTAACCGTTCGCACGAATCTCGACCCAGAAATCGCCGTTACGGGGGTGGCGAAGGGGGCGAACCATGGGAAGCCGAAGGAAGCTGGAGATTCCCATTTTCAAGGGGGAGGACGCGTATGGGTGGCTGGTGCGGGTCGAAAGATACTTCCATTTGAGTGGTGTAAGGGTGCGCGATAAACTAGACGCGGTAGTGTTGGCTATGGAGGACAAGGCTTTGAATTGGTACCAGTGGTGGGAGGAGCAAGCCCCACTGAGGACATGGGAGGAGTTCAAGGTAGCTGTGATGAGGAGGTTTCAACCGGGTCTGCTGCATAACCCGATGTGGCCTTTGTTGAGCTTAAGACAAAAAGGATCGGTGGTGGAGTATATGGAGAAATTTGAAATGCTTGTAGCTCCTTTGAGAAGGGAAGAAAGGATTACGTTGGACTCCATTTTCATGAATGGACTGAAAGAGGAAATTCAAGTTGAACTAAAACTCCATGAGAGTCAAAGTTTAGCAGATTTGATGGATAGGGCCCTGTTGATTGAAGAAAAAAATGAGGTGGTCCACAAGAAGGGTAGTTCATGGAGAGATAGAGGAGGATCTTTTAAGATCAGGGATCCTGCAGAGGTTGGAGGATCTAGGAGGGAGGGAGAGAAAGGTAATGGATGAGGTAATTAGAAGTTTAGAGGGAGGAGATTGAATCCTGCAGAATTAGAAGAAAGGAGTAAGAAAGGATTGTGTTTCAAATGTGGGGATAAATGGAATAGGGAGCACATATGTAAATTCAAGCATATGAGTTTTAAATTATGTGAGGAAAGCAGTGAGGAGGAAGAGGTAACAGGAGGAAAAGGGGTGCAAACAGAAGACTTGGTGGGAGGAGTGGAGGAATGCAAGACTTTGCAACTCTCCCTGCAGAGTCAAGAAGGATTAACTTCTAATAAATCCTTCAAGGTCTGGGCTACAGTGAAGGAAAGAGAACTGTTGACCCTGATTGATTCTGGGGCAACTAGAAATTTCATTGATGCTAGGTTAGTTGAAATGTTGGGATTACAGTTGGTGGAAACACCACCATATGTAATTGAGGTGGGGAATTGAGAGAAGGTGAAATTCCAGGGGGTGTGTGAAAAGTTGCATTTCTGGTTGCAAGGAGTGAAATTTAGCCAAAATTTCTTCTTGATGGAGTTAGGAGGGACTGATATGGTGCTAGGTATGGACTAGTTAGCTAGTTTGGGAAATATAGAGGCTAACTTTGGAAATTTATGCCTGATGTGGGAGTGGGGTGGACAGAAGTATAGTATTCAAGGAGATCCTACATTAAGCAATCAACAAGTTTCTATGAAAGCAGTGATGCAAGCTTTGAAGGATGAGGGGATGGGATTCTATGTGCAGACTGTGAAAACGGTTGCAGCAGAAAAGAAGGCTGAGTTAATAGAGTGGGATGAGACTTTGGGGAAATTTGAGGAAGTGTTTCATTTACCTAAAGGTCTGCCACCCAGGAGAGAACATGACCATGCTATTTTGCTGAAACCTAATGCTGCCATTCCAAACTTGAGACCTTATAGGTATCCTTTTTATCAAAAAAATGAAATAGAGAAAATTGTAGGAGAAATGCTCCAGGCTGGTATCATAAGGCACAGTACCAGCCCCTTTTCAAGCCCGGTGCTGTTAGTAAAGAAAAAAGATGGAGGGTGGAGATTCTGCACAGATTATAGGGCTCTGAACAAGGTGACCATACCTAATAAATTTCCCATTCCCATCATTGAGGAGTTACTAGATGAATTGGGAGGAGCAGTCATTTTTTCCAAACTGGATTTAAAATCTGGTTATCACCAGATTAGGATGAAGGATGAAGACATAGCCAAAACAGCTTTCAGAACACATGAGGGGCACTATGAATATCTTGTCATGCCTTTTGGCTTGAGAAATGCTCCTTCTACCTTCCAAGCCCCCATGAATGAAGTTCTCAGGCCATTTCTAAGAAAATTTTGCTTGGTTTTTTTTGATGATATTCTCATATATAGTAGGAGTAGAGAAGAACACAAAGAGAATTTAACTGTCATATTGCAATTCTTGAAGGATAACCAGCTATTTGCTAACAAAAAGAAATGTTCTTTTGGTCAAGAAGAGGTGGAGTATCTTGGGCATTTAATATCTGCCCAAGGAGTAGCAGCAGATCCCAGAAAGATAGAAGATATGATCAAATGGCCAGTTCCAAAAAATATAAAAAGATTAAGAGATTCTTAGGTCTAACTTGCTACTACAGGAAATTTGTGAGGAATTATGGAAAAATAGCGTGGCCACTTACTCAGCTGCTGAAGAAAGACAGTTTCCTCTGGAGTACAGAGGCACAAGTGGCTTTTGATGAACTAAAGATAGCAATGACTGAAGTAGTGAAAAACACAAGAAGGGGGGGTTGAATTGTAAAACTGAAAATCAATGATCAATGAACAAGATATTTTTATCCTGGTTCGTTTGATCTCAAACTACTCCAGTCCACCCGTCAAGGTGATTTCGCCTCTCTCCAACGAGGTCTTAATCCACTATATTCAACTGAATATTACAGACTGCTTTAACGACTGCTAAAGCCTTCTTGATGCAAACCACAACCCGGTTTGTCAAGGAAACACTTTCTTACAAAGAAGATAAATCTAAGTGTGTGATTGTTTTCTACAAAACTGTATCACAACTGTGATGTATACACAACTTAAAGCTTAGAAACTAGATTGCTAAACAATGATTGAATAAGAGAATGTGTAGTGTTTAGCAAACTGAGAGAAGGAAGATTATGATTAGCTTTTAGGCGTGTAAAGATTTGGAGAGCATTAGCCAATTCAATCTTCAAAGTCTTGTTTATATAGCACTGAGTTGTTGAACGTTGGAGCAATATTCTTGATTCAATGCTAATAACAAACTTTCCTTATCGAGCAGATCTTGTCTGGAATGAGGCCGTTGGTATTAATTTGCTTTCAATGCACAGTACCGTTGCTTACTTAATGCAAGTTCTGGCTTGGCTCATTCCGACTCTGCTTAGCTGCTGATGAACTGTTGTGTTTCTTTATCAGAGTGTTGAGCGCAGTTCTGTTCATCAGGCTTCAGCATACACGTGAGTTAATCTTCTGATTCTGACATTCTGATATGGCAACTTCTGATGCTGATGTCAGGAACCAAATTTCTGATGCTGATTAGGTGTGATCTTGCTTATACCAATCAGAGTATCTGCAAATCAGAACGTAATAATTTAGGCAGCAGATAGTTCATACATGAATCATATAAATAATATATCTTTTCACTTTGTTATCATCAAAACTTAAACATAGGGTAGTAGATTCAAACTTTGTTCTAACAATGACCACTCTTCTAATTTTGATTATGCCGGATTTTGAAGAACAGTTTGTAGTGGAGACTGATGCTTCAGGTAAAGGCATTGGAGCAGTGTTAATGCAGGAGGGAAGACCTGTGTCATACATGAGCCAAACTTTAACAGTTAAAGCCCAACAAAAGTCAGTTTATGAAAGAGAACTCATGGCTATGGTCATAGCTATTCAGATATGGAGACCCTATTTATTAGGCAAGCATTTCAAGGTGCATACTGACCAGAAAAGCTTAAAATTTATAACAGAGCAGAGGCTGATGGGGGAAGAACAGCAGAAGTGGTTATCTAAACTGATAGGTTATGATTTTGAGGTGAAGTATAAGCCTGGAAGGGAAAATAGTGCAGCAGATTCCCTTTCCAGAAAGATGCAGTATTCTCACATAACTACTGTCCAAAGTGAAGCTTGGAATGGATTAGAAAAGGAGGTTCAACAGGATGAGAAGCTGAAGGGGATAGTGCAGGCTGTTTTAGCAGATCCTCTCAGTCAGAAGGGGTTTCAACTTAAGGGGGGAAGGTTGTATTATGAAGGAATAATAGTGGTGCCTAAGGGATCCCCTAGAATTAGTTGGATTCTGAATGAATTCCACGATACAGCAGTAGGAGGGCATTCTGGGTATCTCAGGACGTACAAGAGGATTAGTAGTGTGGTATATTGGGAGGGTATGAGAAAGATGATTCAAGAGTATGTGCAAGCTTGTGAAGTGTGTCAACGGAATAAGTATCAAACCTTGACACCTGGAGGATTACTACAGCCCTTGCTTATTCCCACACAAGTATGGAGTGATATTTCAATGGATTTTATAGGGGGTTTACCTAAGGTACATGGAGTAGACACTGTTATGGTAGTGGTGGATAGACTTTCTAAGTATGCTCATTTCCTTCCAATTGGCCATCCTTATACGGCCAAAAGTTTTGCTGAAGTTTTCCTTCAAGAAGTGGTTAGACTGCATGGATTCCCTAGCTCCATAGTGTCTGACAGAGACAAAGTGTTTCTTAGCCATTTCTGGATGGAGCTATTTAAGTTGGTTGGGACTAAGTTGAAATATAGTAGTGTATACCACCCTTAATCTGATGGCCAAACAGAGGTAGTCAACAGGTGCTTAGAGACATATCTGAGGTGTGTTACAGGGCTCAAACCTAAGCAATGACCAAAGTGGTTAGCATGGGCAGAATATTGGTACAACACCAACTACCATGCCTCACTAAAGACCACTCCATTTGAGGCACTATATGGAAGGGCTCCTCCAGTGTTAATTAGAGGGGATACCCCTGGATCTACAGTTGATGAAATCAGTAAATTGACAATGGAGAGAAACTTGATGATCAAGGAACTGCAAGAGCAGTTACTCAAGGCACAAGATATGATGAGAAATCAAGCAAACAAGCATAGGAGGGAGGTGGTTTATGAAGTGGGAGATAAGGTTTTCTTAAAAATCCAGCCTTACAAAATGAAGAGTTTAGTTAAAAGGCTGAACCAGAAGCTGAGTCCTAGATTTTTATGGACCGTATGAGGTAATTAAAAGGGTGGGAGAGGTAGCTTACAAGCTTAAGTTGCCTGCTGATGCTAAAGTACACCCGATATTCCATGTTTCCTTACTGAAAAAAAGCTATCAATGCCTCTGCAGAAATACAACCCTTACCAGACTGTATGAATGAGGATTGGTATTTAGAACCTGTGCCTGAAAATGTAATGGATTACAGGAGGAATGATCAAGGAGAGTGGGAGATTTTAGTGAAATGGAAAGATCTTCCAGAATTCGTGGGAGTTAGCTGAAAAGTTAAAAGAAGAATTTCCAGTTTTCTTCCTTGAGGTCAAAGAAGTTTTTGAAGGGAGGGGAATTGGTAGATATGGGAGGCATTATGTGAGGAAACGTAAGAAAGAGAAAGAGAGAGAATAGGACAAATTCTGTTAGCATAAGCACATGGGAGGGGACAACTGGCAGCAGCTGAGTGGTAATAGGATCTAGGAATAATTCCATAAATGATTGAGTCTCAATCATTTGTGAGGTACGATAATACTTGAGTGGATCTGATTCCTAGGAGAGATAAGGCCTCTCAAAGTGCCTCTACTAGTTTCCTTCTATTTTTGCTGCTACTGCCTTTTATTGTATTGATTCTACTAGATCCCATTTGAACTCTAGCCCCTTTCTTAATACAATCAGTACTTTCTATCAGTTTCTTTGCACCATTTCCATGCATATTTCTGTTAGATACTACACTGATTTTATCAATTTGGATAAAAGAAAAGTCGGGGGCACTCTTACTATCCGCAATAATTGCGATCAAACACAAAACACTCAAGTCAGTTCTCCCACCATAATACAGAATTGGCGACTCTGCTGGGGAAGAGAAAGTGGAGTTACCTTAGAGTTAGTTAATTTTAAATTGCTTTCATTGTGTGCTTCGTATGCTTTATTATTAATGGGTTTCTTGGGTTATCGGAGGATATTAGCTCATCTATTATTTTCCTTACTGAATCTATTGTTGGTAATTTAGACCAATTGTTTGCTGATTGATGTTATCATGACTTCCAATTTTGTTTTTAATGGGTTTGAAGACTGGTATCTACTACTTGAGAACCTGAGCTGCAAGTGATTCCATCAAGTTCAAAGGAGGATATCTATATTTAACTGAAGTCACCTTGTATAAAGTTGTGGTTCAGCGTGAGTATTAAAGTAAGGCCTTAGATTGTACTAATTTATTCAGGATGACACCAAGATGAGCATTAGGGTCTAAGGTGATTAGACTTTCAACTTCAATAAATATTGAACTTGGTATCATTATAAATACTGAACTTTCAGCTGAATAAAGGGTCTAACAGTCTCATTCATAATCACCATGAATAAATATTTGAACTCTGCCGGCCAAGGTTTTTCACTACATGTCATCACCATTGGAGTTCAAGAGGTAATTATACTCTTCCATTTCGTACTTTGATTTATTCATTATTTAACCTTCGGGTTGTTATTCAAAGTTCTTTGAATGGGGGTTTTCTTTGTTTCAGGGCATTGTAGGAAAGTTACTGAGATTTTCACAACTTAGACAACTTGCTTTATGCATCTTGTCGGGAACTGGGACTGTATCTTCAGTTACTCTTCCCCAGCCTGCTTCTATGACTATCAGTGTTGCATTTCAGGTTAGAAAACTAATACCAACTAGCTCCACTACTAGCCATTTTAACATTACAAGTATCATCAATTCTATTTATGAAGTGTACCATGTTAGATATACTTGTGCAATGTTGAATATCCATTTTATATTCCACGAACCCACCAAAACAAGGAATGATATTTCTTTTGCATTAATGTTTTTTTAAGAGTTTGGTTTTAAGGATTTTAAATAAAAGACAAGTTATTAGTCTTATTATAAAATTAGTTTTTATTTATAAAATAAGTATATATTATCATAAAATTTATAGTAAAAAGATTTGATTAATTTGAAAATAAAATTAATTGAATTTAAATGCATTTGAATAAACTATAAAATATAACTGATTTTAAATACATTTTAAAAAATTTTGATTTTATTTTATTTTTAAATGTTACGAAATACAATTAATTTGATCCAAACAAGACCATGTGTGTAGGCTCATACAAAATATTAAAATTGATTTAAATATTAAATAATAATGGTAATAAGTTTACTATCGTCCGAATGTTATGGACTTTTAGTTTTATTTTATCTTATGATTTAAATATTATATAATAACAGAAACAAGTTTACAATTAATTTAATTATTTTTATGAATAATTTTAAAATAAAAATATTTATATATAAAAATAATTATACAGTTGATTAAAATATTTTGATATACAAAAAAAAATATAGAAATTGATTTATTATATATTTTAAAAATAATAAATTATTTTGATTAGATAATTTTGTCTTTTTTTATTTATTATTTTATTATATTTTAAAAACAAAAACGTGTATATCATACCAGTAAAACAATATTGATAAAATTAATTTATTTTTAATTTAAAAATATCTCTTTCTTTTAAAATATGAGCAAAATATTGAATATTAACGGAAACATTAATTTACTGATAAAAAATTGAATATTAACGAAAACATAAAATTGCTAGTCCAAATAGTGAATATTAACGGGAACATGAATTTAATTATCAAACTATTAAATATTAACAAGAACATGAATTTACTGATTAAAAATATTGATATTAAGGAAAACATAAAGTTACTTATCAATATATTGAATATTAACGGGAACATGAAGTTATTGATCAAACTATTGAATATTAACGAAAACATTAAATTACTGATTAAAATATTGAATATTAAAGGGAATATTAAATTACTGATCAAAATATTAAATATTAGCGAGAATATGAAATTACTGATAAAAATATTGAATAATAACATAAACATGAATTTACTAATTAAAATATTGAATATTAACGAAAATATTACGTTATTTATCAAACTATTGAATATTAACGAGAACATCAAGTTATTGATCAAAATATTGAATATTAAGGACAACATAAAGTTATTAATCAAAATATTTAATATTAACGGGAACATAAAGTTACTGATCAAAATATTGAATATTAACTGAAATATTAAATTATTGATCAGAATATTGAATATTAACGGGAACGTAAAGTTACTATTCAAAATATTGAATAATAACGGAAACGTGAATTTACTGATTGGAATATTGAATATTAACGGGAATATGACGTTATTTATCAAACTGTTGAATATTAACGGTAAAATTAAGTTATTAATCAAAATATTGAATATTAACGTGAACATGAAGTTATTGATCAAAATATTGAATATTAACGAAAACATAGAGTTACTTATCAAAATATTGAATATTATCGAAAACATAGAGTTGTTGATCAAACCATTGAATATTAAACGGAAACATGAAGTTATTGATAAAACTATTGAATATTAACGGAAACATAAAGTTACTGATCAAAATACTGATATAATAATAAAACAACTTTATTATGGATTTTAATATTTTGGACAATAATTCCATAATAAAAATAATATTTATATATATTGATTCAAATATTTTTATATATTGAAATAATTATAGGCACTGATTTATTATCTCTTTTAAAAAAAATTGATTTAATTTTTATTATATTTTAAAAATAAATGTGTGTACCATACCGGTGCCCGTGTGGACACACGGATATCCCACTAATTTTACAATGTATTTGGTTCATACCGAGATAGGAAAACAGACTATTTTTTCTTCATTTAATTTTAATATATATATATATATATATATATATATATATATATATATATATATATATATATATATATATATATATATATATATATATATATATATATATATATATATATATTCAAAAGCTTTAAAAGAAATTTGGAATTACAAAAGTTATCCCTATGAATTATTGACATCTGAGTTGGTTGCTATAAATATATGATTAGATAAAAATTAATATGTTTGTTAAAAACAATATATATCACTATCAATTGTGTTTTTTTAATAAAATTTAATTAGTATACACCGATTGTATAAAAACATTTTACACACTATTTCGTTCATAAAAAAATTATTTTAATCATATTATTCCTTTAATCAATATTAAACATCTTTTTTGTTACAGATTTAGAAAAGTAAATTAGTATTTGTATTTTAAGAAATGAATTTTATAAAAATAATAAAAAAAGTAAAATTTATTTTAAAAATTTTAAAATTATTTAAAGAATTATTTTTATATCTAATAACATAAATAATTAATATTAAAGATTAAAATATACTCAAAATTACATAAGTTTTTAAAAATATATATTTAAAAAATATGTTTTTTTGTAAAAAGTGATTTAAAATAGCTTTAAATTTAATTAATTATTAAAACATTATTATTCATAAAAATTTATAACAAATATATGTAATACCTAAAATAAAATTGAATAAAAACTATTTAAAACAAAAGTATACAATACCAATTATGTACCATCTCATTTCATTTGTTAAGTTTTAAGTTTTTTTTAAAAGTTGATTGTTAGTTTAATATATAAAAATTTAATAAGAAAACTATTAAAATTAATATTTATTATATTTTTTGTCTAGTAGCCTAGTAAATAAAACTTCCCTTCTTAAAAGATGAATAAGTGAGGTGTCGCATCTTTGAATTCGAAATCTTTAAACTCGAAATATTGCATTTGATGTTTCTGCATAACTAAGTGTGACAATATAACTCATATTGACAGGTACTCATCTGAATCTGCTGTAAATTTGATAGAGAAAATCTGAGTTTAGGTTCGTGTTTGAATTTTAATTAATTGTTAAATATGAGGATCGATCAGGTAATAGGGACACTAGTACTTATCCTAGATCTGCTCCATTAATTTTATTATATATTTATTTAATTTTGTTTTGATGATATAAAAATTAAAGATATGGTGAATGTTTTGATATTTTGAGTTGCATTTATTGTTTAAAATATTTAAAATATATGTATAGAGTTTATTTAAATTATTTTATTTTTTATTTATAACATAATTTGATTTTAAAAATAAATAAATAATTACATTAAAAAAATTGATTTTATTTAAAAGATGATGGCGGAGGCGGAGATACTCAAACTCAATCCAAACTCATTTAGAACATATTTGAATTTTAATTTTTCATCTCTATTGAGAATTAGAAGGAGAACATGTATTATTTGAGAATTCAATTTTAAATTTGTGGAAAATAAAAACCATCTCCGACTCATCTCGTCGTTATGTCTATCCTTAACTATCTACTAAAATGATTTAGTGAGAAAAATTATTATTTATTATAAAATATACAAATATGAAAATAGAATATAAAAATCTTATTAATTACACGCATGTGTCTTTGTATTAAGAGAATGTTTAGATTAATTATTTATTTTTTAAACACATTAAAAAATCCCTCCTTACATATCAAAATAAATGTTTCTTTTTAGTTTTGATAAATTTTATCTCTGCTAAAATTATATAGAATTAAATAGTATTATATGAAAAGTTACTTATAAAGTTAAATATTTAAAAGTTACATACTTGTTAAATGTAGGAACGTTTAATATGGATCAGGTCCAAATTTGACCTTATTATTTTTATTTTATTTTAGTAAAATATTATATAAGAATAACTGTGATGCATTGTCAATATAAAATAGTTTATACGGTTAATAAAATACAATGATTTCTAAGTGATACTTTATACGTTGTTAAAAAAAAATTAAATATTTATAAAAATTTAACACTGATAGTATAAAATGTCTTTATATTTCAATTAAATTTAGATTATATTTATTATTTATTTGAGTGAATGAAATATTCAATATTAATATGTGTTAGTTATATTAATTAGGATTAATAATTATTTATCTCCTGTAATATAGGTGAGTTTTGATTTACTCTTTTTAAATGTATTTTTTTTGGTACCCCTAAGAGTGTAAAAATGAAAGGAATAAATAAATAAAAAATATTTTACAGAGAATAATATTTGCATCTAAAGAGTAAAAGATTTAGAATTTTAACATTTCAAGAGATTTATCAAAAAAAAAATTTAAAAGAGTAAATTCACCTATATTACAAAGGATAAATAACTATTAACTCAATTAGATATGTATAAAGTATTGGTTTACGGTTTAATATTCAGCGATAATATTAGTGTATTAATGTAAAAACTTGTTGATATTTAGTTTTAAAAAATATTTATTATTTATTTTGAATATTATGATTTTTTTTATTACTAAAATAGTTTAAAAATTTATTTTTTTAAAAGTTCACCCTTAAATTCTTTTTAAAAGGTCAAGTTAATTTGACTTAAATATTTCACACATGATTTTTCCATATATATATATATATATATATATATATATATATATATATATATATATATATATATATATATATATATATATATATATATATATATATATATATATATATATATATATATATATATATATATATATATATATATATATATATATATAACTGAATACCTTGAATCCATAAATCTAACTTGAAGATAACTTATTTCCCTTAATAATATATTATTTTTAAAAAATTGTTAAGTTAATTATTGATTCAAGTTTTTTAATTCCATAAATAATATTAAAGTTTAAGAAAATTTTAATATATCACTTAATAATAATTTGTATTATAAACAAACCTATATTTAAAAGGAATGGATGGTATGAGGACAAAAACCAAGACCATATCGAAGAGAAAGTGAAAAACTAGAAAAGATAGTTAAATTTAAAGTTAGGGAGTGCATATTTATGCTACCATTGTTCCTTTTTATAAGAGAAAATTTATTTTTTACGAATAGTCAATGTATCTAGTCTACAAACAGACTAAATACATTAGTTATTCAATGAACCTAAAAAATGACTTGTCTCTTATAAAAAAGAACGAAAATAGTAATAAACTTGTAATGGTTATATTACATCGTCATGAATTATGATTTTTTTTAAATATTTGTATGCTCTATCAATAAAGTATTATAATAATAATTCATTATGATTATTTTGATGTGGAAAGTGACATGTTGGTGAAGAGTTCTTTAACGAGAAATCGAGAGTCCGTAGTAGGTGGCAATGATGTGTATATTAAAGGTTATCACTCTAACATTTAAATCATTAAAATCAGAGAGATTTAACTCACAAGAGTCTAATGAAACATACCTTGGTGTGGTACAAAGTTAAACTTATATATAAACGATAGATATAATCCCTATGTTGAGTGCGGTGTAGAATAAATGAGACTGTTGGATTAAATCAAACTATGAAGATGAGTGTGGTGTCTAGCTCCAATGCACGACACCTTAGTGAAAGTCTATTTATTTGTCACTCTTGAGTGAGGCAAAACTCTGGATTGGTCCTTCAAACTAGGTATGTCTTATTGTGTAGTAAGGACGGCCCCAAATTGATTATGACCAGTCTTTTTTATGTTGAACAGGGCTAAAATTGTTGCATAATGGTCAAGAAAAACTTCAAGAAATTTATTTTCCATATATTTCAAGGTGTTAAGTGTAACACCCCAGAATTTAGAGTTAATTATTTAATTGATTATTTATGAACTATTGGTTATTATCTGTGTGATGTATGATAATATATTGTGGGGTAGTGGTGTAGAGATGTTAAGGACATGACGGTAATAATATGAGTTAAGTGAAGGCATAATAAGAAAGCCATAAAAAGGGTCTAAAGGTTAAACAAGTAAAACAAGGAATATAGATCATTCCGTACGATTTTAGGAATTGGGAGAACGTGAAGAGAGGCTAGGAATTACAGATAACTAAGAGGAGAACTACGTAGAACACAAAGGAAGAGATCAATTGCTAGGAATTTGAGGTAAGGGGTTGTAATCTCGGTTTATTATGATTGATAGGGGTTAAGGTAGATGTAAGTCTTTGTTTGTACGATGATTTTGATGAAAAACATGATGAAATTATTGATGATGATATTTGTGATACCATGATTAAGTCTACGATGTATATGATGATGTGTTGTTGTTGAATTATGAAAATATGATGATTACTATCTGTTTTAGACTAAGTTTGGTACTATAATAGAATTTAGAATGGGTTGGACAATGTAGAGATTGCAACTGAGAAGTTACTGAGTCACACACGTTATCGAGCGAGCCAGTGGCGAGCAAGGGGTGAGCCAGTTGCCTAAGCTTCACTGGGCGCGCCAAGTGGCGAGCAGAATGGTTGAAAAGGAGGGCTCCTTAAAAATGTATGGGAGGTGCTTGTCGCCAAAGCTTTGTTGGGCGAGCGAAGCAGCGATGAACCTAGCGCTCACATCGTCGAGCGAGCATCAGTTGAGGAGATGGCGAGCAAAGCGCCCCAGGGTCGTCGGGCAAGGCTGAAGCGAGCAGACCTAGCAGTAAAACTTTAAAATAATGTAACTTGAGTTTCAAGAATCCGTTTGACGCACCGTTTGGAATGTTGTGAAGTTGGCAAACAGAGATACATTCTAATAGATTAATAGAAGTTATTTGATGCATGATTCCAATACTTATGCATTTATGTTATTGAATTATTATATGTTTAATATGCTAATATGTTCTATTATAATAATTAATTTGATGATGCTGTGAAGTTTTCATGATGTTGTTATTGTGATGTTATCGATGTTATCTGTGATGATGTTTTAATGATGTGCATGTTTAATGTGTATACATGCTCTGTGATGATGATTATGTGAATGGTGATGCAATGACTAACCGTGGTCGAACTTTATGTGATGTTATTTTGCATCATGCATTCATGGAATTTTTGGACAGTGGTCCGCTTGTGACATGCCTCAATCCCATTGTGAGGATTGAGTACGTTTGTGATATGCTCCGGTTCCAAGAGGGAATCGATCCTATGGTGGTGATCATGGAGGAAGAAGCGATTATGAAATTGCAGAGGTTTTCGAGTCATTAGCTCATGCAATGTCCCAGAATCAGTAGATTCCCCAGAATGCTGGAGGGAATAATGAGTTTCGTGTTTTAGAAAGGTTTCAGTAAAATAACCTACCGATCTTTAAGGGCACACATGATCCTGACGGTGCAAAGGTGTGGCTCATAAAGGTCGAGAAGATCTTCAGAGTGATAGCTTGCTCAATGGAGAGGAAGGTGGAGTTTGGTACCCACATGTTGGAAGCAGAGGCTAAAGAATGGTGGGATAACGCACGTCAGAGGATTGTGATTTTGGGTACAAAGATCACTTAGGTTATTTTCAGAGCTGCATTTTTGGAAAAGTACTTTCCTGAAGATGTGCGTGGCAAGAAGGAGATTGAATTCCTTGAGCTGAAAGAAGGGAATTTGATTGTTGCTGAGTATACTACCAAATTTGAAGAGTTGGTGAAGTTCTGTCCGCATTATAATAATCTGGCAGCTGAGGCATGTAAGTGTATTAAATTTGAGAATGGATTACGACCAAAGATTAAGAAAGCAATTGGATATCAAAAGATTCGCCAGTTTCCTATATTGGTGAATAAGTTCAGGATCCATGATCCATATACTAGAGCCAAAACTTCTTTTTATAAGAGTTATAATGAGAAGAAGGGGAAGAACGAAGATCGTGGTAAGCAATATAGTACTCATTCTGACAAAGGGAAGCATAAAGTTTTTGATCAGAAGAAGCCAAGTGTGGGAGAAGCTCTCGCTTATGTCAATTGCTTTAAATGTGGTACGAAATACCATTGTGCTAATAGTTGCGACAATAAGGTGCTGAGATGTTATAAATGTGGTAAGACAGGTCATCGTGCTTCTGAGTGCAATAATGAAGGTCCGAATTATTTCAATTATGGTGAACAAGGTCATATCAGTACCTAGTGTTAGAACCCGAAGAAGACTTCTACTTCTGCTCAGACTATGGGCAGGGTGTTTGCTTTTAGTGTTTCAGAGGTTCCAAAGAAGGATAAATTGATTCGAGGTACTTGTTTTATTAACAATGTTGAGTTGATTGCTATTATTGATACTGATGTTACTTATTCATTTATTTCTCTTGAATGTGCCACAATGTTGGGATTGAAATTGTCATCTATGAATGGTAGTATGGTGATAGACACTCCTGCTAAGGGTTCTGTTACTACTACTTTTGTCTGTTCGACTTGGCCTCTAACTATCTTTGGTAAGAGTTTTGTGATGGATTTGGTGTGTCTACCCTTGCACCAAATTAATGTTATCCTTGGAACAGACTGGTTAGAGTTCAACTATATTCATATTAATCGTTATAACAAGATATGAGGTTCCCGAAGTTTGGTGATGGTGGATGTTGTACCCCAAAATTGTCCCTCCCATTTTCTTCAAGATATCTCCTCATGCTCCTAGGATTTTCATTTGCTCAAGGTTACTCAAGGTTGGACCAGACAAATCCTCCTCCTAAGCAGTTGACCTACAAATAGAGTTTCATTTTTATCAAATAAAATTTAGCTTCTAATGCCTCAAGTGGACTACATGATTTCTCATATGTCTCTAATAATGCTTATGCAAAATTTCAAGCCTTGCATCACTAGTTTGCTCAGTTAATTGCTCAGATGACTGAAAATCAATTATATTGGACAAAAAGTCAATTGTGGTCAACATACCGTCAAACTTCAAGATTTTTGGTCAACATCAAGATTTTGAATTCACATTCATCATTTGATCAAGGTTTGATCATAATTCATCAAGAAAACTCAAGATTCATCAAAAGTCAAAAGTTGCTAAATTAGGGTTTTCTTAAGGAGAAGTCAACTGAACATTGACCAAGCATAACTTTCACATGAGTCATCATATTTTTCTCAACCAAATCTCATTTTTAATAAAATTCAATCCTTTACAACTTTTTCTCTCTAAGCTCAAGTCCAAAAAATGCTTCATTTGAGAGATATGAGCCAAAACATTATAGGTCATTTTAAAAGTTAACAAGAAGACACTTTCTGTCAAGGAAACTTAAATCAAGAGAAATTCTTCAAATGGAAAAATTATCAACATAAAGATTATAGAGGACATGTTGAGCTTTCCAAAAATTCCAAGATCACCTTGATTTGATAAAAAGTGAGAGAGTTATGATTGGTGCAATTTTGGAAATTTTGAGAAAATGCATGAAACCCATATTGATCAAACTTGAATTTTTGGGCTAGAGGGCTTATGTTTCAAGGTCCAAACGTGTTTTGGAACTCATACTGAACCTATGAACTTATTCATACACCCCTTTTATTTTTATTTCATTTTTTTATTTATTTAAATTCAAAATAAAAAAATTAAAAAAAGGCTTTCATACAAAGGTCCAAGCCCATTTCTTTTGACCTAGTTTCCTCTCTATATATTTCACATTATTCAGACAAGACAAGGACGGAAAACTTGGCAAGAGATCACTATTCCAAAAAACTCCAAAAATATTCAAAAAACTAGGGCAAACTAAACCTTACTTGCAGCCTTCATCAAGGCCAAATACCTATTCCAATCAATTCCAGAAGCATTATAGGGTAAGATTGGATCAGTCTTGATGATCCAAAGGGCTTGAAACATAATGTCTTACATCATCGTTTTCCATTATTGCATGAAATTCATACTTTTGTTTTCTTTGTGCTTTGATCGAAACTAACCTTACTAATAAGCTTATGAGATATCAATGTACAAGTTTGAACCATCGCATGGCCCCCATAATGGTTGGATCGTGTATTGTCATGCTTGGACCGATTAATTTTATTTATGTTTCATCTCTTTGTACATAGGGAATTAGCCAAAACCAAGGGCCTTATTGAATTCGCAAGGCCCAAATTAGGGGGGTATGGTACCATTGAACCACTGTTGTTTTCTATTTTTGCAGGAATAAAAAAGAAGTCTTCGGAAAAACAACCGAAGCTAGGGCTCTAGCGTCTCTCTGGTCCAACCATTTTGATTTATTTTATATTTATTGGTTTTCACTGATATACCGGATGACACAGCCACTCCGACGCGCGCATGATAAGGCATTGGTATACGAGGGCGTGGGTTCGATTCATACCTTTTGTGTTTTTTTGTATGTTTTACAAATTTTAACAGTTTTATTATATTTTGTGTAGCACGCATCCTACTAACACCAACACAAGCTTGGTGCAGTAGTAAATCATGTATGGCAGGAGGCAAAGGGCGTGAGTTCAACACCCACCCCTGACATTTTTCCCATTTTCTTTATTTCTAACCTTGTTTTGTCATTTTTTCTAATCTACTATTTTTTGGCTAACCCTAATGTTTTTTATTTTAATTAACCTAAAAAATAAACCTTTTTTATAAACCCTAAAAACAATTAGGTTTAGTTTTTTTTTAACCTTTTAATTAATTTAATTAATTAACCATCTTTTTTTATTAATTAGATTACTAGGTTTTATTTAATTAATCATTATCATAAATCATTTTTTTTTAAAAACCCTAACAAACGCTCAAACCATTTTTTTCTTTTTTATTTTTCTTTCGAATTTACATTTCCTAGTTAAAGTGTATAAGGCGCGTTCAATTATAATAGCGTAGCTTTATTCTTTTTTTCGTGTTCTTTTTCCTATTATGTAATTTCTTCCGGGATGTAATACTTGTAGGTTTTCTTTTCCGCACCTCTATTATGTAACTTCCCCAAGGCTTTGTAATAGTTTTAGATTTACGTTTCTGTCTTTATCTTATGCTACTATATTTTCTATATTACTGTTAGTAATTAGGGTTGCATGGCAAGATAAAACCAAACTCTAGAAAACCTAATTTCAAGATAAATAACTGAAAATAATACACTATTCACACTCGCACCTCTAGGGTAGCCTCTCTTTGTTGTCTTTGAAACAAATGGTCATGTCCCTCGAAAGTAGGCATGCTTTAGCAAAGACCCTCGAATAAAAGATCATAGTCCCTCGATGAACCTTCGATGTTGCCTTTCGAAAAATGATCTAGTCCCTTACGAAATTTCTAAAGCATCCTTACAAGTTGCCTTCGATGACCGTACGATGACCCTTTGTATGTCCCTTCACATCTAACCGATAGGGATTCCTACTAACTAATAGTACGGATAACACTGTCTAAAGGAGAAGGAAAAGTACAAGAACAACCTTGAGTGGGTAGATACTGTTAATCGCTTATTCACAAAAACTTTTCAAAAACAAATCATTTTTCACAGTACACTTTCAAAATAATGAAATATTTTCAAACAAACACTTTGTATACATTCTTGAGGACCGATACAAGAGTCATTACAAAGTTCTCCTTACATTGACATTTTCAAAATATTTTCAAACACACACACAAAAAAGAAAATTGTCAAAGTGAACTAAGCGATTAAGAGCCCGTAGATAACTATGGATGAAAAGGGTGCTAACACCTTCCTTTTTCATAACCTACCCCCCGAACTCAAAATCTATCAATGTCTTTCCTGTTCTTTTCACCCTTTCCTTATTGGATAAAAGAAAAGTCAGTGGCGACTCTAGCTATCTGCAACATTTGCGATAAAATGCAAAAACAAGTTAGTTCTCCCACCGTGTTATAGAATTGGCAACTCTGCTTAGGATGTTTAAAAAGAGGGGTTACCTTAGAGTCTTAGATCACTTTACTTGCTTTAAATTGTTTGCATTATTTGCTTTATTTTTAAGGGTTGCTTGGGGTTAAAAATTCTTGCAAAAATCCTACACCCAGATCTAGGGATACCTTAGGTAAGTAGAAATAGATCATGGAAAATGTATGGCATAGACCAATATGGTTGAAGTGATGGCTACGTTAGTGTGACACTTTGGTTTGTACTGGTGTTCCTTGAGTCAGTCGATGATAACACTGGGCTACCACGTGGTGTCATAAGCACTAACTGAGTTTTAGAATCTTAATTGACCCATCTTGGCCATTAGAAGGTAGTGAGATAATCGGCTTTGGTGCAGTCCAAGGTTGGTTGATACTCAAAGCTACGCTCATTAAGATTCGACTTTCGGGATATTATGGTGGCAAGTCAGTTGCCGTGCTAAAATAAAACCTGCGAGAAAGATCGATGATATGAGATTCCTAGAACCCGGTTACTATTTTAGGACAGGTTGAGCCAACTTAACTTCAATAGAAAAGGGTAATTACCTATGGACCTCATGCAAGCCTTTAAACCTAAGGCTCTTGTGTGATTCTTTTGTGGTTGGTATTTGTTTAAACATAACATCGCGACATCATAACATCATATCGTAGCATTTTAACTAACCATTTCAAGAATCTTAGGGACCTTTGGTGCAGTTTCATCATGAACCAGACTACTAGCAAGGGGAAATATGATTTATTTTCCTCTAATCAGATGTCGTTAAAGATCAAAGTACATTCCCTTGAGTCAGAGGATAAGGCCCACTTGACATGGTGACCTTGACTCTTATAGGAGGACGCTCAAGATGGAGACAAAAAGTTCTTCATACAGAGCTAAAACCAGACTCAATTTCTAACATTTCATTTTTGTTTATCCAACGAGATCCTTGAAAACATTTCATATGCATCCACATACCATATGCATCATATCATAACAGGTATTCCCAAGATAGGTTTTCTCATCTTCTTGTTGTTTATTTTAGTAAAAGATGGCTCTCGAACAAACCGTCAAAGATCTTTAAGCTTAGAATGCTCAGTTTCAACAAATATTCTTGAACTTAGCCAAATGGCAGTAAGAGCTGAAGACCCTTATCACCAAAGAGAGGAAGAAAAAGACCAAAAAACCAGTCAGCATTCTCAACATAGGAGGAAGGTTCAGAGGTCCTCCAAAGTGAGCTCAAGACTATGATATCCCATCAAATGAAGACGAAAACCATGGTGTGATCGGTGGATCTGGAACTGACTGTTTAACGCTGGTTCGCGAAATGTCGCGGTAAGCAAGAGTCGCCACCGTCTTTTATTTTCTCCAAATGGAAAGGACAAAAGCACAGAAAAATTCCTTAAAGAGATCGCTCTCGGTTCGGGAGGTAGGTTATAGAAAGGGAAGGTGTTAGCACCCTTTCTATCCATGGTTATCCATGGGCTCTTAGATACTTGCTCACTTGTGTTTTCAAAATTGGTTTGTTTTCTTTTCAATGTGGGTTAAAAAAGATTCTTTGAAAATTCCAGTTCGACTCTTGTATCGGTCCTCAAGAGTGTTTGAAAAATTGCTTTCGAAAGCTTTTTGAAAAGGTGTCGATGTGAAAAGTATTTTTGAATTTGTTTTGAATTTAGAGCAAGTATCTAGAGTCGTCTACCTACCCTAAGGAATTCGTCTGTGTAAATGTCCTTTAAAGTAGTGCCATCCCACCATTGAGAGGTAGGTAGCACCACCGTTGGAGGTGTTCGGGTCAATTCGAGGTTCGGGACATGGTGATCACCAGAGCAATGGGAAGACACCTTAGAAGCTACCCTCATGCCAGGTTCCCGGATCATGAGGACTTACCAAGACGTCCTCTACTCGACGATCACCTTTCGAGGCAAGGCAACAGTGAGGCGTACCCTAGGGGTGGTGTGTGCGATTCGTGTGTCGTTTTCATTTGCATTTATCTTGTCATGTTATTGGTGTTCTACGCTTGTTTTTATTTTTGTCCATACATTCTTTCATGCTTTGATTTAACAGTTAAAAATATTGCGGGAAAAGTAAATTCTAAGCTATTACAAACGGCGCGGGTCCACATCGCCAAAATTAACCAGGACCCGATTTGACAGAAAAATAAAGAAAGTAAATAAAGAGTGCGAGAAAGTTAAAAGGTTACATGGCCTTGGGAGAGATACATGAATATTTAAACGAAATAAATATGCGAATTAATAAGAAATTAAGAACGAGGGCGTTGGACCCTTTTTTACAAAATTAAACTAATGAGGAATTGATTGAAAGAAAGAAAGAACTTGTTTTTTTGATATTTTTTTAGTATTTTAGGATTTAAATGGAAAAGAATTAATTAAAATTAAAATAAGATGCAAACCCTAATTCTAGTGGCTTTTAATTTATTAAGAAAATATTAAATTTTAACCTAAATTAATCCTAATTTTTATATACAAATTTAATTATAAAAATAAATAAAATAAATAATATTATTATGAAAGAAAAAATAAAAAGGAATAAAAACATTAATTAAACCCTATTTCTACATTTTTTAGATTTTTATTATGAGAATATTAAATTAAACCCTAATTTAAAACTAATTAATTTACATGAAAATTTATTTACAAAATATTAACTAATTAAATATATTTAATTTTTGGTCTTTTCTGATTTTTATGGGTTTTTTATATTTTTGTGAAAATAATTAATTAATTAAACAAATAATGAAAATAAAAATAATGCAAAAGAAAATACTTAAAATAGCAAACCTAGGGGGGTGTCAGTCCCCAATATGGAGGTATAACCCAAGCAATTCTGGCCCATTTAGCATGGCCTCGTTGACTTTTATTGGACGCGTGTGATGCATGGACTAGGGTGCATTGTGTTCCTTAGATCTGAGCCTTTGGATTGCTCTAAACGTACGCGTGGCTGGCTTGATGAGGAGGTGTATCATGGTCTTCAGTAAGTGAAACTGCATGTGAAGACTAATTGAAAAATAATATTGAGAATACTGAAGACCTGGGGCTCGAACCCAGGTCATGTGCTTTGCCAACAACAACGCTTGCCAGCTGAACCAATTTACACATGTTAATATATAATAAACAACAAATATAATAAATAAAACAAGCGTTAGTGTTTCGTTTTCCGCGCGAAATTTAAACTGGCCAATCATCTAACGCCACGATATCGTCTTCTTCTTGTTCCTGAAACACAAACACATTAAGCCACGGTTTTGTTAGTGTTCTCTTAGGCCAGCTATTAAAAAATAGCGATTAGCCCTTGGATGCTCATAAATTGAGCGCGAGGGTGGGTTCATAATCGTCTGGGCTTGCTGATTTGAGTCATGGTACTATGGTGGTCTGATTTTACCGCGTTTGGAAACCCCCAATTTCAAGCTTCACGAACCCTAATCTGCATCAATGGTATAATTGCATAGAGTACACGAAAACACAATTAAGATAAATGGTTAGCTTCAGAACACCTTAATTAGCATGAATCCATTAACAATATGCAATGAAAATGCATAAATCTTGAAATACGATTATGCAAAAAAGTAAGAAAAGTGGGACTTCTGTACAATGTTTCAAGGGCTTAGGGACCGTGTTCTTGATTCAGGCACGTTGCTTGGCGTCCTAGGAATGCAATGGGAGGGGTTTTGTGGCTTGAAACGTCCTGCAAACAAGTTTTCAGAATTGGAGTTTTCTTTGAAAAAAATGCTAGTTTGTTTATGCTCTTCTGCGCAGCTTCGTGGTTAGCATTATTAGGTTTGTGATCAGGCTCATATACTGAGTGAATTAGGTCAAGTTCCTTGTCCAAAGAATCAAAGATTTGATAAAGGGATATTTGATTTTTATGGCAAAATATTTTCATATCTTTCCATGCAATTTGATACCAAATCATGCCAAAACTTTCTACAAATAATCATGCACGAATCTTGAATGTCCAATGAGAATAATTTCTGCACAAAAAGATTTTATTTCATTAGTTTTGTATTTTTCATGCATTTTATTTAATTAAATGAATTATAAATGATAAAAAATCCAAATATATAAATAAAAATGGATAAAAACTTCCTTTTGGGCCTAATGGTCGTGCATATGCTTGGGACAATGAATTGTGAAAAAAAAAATGGGCCCATTAGCAATTTTAGGTCATTTGAATCAATGTTGACTTTTCAAAATATCCAAAAATTTCCCAACTTCTACAAGGAATAACTTGCTTAAATTTTAAGCTTTTCTCATGTTCTTGGACATTTTGGAAAGGTCTTTGAGTCCTATAACCAATGCCTTTGGTCCCATGTCATTTTGATTTACCAATCTCAAGTTATGGCCTTTGACTTAAAGTCCCTTTTTGTTGACTTTTGAAAATGACCTATAATGTTGAAATTGATAACTTTTTGTGAGAGCATTTCTTGGACTTGAAGTATGAAGATGAGTTGTAGGAAATGTCTTTATATTCAAAATGAGCTTTGGATGGAATTTTTATGATAATCCATGTGAAAGTTATGCCCTGGTCAATTTACAGTTGACTTTTTCAGCTGTCCAAATAAGGAAACTTTTGCATCTTGATGATTTTTGAGCCAAACTTTGAGAATCATGATCAAGCATTGATCAAATGATGTTTGTGGCTTCAAAATGAGATGTTGACCAAAAATTTGAACTTTTGACTGCCAAATGACCATTTTGCCCCTACAGTTGACTGTAGTGCAATTAGGGTTTTTGATTGTGCAATTTTGAGCTGAATGTCTTGAAACTTGATATGAGAATGCTTGACCATATTTGTAGGCATATGAGACTTGATTGGACCTTTGGAAACTTCATTTTCTTGATCAGAACACAAACCCTAATTTTGACTGTATAGGAGACCTTTGAACTGTGCAACCCTTGGGGAACTTTGAAGCTTTGACTTGGCAATTTCTTGGAGAATATGGGAGGGCAAATTTTGGGGTACAACAGTTGCCCCTATTCAATCTTCTTAGACCTGAGGATGCAGATTGGCTGACGTGCCTTTCGTAATCCGAGGGTGGAAGATAATTGAACACTAGAGTGCCCAGAAATTTGCGCTCACATAGTAGCAGTGTGATGGAAATGGGCTTATAGATGCCATTTAGAGATTGGTGAACAGGATGATGGGCTTATAGATGCCATCTGGATGTTGATCGCATAAGAGATTCCTTAGCGAGAACTTGCGTACCTGCAAAACAGAAAATGATTACCTGACATATTGCAGGAGCTGTTTTCAGATGCTTTGTATAGATGTGTCCTGACTGGTTACAGGAGCTGGATCTGGAGCTTCAAACGGTGATGAATGAACCAGGGGTGGTTACTACCTCAGCATGAACAGTGAGAGAACCTTGGGTGACTTTAACTTCAACAACGCTCGTTTGAGAAAAATCTTGGTGGGAATTACCGTCTTCGCAGTATCGGGAAGAGAACCAATAGGCAATTATAATCTGAAAGGGAGTTACATCTCACGCACCGTCGGGGAGAGGACCAAAGGAAATTATAACCTGAAAGAAAAACCTAATAACTTCTACTGATTCTTCATCAGAAAAATCTGTTGGGAGTCGATTTAGCTGGACTAGAGGAGGCCTTGGACTGGATAAGAAATCTTTGGAGTCGATTAACTGAACCGGTCTAGGTCTTGAAATATGATTGAGAATTTAACTGAATCTCTCCTGAAAGGTAAAGGTCAGTCATATGCAATGCATGATATGGACCATGCAATGATGTTCTCAACATAAATGAGATTTGTAAGATATGATGCGTATATGCATGCTATAATGATGTATGTGATGTTTATGTATGCTTTCGTCTAGAAAAGTAAATCCTTGACGGGTGCCGGGAAGTCACTCCTGGGCTGATGTTGGAGAATAGATTTCGCTTCCGCTGGGGATGATAGTTGCAAGAATACCGGTAGGAGAAGATGACTCCGTTGAGGAATAAACTTGGCGAATGGAATAACTCTGCGGGGAGAAAAATACTCTAGCGACCATGCTGGGGAGTGATACTCTGTGGGGAGAGGGATGCTTTGTTGAGCTGTTGATAATAACCTGCTGGGGGTACCCTTATTGTATTGGAAGTGTTGATAGACTTTGCTGGGGGTAAGAGAATTTCGTCGAGGACGCTCTTTCCATGGCTTTTGGCTGAGGATAACCCAGTTATATCCTGTTAAGGAAATAACTCTTTAAATAGAGTCGGGCGACGCGTTCGTGCTCTGCGAGGGATAAGCTTCCAGAATCTACTGGGGATAAGCTTACTGCTTGGGGGAGATGAATTCCATCTTTCCTGGGGAAACTGAATGGGACTCTCCTGCGGAGGTTTTGAACTGTAATTTTGTAAGTTGAAAGAGGGAACCTATGTAGGGTTGCCTGCTGATGAGCTCATGTAGAACCGCATCTGAAATGGAGAAGGAACCTGTGTAGGGTTACTTTGATGATGAGTTCGTGTAAAACTTCGTTTTTGGAAAGGGAGAACCTGTGTAGGGTTTCTGGGTGACGAGTCCATGTAAAACTGCATCTTGAAGAGAGGGAACCGGTGTAGGGTTGCTTGATGTCTACGTTTGGAAGAAGGAGAACCTGTGTAGGGTTGCCTGGTGAGGTAAGTTCATGTAAAACTTTTTGATGAACCGGGGTGAGGTTATCTTGAGATAGGTCCATGTAAGACTTCTGGAGGAACCGGGGTTAGGTTATGGCAGGATAAGTTTGTGTAAAACTTCTTGATGAACCGGGGTTAGGTCATCTTGAGATAGGTCCATGTAAGACTTCTGGAGGAACCGGGGTTAGGTTACGGCAGGATAAGTTTGTGTAAAACTTCTTGACGAACCGAGGTAAGGTCATCTTGAGATAGGTCCATGTAAGACTTCTGGAGGAACCGGGGTTAGGTTACGGCAGGATAAGTTTGTGTAAAACTTCTTGATGAACCGGGGTTAGGTCATCTTGAGATAGGTCCATGTAAGACTTCTTCTGAAAATTGAGAAGGAACCGGTGTATGGTTGCTTGATTTTGATTAAGTGGATGATTGTCCTGTTTGGTTTCGGATGTTAACCCACAATCTGGAATTTATAAAGGTAGATGGTAATCATCCTTATGTTGATCTTTCCTTTGTACTTTGGTTGACAGAGCAATTAGATCGCCTGGATAACTCATTATTGCCCCTGTTTCGGAGGTGAGGGAATATGATACCTGTGTGGGTGATTGACAAATCTTCGGGTAGACAAGTGATGAGATACCGGAACATAGTCGTATGCTTTGATCCCTAACTTTTTCCTGGACCGCCCTTTCAGGTTTTCAGTCCACCGAGATACCCATTTTTGCCCAAGCCGCCTTTTCAGGTTTTCGACTTGCTGGGTGTACATATTTTCCATTTTCATCCCTTATTTTTGCCTGAACCCTTTTGGTTCGCCGGGAAGCCCTTATTTTTGCCTAGGTGTGTCAACCTAGCGGGTCTTTGATTATGCGTAGTATTTTTCGACCATGTCCACGCTCTCAGAATGTAGGGAGTTGCCCCTGTTAGAAGTATTTTGTCATGCCCTAGATAATGGGCGATGCTCCTACTGTGCCCCTTGATTGGAGGTATTTCTGTTCACAAGGTGTTCATCGCGCGAATTTCCCTGCTGTTCAAACAAATAGTCATATGCAAACAAGGTTATTTTAAGAATGCAAAAGCCTATGTCTGTTTTGAATTTTGAAAATGCATTTTTTGTAATACAATGCGGTGTCAACTCGAGATTTTACAGCAAACCTTCAGGAGTCGGGATACCTTCGTAACAGTATGCTTTCGAACTAACCCATGCTTCAGCTAGGACTTTTAAGGGTTGTAACGTGGCTTGGTTCACGGTTTAAGAAACAAAGGATAAAGGCTCAAATTATTTGTACCCACCCGCTCTTCGTGATGTTCTTCAAACCTACACTCAATTGATCATACGTTAGACCTTGTTTGAGTCTTCGCTCTGATTTTCTGGTGATGGTTCAGATATTGATGATTTATTCTGAACAGGCAGCCATTCCCTTTTTTGTTGAGGGTTTATATGATCTCTTTTTTTTTATTTTCTGTTATCCCTTTCTTTTTTTCCTGAACTGTTTCCTTTTTGGAATTACAGTCAGCGGGATGCCCCAATTTTGTAAGTCTCCTTCATAGGTTTTGACTTATTGGGCTTTAGTTCTTTTTTGTTTGTAAAGACTGCCTGTCTTTATGATTATCTAGAACCATCACTTTGTTTCGTAAGGACTTTTGGTGCCATTTGTTATGCACTTGGGTCAACTGAGAAAACTACCCTGCCCAGGTTATGATTAAGGGTTTCAATTTTCGAAAAGAAAAACTCCTACTTCTTTGGCTCAGAGGGGTTGACGAGGGATTATCATCCTTATAACTCCAGTGTTTGGGAATTGAAACAATGCCTGTACCTCATCAGCGGGGTCTGTTCAAAAGCATACTGTAAATTATCGCGGTATCGTTTTTGTCATCCTCCCTCAAGAGGTTTAGAATTTTCAGTCAAGAGTTGATCGTCACAAAAATATGAAAGCAGTTTTAAGTATAGTAGACATAATTAATTCAGGACAGACATGTGTAATGCATTCATGAAATAAAAGAGTTTAACATAATAATTGTTTGTTTGAATAAGAAAAGAAAGATACAACTTGAATTCAAATGAACAAAAATCCCTTAATCCTAGCCATGTTTTGGCAAGGGAGCAGTGATCACGCTGGGGGTCTCAGCAGGTTCAAATTCAATTTCTTTAGCATCGATCATATTCTGGATCTTGTATTTCAGCGCCCAACAATCCTCGGTATCGTGCCCCGGGCTATCGGAATGATAAGCACATCTGGCTTCTGGATTGTAGCTCGGAGAGGAAGTCTTAGGATTTGCAGGAGGATTAATCACCGCAATCAGGTTCATCTTCAACATGTGCTGCAATGCTTGTGACCATGGCATGTTAATGTTGGTGAATTGTCTTTTAGGCTCGTCCGGCCTTCGCTGGTTTCCCTTTTGTGGTTGGCAGCGTGGTGCAGAACCAGAGATCATGACTACCCCTGCATGTTGGTCACGACGACTCTTTTGGCTGTATGCAGCATTTGATTCTTTCTTTCCCGTGTAAGGCTTTTTGTGAGTGTCAGAAGGTGTGGCCTCTTGAATTTTCCCACTCTTGATACCAGCTTCAATTCTTTCGCCAGTCAGGATGAGGTCGGTAAATCCTGCAGCTGAATTACCAATGAGATGATTGAAGAATGGCCCGGATAGGGTCCCCAAGAACATATCAACGAGTTCCCGGTCAGTTAATGGAAGCTGCACCCTCCCAGCAAGGTCTCTCCATCTCTGCGCGTATTCCTTGAAACCTTCACTTGACCCCAGCGACATACCCTGGAGTTGGGTACGTGTAGGAGCAAGGTCGGCATTGTACTGGTATTGCTTGTAAAATGCAGTGGCTAGGTCTTCCCAGGTATGGATGTTGGCTCCATTCAGTTGATAGAACCAGTCGAGTTGAGTCCCTGAAAGACTCTCCTGGAAAAAGTGGATCCATAAGTTCCTGTCAGCCGTGTAGGGCTGGATCCTCCTCATGTATGACCTGAGATGCAGCTTTGGACAGGATGCCCCGTCATACTTTGCAAAGGCAGGTGCCTTGAATTTGTGCGGGATCACTACCCCAGAAGACAGACCTAGATCCTCGAAGTCCAGGCCAGGCACTTTTTGTATCTCCATAGCACTGAGCCTGTCTTCCAACTGTTTGTATCTATCCTCAGCCAAAGGGTACTGTTCGTCGTTGAAATCTGTCTCACTGTCGGAGACCACTGGACTGGGAACCCTTTCCTCTTGATGACTGCCTTTCCCCACAGATGGAGTTGTCCTCTCAGCTTCATCCTGCAGTGTATTCCCAGATCTGCGTCTAGGGCTGAACAAAACAGTCCTCTTCTTCTTCTTTTCCTTCTTCAAGAGCAGAGCCTTCAGATCTTGTTGCCCCTGGGTCAAATTCATGATCAGCCCTTGGAACTGGGCGTTCTGAGCCTGGAGGGCCTTGATAGTGTGCTCGGTTGAGGATTCAGGATTCATGACGAGACTGCTGAAATAAACAGCGAAGAAGGTAAGCAACCTGCAGAGAAAGGGTACCTGTTATGCAATGATATGTATGATATGCATGCAATGATTTCAAGGACCTCGCGGGGTAAACAGAGAAACTTGTTAGAGTTGGAAACTGGCAACTTGATTGAAGGTACTTCATGTTGTTGAGAGTCCTTCGTCAAGGGTCAAAGGCTCATCATATCCAGTGGGTCATAGCCCCTGACTTTAGTCATCATGTCTGGTTTTGATTTCCAAACAACCTTGGTTAAGGGAACCTTCTTCAAGAGTCAGAGCTCACCATATCAAGTGGGTCATAGCCCCTGACAACCTTGGCTAGAGGAAAATAAATCCCCTTTTTGCCCCTTGCTGGACAGTTGGTTCATCATGACCTGCATCACAAGCCCCTTGAGATCCTTGAAATGGGTTAGGATGTATGCAATGGTATGATGTTATGCTATGCATGGGGTAATGTAAGTGACCCTGTTATGAGTCTCAATTAAGGACTGCCAACCAAAACCTGCAAGAAACTCAAGTAAAACCTGTTGTGAGTCCCAATTAAGGACTATCAACAAAACCTGCAAGAAACTTAGTGAACCCTGTTATGAGTCCCAATTAAGGACTATGAACGAAACCTGCAAGTAGTTCATGTGTCAGATAAAAAGTATGCAAGTAGTCAAGTACGAAGGCACACAAGTCACACAAGAGAAGCCCTTAGGGTTTTGGCCAGCATGAGGTCTAGGTATTACCCTCTTTCAGTTTGTTGGTTCATACCTGTCCTATCAAAGTAACCGGGTTCTTAGAGGATCCCAATATCATTGACTACCCTCAATCGGTCATAACTCCAGCATCGCAATCTTTTCTTGCGGCCAGAACCATCACGAGAGTTTAGCCTCAATGGGCGTAGCATACTGCTACTGTTCTAATGGCCAAGTTGGGTCAGTTAAGGTTCTAAGGTCTGTTGGTGTTTAATGACTCCTTGGAAGACCCATATTCTCCCCGTTTCGACACGAGGGATATCGGTACAGACCAAGGCGCCACACCAACGTAGCCACTGTTTCACCTATGTCGGTATACGCCGGACAGGTCCCTCACAGCTTATGCTACCTAAACAGGGTATCCCCAGATCCGGGTTAGGATCTATGTAACTCCCATGCAACCCACAAATTTAAAGCAGACAAGTAAATACAATTGAAAACACAGTTATGAACTAACCCTAAGGTACACCTCACTTTATAAAGAGTCCCCAGCAGAGTCGCCAGTTCTGTGATCGGTGGATCTGGAACTGACTGTTTAACGCTGGTTCGCGAAATGTCGCGGTAAGCAAGAGTCGCCACCGTCTTTTATTTTCTCCAAATGGAAAGGACAAAAGCACAGAAAAATTCCTTAAAGAGATCGCTCTCGGTTCGGGAGGTAGGTTATAGAAAGGGAAGGTGTTAGCACCCTTTCTATCCATGGTTATCCATGGGCTCTTAGATACTTGCTCACTTGTGTTTTCAAAATTGGTTTGTTTGCTTTTCAATGTGGGTTAAAAAAGTTTCTTTGAAAATTCCAGTTCGACTCTTGTATCGGTCCTCAAGAGTGTTTGAAAAATTGCTTTCGAAAGCTTTTTGAAAAGGTGTCGGTGTGAAAATTATTTTTGAATTTGAATTTAGAGCAAGTATCTAGAGTCGTCTACCTACCCTAAGGAATTCGTCTGTGTAAATGTCCTTTAAAGTAGTGCCATCCCACCATTGAGAGGTAGGTAGCACCACCGTTGGAGGTGTTCGGGTCAATTCGAGGTTCGGGACATGGTGATCACCAGAGCAATGGGAAGACACCTTAGAAGCTACCCTCATGCCAGGTTCCCGGATCATGAGGACTTACCAAGACGTCCTCTACTCGACGATCACCTTTCGAGGCAAGGCAACACTGAGGCGTACCCTAGGGGTGGTGTGTGCGATTCGTGTGTCGTTTTCATTTGCATTTATCTTGTCATGTTATTGGTGTTCTACGCTTGTTTTTATTTTTGTCCATACATTCTTTCATGCTTTGATTTAACAGTTAAAAATATTGCAGGAAAAGTAAATTCTAAGCTATTACAAACGGCGCGGGTCCACATCGCCAAAATTAACCAGGACCCGATTTGACAGAAAAATAAAGAAAGTAAATAAAGAGTGCGAGAAAGTTAAAAGGTTACATGGCCTTGGGAGAGATACATGAATATTTAAACGAAATAAATATGCGAATTAATAAGAAATTAAGAACGAGGGCGTTGGACCCTTTTTTACAAAATTAAACTAATGAGGAATTGATTGAAAGAAAGAAAGAACTTGTTTTTTTGATATTTTTTTAGTATTTTAGGATTTAAATGGAAAAGAATTAATTAAAATTAAAATAAGATGCAAACCCTAATTCTAGTGGCTTTTAATTTATTAAGAAAATATTAAATTTTAACCTAAATTAATCCTAATTTTTATATACAAATTTAATTATAAAAATAAATAAAATAAATAATATTATTATGAAAGAAAAAATAAAAAGGAATAAAAACATTAATTAAACCCTATTTCTACATTTTTTAGATTTTTATTATGAGAATATTAAATTAAACCCTAATTTAAAACTAATTAATTTACATGAAAATTTATTTACAAAATATTAACTAATTAAATATATTTAATTTTTGGTCTTTTCTGATTTTTATGGGTTTTTTATATTTTTGTGAAAATAATTAATTAATTAAACAAATAATGAAAATAAAAATAATGCAAAAGAAAATACTTAAAATAGCAAACCTAGGGGGGTGTCAGTCCCCAATATGGAGGTATAACCCAAGCAATTCTGGCCCATTTAGCATGGCCTCGTTGACTTTTATTGGACGCGTGTGATGCATGGACTAGGGTGCATTGTGTTCCTTAGATCTGAGCCTTTGGATTGCTCTAAACGTACGCGTGGCTGGCTTGATGAGGAGGTGTATCATGGTCTTCAGTAAGTGAAACTGCATGTGAAGACTAATTGAAAAATAATATTGAGAATACTGAAGACCTGGGGCTCGAACCCAGGTCATGTGCTTTGCCAACAACAACGCTTGCCAGCTGAACCAATTTACACATGTTAATATATAATAAACAACAAATATAATAAATAAAACAAGCGTTAGTGTTTCGTTTTCCGCGCGAAATTTAAACTGGCCAATCATCTAACGCCACGATATCGTCTTCTTCTTGTTCCTGAAACACAAACACATTAAGCCACGGTTTTGTTAGCGTTCTCTTAGGCCAGCTATTAAAAAATAGCGATTAGCCCTTGGATGCTCATAAATTGAGCGCGAGGGTGGGTTCATAATCGTCTGGGCTTGCTGATTTGAGTCATGGTACTATGGTGGTCTGATTTTACCGCGTTTGGAAACCCCCAATTTCAAGCTTCACGAACCCTAATCTGCATCAATGGTATAATTGCATAGAGTACACGAAAACACAATTAAGATAAATGGTTAGCTTCAGAACACCTTAATTAGCATGAATCCATTAACAATATGCAATGAAAATGCATAAATCTTGAAATACGATTATGCAAAAAAGTAAGAAAAGTGGGACTTCTGTACAATGTTTCAAGGGCTTAGGGACCGTGTTCTTGATTCAGGCACGTTGCTTGGCGTCCTAGGAATGCAATGGGAGGGGTTTTGTGGCTTGAAACGTCCTGCAAACAAGTTTTCAGAATTGGAGTTTTCTTTGAAAAAAATGCTAGTTTGTTTATGCTCTTCTGCGCAGCTTCGTGGTTAGCATTATTAGGTTTGTGATCAGGCTCATATACTGAGTGAATTAGGTCAAGTTCCTTGTCCAAAGAATCAAAGATTTGATAAAGGGATATTTGATTTTTATGGCAAAATATTTTCATATCTTTCCATGCAATTTGATACCAAATCATGCCAAAACTTTCTACAAATAATCATGCACGAATCTTGAATGTCCAATGAGAATAATTTCTGCACAAAAAGATTTTATTTCATTAGTTTTGTATTTTTCATGCATTTTATTTAATTAAATGAATTATAAATGATAAAAAATCCAAATATATAAATAAAAATGGATAAAAACTTCCTTTTGGGCCTAATGGTCGTGCATATGCTTGGGACAATGAATTGTGGAAAAACAAATGGGCCCATTAGCAATTTTAGGTCATTTGAATCAATGTTGACTTTTCAAAATATCCAAAAATTTCCCAACTTCTACAAGGCATAACTTGCTCAATTTTTAAGCTTTTCTCATGTTCTTGGACATTTTGGAAAGGTCTTTGAGTCCTATAACCAATGCCTTTGGTCCCATGTCATTTTGATTTACCAATCTCAAGTTATGGCCTTTGACTTAAAGTCCCTTTTTGTTGACTTTTGAAAATGACCTATAATGTTGAAATTGATAACTTTTTGTGAGAGCATTTCTTGGACTTGAAGTATGAAGATGAGTTGTAGGAAATGTCTTTCTCTTCAAAATTAGCTTTGGATGGAATTTTTATGATAATCCATGTGAAAGTTATGCCCTGGTCAATTTACAGTTGACTTTTTCAGCTGTCCAAATAAGGAAACTTTTGCATCTTGATGATTTTTGAGCCAAACTTTGAGAATCATGATCAAGCATTGATCAAATGATGTTTGTGGCTTCAAAATGAGATGTTGACCAAAAATTTGAACTTTTGACTGCCAAATGACCATTTTGCCCCTACAGTTGACTGTAGTGCAATTAGGGTTTTTGACTGTGCAATTTTGAGCTGAATGTCTTGAAACTTGATATGAGAATGCTTGACCATATTTGTAGGCATATGAGACTTGATTGGACCTTTGGAAACTTCATTTTCTTGATCAGAACACAAACCCTAATTTTGATTGTATAGGAGACCTTTGAACTGTGCAACCCTTGGGGAACTTTGAAGCTTTGACTTGGCAATTTCTTGGAGAATATGGGAGGGCAAATTTTGGGGTACAACACATGGTGAAGAGGATAAGAGTGTGAAGGCTGAGAAAGGAAGCAACCTTGGTTCTGGCCAGTATTATGATGAAGAAGAATGTTTAGATGAACAGTATCCTCTGACTGATGAAAAGTACGAACAATTGGAAAATCGTCTCAATGCTATGGAAATCCAGAGAGTGCTTGGGTTGGATTTTGAAGAGCTGGAGTTAGTCTCGGGAGTTGTTATTCCTCACAAATTCAAGGTCCCTACTTTTGCAAAGTATGACAGTGTTTCTTGTCCAAAGCTTCATCCAAGTTCTTATGTCTAGAAGATTCAACTCCACACTACTGGCAAGAAGTTATGGATGCACTTTTTTCAAGAAAGCTTATCGGGAACAAAGTTGGAATAGTTCTATCAACTTAGGGACTAACATCTATACTTGGGAAGACTTGGCTATTGTTTTCTACAAATAATACCAATACAATGTTGATCTTGCACCAACCCGTGTGCAACTACAGAGTATATGACTATGGGCTCTAACGAAGGCTTTAAAGAGTATGCCCAGAAATAGAGAGATCTAGCTAGAAGAGTTTAACCTCCTTTGTCTGATAGAGAGCTGGTTGACATGTTTATGGGAACTTTGACAGGTCCTTTCTTCAATCATCTGATCAAAAGCTCTTCAACTGGGTTCACCGAGTTGATATTAACAGGGGAACATGTTGAGGGAGGAATCAGAAGCGGAAAAATTCAGGTGGTCGCATCTTTGAGTACTGTAAAGAAGTTGTTCAGTGGTAAGAAAGAAGCTAATGTTGTGTATGGCTAGAAGGGTCATGCTAGAAGTAACTGCAACCAATCTGTAGGAGTTCTTAAAATATCTAGTCTCGTGCTAGTGCAATAACATCGACAAGGCAATTAGCGTAGGTCGGACGCACCCAGGAGACCGTTTACCAAGATCAACATGCCATTGTCTTAAGCATTGTAACATCTATTGAAGGCAGAGTTAATAACATTAACATATCCTCCTCAGAACCCCAACACCTATTCTCCTTGGTACAATCCTAATGTAAGGTGTGCTTATCATTCTAATTGTCTCGGACATGACACAAATAGCGGATGGGCTTTGAAAAATAAAATTCAAGATATGATTGACTCTAAAGAAATTGAATTTGATCCTTCCAAGATCCCTAATGTGATTATTGCACCTATGCATAAGCACGACAAAGGAATTGATGCTCTTGAGGATGTTTCGTATGTTTCTTCTGTAAGTGAATTGACTACTCCCCTCCTGATGATTAAGAATAATTTGTTGTAAGAAGGTTTACTTCCGAGTTGCATTAAAAGATGCTACTGCCGAGCAGCCCAACCCAATGGTTGAAAATTGCTGAAAAAAGGAATTCAGCGTCTGATGGATAACCATATAATTCTAGTTGGGAAGACTCCTTCCATGGAGAATTTGTTTCAAGACTTGGAGCAGGAAGAGGTATCTGTAATTTTGGGTACTCTTGTAAGGATAACTTCCAAGGGTCCTGTGAAAATTACTGTTGAACCTAGGGTTGCTCCTCTGGTCATCATCGCGCTAGGGCCAATCCCATATTCCTCTGACAAGGTTATCCCTTGGAATTATGGGGCCGACGTCTACTACCATGGCGTCAAGTAAGAATATTGACTATTGAAAGTGAAGGTAATGAAGTTATTGATTCCAACATTGTCAATATTGCTGGGACCAGTAAAGTTACTAGAAGCGGAAGGGTTTTCTCTCCAGATATCTCTCCGAAGACTATTTCCACACCAGTTCGTGTTACAACTATCGAGTCAACTACTGAGACTCGAGGGAAAGAACAAATGACTGAGCTTGCCTAGACGGAGGCACCTAAAGATATTACCACAAAATATACCTCCAGGCAAGAGATGGAGGAAGTACTCAAGATTATACGGAAAAGTGATTACCAGGTTGTTGAACAGCTGGGGCATACTCTCTCTAAGATATCCATGTTATCCATGTTATTGTGTTTTGAAGCCCATGCTCAGGCTTTGGTGAAATTCTTGAAATTTGCGCATGTACCACAAGAAATATCTGCTGATCAATTTGAAAATTATGTTGCTAGCCTGACCACTGATAATGGGCTAGGCTTTTCTGATGTTGACTTGACTCCTGAAGGAAGAAACCATAACAAGGCCTTGTATGTCTCTATTGAATGAAGGGGAACTACCTTAGCTCATGTATTGGTTGATAAAGGTTCATCATTAAATGTTCTACCGAAAGGTGCTTTAGACATGCTTGACTATGAAGGGGTTGTGCTGAAACCCAGTGACATTGTGGTCAGAGCCTTTGATGGTTTAAAGAGGATGGTGCACAGAGAGGTGGATTTCCCGATCAAAGTAGGTTCACAGGTCTTTGAATCTACCTTATATTTGATGGACATTCATTCAGCCTATTCCAGTTTACTTGGGCGCCCTTGGATTCATGGGGCAGGCGTTGTTACTTCCACTCTACATCAAAAGCTGAAATATCCCGTGAAAGGAAATATTTCTACAGTATGTGATGAAGAAGAATACATGGTCAGTCACTTGAATTCCATCAAGTATGTTGAGATGGATGATGAATTCATTGAGACTCCCTGCCATACTTTTGAAGTTATTCCTTGGCCAATTACTAGTACTGAAGACGTTTCTGCTATTCCTAAGGTTACCAGGGTTCCGTCCAGAATGGATTCTCTGAAAGACGCTAGAGCGGTGGTAGAAAAAGGTGGTTGCACTACTTGGGGTCAACTTCCCGATACTTGTAACACCCCAGTTCCACCCCAAGCAATTATCAAAAAATCAGAGTATAAAAATTTCCAATATAATCAGGATGTTACATATTCAACAAAACACATAAACTTGTCATGCTTATAGAATAGATACATAACACTTAAAGAAGCGGAATGAACACTACTCATGAATAAAGTTTTCATAACATAAACCAAACTTTGATTAATCACACAGCGGATTCATAATAATTCTCTAAATAAGATATAACATCTTTTGAATCTTGAAACAACATCAATACAAAAACTCCTCAGATAACAACATAAGTTTCAATAAATAAATAAACAAAAAAATAAGACAAGTGTTCATTTGCTCCCGAGTGCTACATATCAGAGCAAGTAACACCGAACTCGAACTAACAATGCTATCAGATACTCATCTTGGTTACCTTCACCTTATCAACAAAGGGAAACATTCAAACAGAAGGAGTGAGATATCAAACTATATAAATAGGGTTATGATAAACATTATATTAGGTAAAGAATAAAAAGAATCACCACATCATACAATAATAATTCAACACTTCACAAATCATCAATACCATAATTCAACATATACGACTCGAATATGCAACTCGAAACTATGCGAATGCATGTGGTACCAACAGAGTAAAACTCCCAACATAAACATTTGCCAGTAATTTCGATGCACAAGGCATAAGCCTTCTTCACAAATCATTTCGCCAATACAGGCCTTCACAAAATCCGCCAATACAGGCTTTCACAATATGCAAATGTATGAATGTACAACACCTACAACTACATCATTAAACACTTCACGAGGCATACGCCTATATCAATACTTCAATGGCCATAGGCCTACAACATCATCAACATAATCAACAACAATTCATGGTAACAACAAATTCATTATATATATTCACTAGGATTCACACCGTAACCCACAGAAATAATTCATAACCACATTATCAATAGTAAATTCCACATATACATAATGATATCTCGCAACAAAAGCACATTCATCGATCAACACAAGGTAACACAACATTTATCATAAGACCTATAATTAACAATGTCCATAAACCAAACATAATGACTTAACCAACTGTAGCCGAAATTTAGCCTAATCGACATAATTTCAACAAAAAGACATATCCACAATTACCTACTAATTAAACTTAGTTACCCGGTAAAATTTTGTAAATTTCTGGGCAACTAATTATACCGCCTAATTCAGATGCTGATCAATGGTTTTTACACAGGAATTTTAGTAGTTACTTAGTCATTGCTTCGTTTAACTAATTTATGTTTTATTCCTTATCACCATATTTTATGCTTTGGTTTGCAGAAGAATCAAACAGGACGAATCGGGTCATAAAAAGTGCATAAGTATAATTTTCAGAAAATTTGCTACAATAGTTGACACGGATGGCCGTGTTGCCTGACACGGCCGTGACAGGAGAAGGAAATGGAAAGGCGTGGAGCACAGAGGCTAACACAGGTGCCCGTGTCAGCTGACACGACCCGTGTCAGGAGGCCTGGAGCTTAAAAACCAGTTTTGCCTCCCTTCCCACATGTTCCTTATTCTTGTTCATTCCTTGTTTCAATTTACCCATTTATCTTAGCATTAACCCAAAAAAGTTCAAATACAACAAATAATAACACAACTCAAATCAATTGTTAATTTTCATAGCAATACAACCAATTTTTTAGCACAACATAGTAGTGAAACTAATACCCTAAACCCCAATTAAAATTCATCATACTCCCATTTATTTAGCAAGAATCCCACCCTTACCTTGGATTGAGTGCAACACTAAGAAACTTCAATGGAATTTCTGGGGATTTTGCACTAGTAGCAACCTCCTCTTGTTCTTTTTCTCCTCTCAAAACCCTATTCCTCTTTCTCTTCTTTTTCTTTCTTTTTCCTGATAACACTATACTCTCTTTCTCCTCTACTTCTATTTCTAATACAATAATATTATTTCTCTTAATAAATCTAAATGGGCCTAAGTGACATACCCCCTTATTACTTCACACCACCACAAATTAAGCCCAATATCATATTTAAGCTTAATAATAAAAATAATACCTCAACTTAATTCCACCAAATTAAATCCAATTATTTATCATACCAACTTAATAAAAAATAATTTTGACTACGACGATAAAAATTTGAATTAATATAAAATATTTAAAAATATTTAATTAAATAAATAATTAAATATTAGGTGTAATACGGTGGCAGAACCGACTGTTTTTACTGGTTTTCATTTTGCGTTTTCTGTTCGCAAAATATCGCGGTAAGCAAGAGTCGCCACCGACTTTTATTTCATCCAATCATGGAAAAGGAAAAAGAACAGAAAAAACCTTTTTTCTAGATATTCTGAGTACGGGGGGAATATTATAGAAAGGGAAGGTGTTAGCATCCTTTCTATCCATAGTTTTCCATGGGCTCTTAGATACTTGATCATCTTTTTAAAATTGCTTGTGTGTGTGCTTGCTTTGAAAATGTTTTGCTTCGCGATAACCCTTGTATCAGTCCTCAAGGATGTGACGAAGTTGTTTTAAAAATTTGTTTTGAAAGGTGTTTGTGTGAAATGTTTTTATTGAGCAAGTACTTAAGATTCTACCTACTCAAAAAAAGAATGTTCATTCTATTTCCTTTAGACAATGCTATCCCACTATTAAGGAGTAGGTAGCACCGTCGTTGGAGTTTGTAAGGGACGTTCGAAAGGGACAAATACAATCACTAAAGCAATAGTTAGAAAACTTTAGTAGTAACCCTAGAGTCTTAAGATATTTTCGAGGCAGCGTTTCCGAGGCAACATTTCCGAGGTAACATTCGAATGGGACATTTGATCTTTTTAAACTGGAGGGCAACCACTAGAATCTCCTATGCTTAACGATTGTGTACCGAAGGCAACTGAAGTGAGGTAAACCCTAGGAGTGAATATGTGCACATGATTCGTTTCAGTTATTTAATCTTTGCACATTAGGTGATCTACCATTTTAATTTTCCAGACATTCTTTCCATACAATCCTATTAGCCATACATCTAGACAGTTAAAGATTGCGGAAGTTAAAAGTGCGAGGAAATAAAACCTAGCTATTACAAGGCTTCAGGGAGGGGGATTAATTACATAACCAAAAATCGGGGATTTAAACAGTAAATAAAAAACCCTAAGTTAACTATTACAAACCCTGAACAGTTACAAAATAAGGGACAAATAATTAACAAGCGCACGACGAATTAAATGCGAGGACAATTGAAATAATCTAAAACCCTAATTTGAGAGAAAAAGTATTCTTGTGAATTTTTATTTGAGAAAAAGAAATTTAATTATAAAATTAAAACCTAGTTTTTATGTGATTTTAATTATAAAAGAAATTAACTTAACCTATATTTCTAATTAAATTAAAATAAATATTTTATTAAAAATATGCTCTTTTTTTGGTATTTTGTGATTTATTGATTTTATGATTTTAAATAAGTAATTAATTTGGTGAAAAAAAATAATTAAACAAAACAAATAAAATAAAAGAAAATAATAAAGAAAAGAAGAATATGGGCCTGTATACTAGCAATTTTGGTGGGTGAGAAATTGAATTTTCAAGCCCATTAAGCTCCAAGCCCAGTCAACCACGCTGGATCCTGTGCAAGAGTTGACTTGAGGAGTATCATGGAACTTCAGGCTGGAAGCGTTGGATCTGGATGTAGCGCATCTAATGGCTGGATAATGGGGTTGCATGGAAGGCGTGTGAGGGGGCATCGTACTGGATCTACAAAGGTAAAATAAGAAAATACATTTTGTTGGGACCTGGGATCGAACCCAGGTCCTTCTATTTACCACTAGCGTGCCTCACCACTGGGCCAACTGGCTTGTTGATTTTTATGCTGAAAAAGAAATATAATATTGCAAAACAATTGAACAAAAACAGAAGGCGCGAAAGTTCAAACGAGCCAGTCACATGAAGCCAAGTCATCGTCTTCTTCATGGATTTCGTCGTATTAGGTATTCACCTATACCCACGAACAGTGTTCGTTGCTAAAAACTGTGTTATTCCAAAATGCAATACAAGCATGATAAATTTATTGTGATGGTACCAATCAACTCTTCTTGGTCTCACGAGTGTCATAGTACCTCATTCATGGCCCAATTTTTCCTGTACCAGAAATCCCCAAATCGTGACTTTAAACCCTAACAATGGTAAGTGTGGATTCCTGCACTATTAGTACAATTAAGTGATACAGAAAGATTGCAAACACGATTATGAACACGAATATATGGATAGAATGGATTTATGATGCGTAAAACATAGAAATCGAATTTGAGTTTTGGAAGCAAACCGTGATACTTCTATGCGAGGATTCTTAATGTTTGAAGCCTGCAAATGGTTGGGAATGCTTCCTGAGATGCCAAGGAATTGATTTCTGGCCTTGAATCATCTTTAATAGCCCTCTATCCTAGAATTTGAACCTCACTTTTTGTCCAAAAATTTTGAGTTTGCTTTTTCCTTTTCACGACTGCAACCCTTTGTCTTTTGATCTGCAATTGTTGTATACATATAGTAGACTGAATTAGGGTTGTAAAATTGCATCATATCTTTGAGAATTATGAAAATATGATTTGATTTGATTCATGTATGATATCTTTCTAATACAAGCCTCAATCTAATCTTTTCTAATGCTAATGAGTCTTGCACAAATTGATCATCATGCTAGCTGTACATAGTCTCCAAATGTGCACAAAAATCCCAAGATTTGATTTGTTTTCATTATTTTACCATTTAATTTTTTTTATTTTGATTTAAATGAATAAAAAATCAAAATAAATTATAAAATTAATAAAATAATATGTGGAAAAGCTGAGGGATCGTGGGTCCTATTAGAAACATATTTCAAGCAAGAAAACATAGGTCCCTTTGGAAAAAATGTAAATTTGATCAATGTTGACTTTTGGCAATTTTCCAAAAATTGCCAACTTTGACAACGCATATCTCTCACAATTTTGAACCTAGATAGGTTTTCTTGGACTTTTTAGAAAGCTTAGGATGTACCCTAACAAACCCTTTTGGTTTCATCTCAATTGTATCTTCCATGTTCATGTATGAAGCTTTTACTCAAAAGGTGTTTTTGTTGACTTTTCAAAAGGACCTATAATGTAGAAATTCATATCTTTTTATGAGTGCATATTTTGAACTTGAGGGATGAAGATTAATTGTAGGTAATTGCATCCTCTTCAAAATGAGCCTTGGATGGAAAATTTCTGATAGAGTATGAAGAAGTTATGCTTGGTCAAAGTTGGGTTGACTTTTCCTACAAAATCCTAATTTAGCAACTTTTGGGTTTTGATGAATTTGGGGCACTCCTTGAGGAATCATGATCAACCCTTGATAAAATGATGGAAGTCACTTCAAAATGTTGATGTTGTCTTAAAATCTTGAGGTTTTATTGTATGTGGGCCACTGTTGACTTTTGACCTAATACAATCGATTCTCAAGCATTTGAGCAGTTGACTGAGCAAACTTCTTATGCAAGGCATGAAACTTGACATGGATCATCTTGGGAACATTTTAGGACCTTGGGAAGCATTTGAGTTCTTTTTGGTTCAAACATCTTGATTGAAAAGGGAAACCCTAATTTGAGGTATACTGCCTTAGGAGAGAGTTTGTCTTGTCAACTCTTGGACTTCCTTGAGCAACTTGGGCACCTCAATTGACATTTGTTGAGTAAAATAGGAGGGAAAATTTTGGGGTACAACAGCTGCCCCTGTTCAAACTTCTTAAACCTGAGGATGTAAATTTGCTGCTCTGCCTTTCGTAATCTGAAGGGGGAAGATGATTGAACACTAGAGTGCCCAGAAATTTGCACTCGCATGAAGTGGCACTAGATTTGTGATATCAGGAATGGGCTTACAGATGCCATTTGGAAGTCGATAATGGAAGATTGTCGGAGATGGGCTTAAAGATGCCATCCTGGATGCGACAGAGAATTGTCGGAGATGGGCTTAAATATGCCATCTAGAGAATGTGGATTTCCTGAGATATTCCTTTGATGAGAGTCCCTGTTGCTGTTGTTGGTGAGGAATCTGCTGAGGAATGTTGGCATCCGTCTTGGGAGAAATAGAATTTTAGGAGCTTCAGTTGTCTGTTACTCTACTAGGGAAATAACTCCTGCTTGAGGAAGAGAAAGTGAACTTCATGTCTGGTCAGGGTACAAGCTGCACCGCGACTTACTCGGGAAATGGAAACCCAATCGTGTTTGATTAGGTCCGGGTCTTATAGTGTTGTGGACTGCCGTCTGGAGATAAGAGAGAAGGAACCTAGATAGTAAGGTTATGAGAAGGAACCTAGATAGTAGGGTTGCTTCGATATGAAAGCCTGGATAGTAGGGTTGTGAGAAGGAACCTGGATAGTAGGGTTACTTCGAAATGAAAGCCTGGATAGTAGGGCTGTGAGAAGGAATATGGATAGTAGGGTTGCTTCGATATGAAAGCCTGGATAGTAGGGCTGTGAGAAGGAACCTGGATAGTAGGGTTACTTCGATATGAAAGCCTGGATAGTAGGGCTGTGAGAAGGAACCTGGGTAGTAGGGTTACTTCGATATGAAAGCCGGGATAGTAGGGCTGTGAGAAGGAACCTGGGTAGTAGGGTTACTTTGATATGAAAGCCTGGATATAAGGGCTGTGAGAAGGAACCTGGATAGTAGGGTTACTTTGATATGAAAGCCTGGATAATAGGGTTGTGAGAAGGAACCTGGATAGTAGGGTTACTTCGATATGAAAGCCTGGATAGTAGGGCTGTGAGAAGGAACTTGGATAGTAGGGTTACTTCGATATGAAAGCCTGGATAGTAGGGCTGTTAGAAGGAACCTGGATAGTACGGTTACTTCGATATGAAAGCCTGGATAGTAGGGCTATAAGAAGGAACCTGGATAGTAGGGTTACTTAGAAATGAAAGCCTGGATAGTAGGGCTGTGAGAAGGAACTTTGATAGTAGGGTTACTTCGATATAAAAGCCTGGATAGTAGGGCTGTAAGAAGGAACCTGGATAGTAGGGTTACTTTGATATGAAAGCCTGGGTAGTAGGGTTGTGAGAAGGAACCATGGTAAGGTTGTTTTGTAAGGAGTTTGGGTAAAAGTGCATCTGAACCGAGAAGGAACCTGGGTAAGATTGCTTTGGGATAAGTTCGTGTAAAACTTCAGAATGAACCAGGGTAAGGTTATAAGTTTGTGTAAAACTTCAGGAGGAACCGGGGTAAGGTTACTTTGATATGATAATGTAGATTAGTTGACCCGTTTGATTTCGGGAACTGAGTTTCCATTAGTTTTTTGTAGATGTGACCTGTGTAACTGCTGGATTCGTTGAAGCTAATCGTCTCTTCCTGCAAAAGATATCGAGGTTAGTTGTATGCGATGCATGAAATGCAGGGTGAGATACTATTCTCAAAATAAATGAGATTATGCTGTATATGGTATGTATGTGTATGCCCTGATGTATGTTCATGAAATATTGTCGGGGTATGCTCATGTCTGGGAGAATAAATCCCTGACGGTTGTTGGAGATTTGTAAATATTCTGTCGGGAAGAGATGCTGGGGAATAGCTCTGTGGGGACCAAACTTAGGGGGAAGAGATACTCGACTAGGGATAGTTATGTCCTGTTTCGAGAAAGCTGACATCAATTCCTTTCGGGTACTTTTACTCTGTGGGGAGTGTATGTACTGATAATCATGTTCCAAATCTGGCTCTATCCCGATACCTGCTGGGCAGAGGAACCGTCGGGTTTGGTACTTCTTGTTTTTTCCCTGTTTATGGAATTACGAGTAGTTGTCTTTTGTTTCTTATGTAAATCTTTATGAGCAGCAATCATTTTCAAATGCATATATAAAAAATAAATCATTGGACGTTCTTGCAAAACAAAACAGAAAAAGAAAACCAGATTGAAGTTCCTTGTGAAAATTATTTGTATTGATTTTTGAAGTTGGTATGTAATATGCGTTTTTGTACAAAGAGGCTAGCGCTAGTAAGAGAACACCGCCGAAAGATAAAATTTATACAATTTGTGTAAAAGAAAGAAAAACAGCTATGTGAAACAACCTCATTGGGTTCCAACTCTGCTATTGCCTTTATATCTTTAAGCGTCTCATCACTTTTCTACTTGGCTGAAGGTTGATCAGATTGATTGGCACCGTCCAAGCTTGATAGTCGATACCGAAGTCTGGTCGCAAGATGATCCAATGAGACATAGTGATACGCTTCAATCCCTAACTTTTGCCTGGACTTCCCCTTCGGTTTTTCAATCCACCGAGATACCCTTTTTTGCCCAAGCCTCCCTTTCGGGTTTTCGACTTGCCGGGTGTACATATTTTTTCATTTTCATCCCTTACTTTTGCCCGAACTCTTTTGGTTCGCCGGGAAGCCCTTATTTTTGCCTAGGCAAGTCGACCTAGAGGGTCTTTGATTATGCGTAGTATCTTTTCACTATGTCTGCATTGACATGGTGAGGAAGGTCGTCACCATCCATGGTGGTTAGAATCATAGTTCCTCCAGAGAAAATTTTCTTAACCACAAATGGCCCTTCGTACGTGGGAGTCCATTTGCCCCTGGGATCACCTTGCGGAAGTATGATGCGCTTGATCACCAGATTCCCGACTTGATATTCTTGATGCCTGACTTTCTTGTTAAAAGCCTTGATCATTCTCTTTTGATACGCCTAACCATGAAGGATAGCAGTAAGCCTCTTTTCATCGATTAGATTTAGAAAATCATGTCGGGTTTGGATCCAGTCGTCTTTGTTCAAACCTGCATCCTTCATAATCCTGAGAGAGGCTATATGGACTTCTATGGGTAGGACTGCCTCCATGCCATATACCAGAGAGTAGGGGGTTGCCCCTGTCGACGTCCGTGCTGAGGTATGGTACCCATGAAGAGCAAATGGTAACATCTCATGCCAGTCTTTGTATGTCACTGTCATCTTCTGTACAATCTTCTTGATATTCTTGTTAGCTGCTTCAACAATGCCATTCATCTTCGGCCGGCAGGGACAAGAGTTATGATGATGTATCTTACACTGTTTACAGAGCTCGGTGATCACTGTGTTGTTGAGATTCGTATCATTGTCGGGGATAATTCTCTCTGGTACACCATATTGACAAATCAGATTATCTCGGATAAACCGTTCCACAACGTTCTTGGTCACAGTAGCAAAAGAGGCTGCCTTAACCCACTTTGTGAAGTAATCAATGGCTACTAAGATGAACCGATGCCTGTTAGACGCAGTAGGTCTGATCTCGCTGATGATGTCGATGCCCCACATCGCAAAGGGCCAAGGAGCTGTCAAGACGTTTAAGGGGACCGGAGGCACATGCACCTTATCATCATGGATTTGACACTTATGACAAGTTCGAGAGTGCTGATAACAATCGGCTTCCATAGTGGACCAGTAATATCCTGCCCTAAGGATTTTCTTAGCCATGGTATGTCCACTAGAATGGGTTCCCATGGTGCCTTCATGTAGATCTGTCATGATCCTCTCTGCTTCGCCCTTGTCTACACACCGTAATAGTGTGGAATCATGGTTGCTCTTATAGAGGATTCCATTACTGAGGAAGAACTTTGTAGCGAACCTTCTCAGAAACTTCTTATCATTGATAGATGCCCCTTCGGGATACTCTTGAACCTCGAGATACCTTTTGACTTCGTGAAACCAGGGTTTGTCTCTCACTTCTTCGGTGTCGATCTCACAGCAGTGTGCTAGTTCATCCAACCTCTCAATGGTAATTTGGGGAGCTTCATTGTCCCACCTAACTTTGAACATAAAAGACATGGTAGCTAGCGCGTCCGCCAACTAGTTCTCTTCTCGTGGGAAATGTTCAAAGGTTACCTCCTCAAAGTGTGGGAGCAATGTCAGTACATACTCTCTGTAAGGAATGAGATTCAGGTGCTTCGTATCCCACTCGCCTTTGACCTGACTTATCACCCGAGCGGAATCCCCGAATACACTTAAGAACTTAATCCTCAGGTCAATAGCAGCTCGAAGACCCATAATACATGCTTCATACTCTGCCATGTTGTTGGTGCAGTTGAAACATAATCGGGCAGTGAACGGAGTATGATAGCCCTCGGGAGATATGATTATAGTGCCAATGCCGTTACCCAGTGAGTTTGAAGCTCCATCAAAATACATAGACCATCGGGATCCCTCCTCAGGTCCTTCATCCAGTCCAGGATCTTCGTAGTCAGTCACCAACATGATATTCTCATCCGGGAACTCAAAATTCATGGACTGGTAGTCATCCAAGGCCTGATGAGCCAAATGATCAACCAATACACTCCCCTTAATTGCCTTTTGGGTCGTACATTGTATGTCGTATTTGGTTAAGATCATTTACCACCTTGCTATCCTTCCGGAGAGAGCGGGCTTCTCGAAAATATACTTGATTGGATCCATCTTTGATATCAACAAAGTAGTGTGAGTCAGCATATACTGTCTCAGTCGGCGAGCAACCCATGCCAAAGCGCAACAAGTTTTCTCTAGCAATGAGTATCGGGTCTCACAGTTGGTAAACTTTTTTCTAAGGTAATAAATGGCATGCTCTTTTCAACCAGACTCATCATGTTGCCCCAACACACACCCCATTGAATTGTCTAGCACTGTCAAGTATAATATCAAAGGTCTTCCTTCAACTGGAGGAATCAGAATTGGCGGTTCTTGAAGGTATTCCTTGATTATTTCGAAAGCGGTCTGGCATTCATCATTCCACTTTTCCACTTGATCTTTCTTCAAAAGCTTGAAGATTGGCTCACAAGTAGCAGTCAGATGTGAAATGAATATGGCGATGTAATTTAGGCGTCCCAAGAAACCTCTAACCTCCTTCTTTATACGGGGAACCGACATCTCTTGTATGGCCTTCACCTTCGCAGGGTCTACCTGAATACCCTTATCACTGACGACAAATCCCAGAAGCTTTCCAGATCTTACCCCGAAGGTACACCTGTTCGGATTCAACCTCAGCTTGTATGTCTTCAATATGTCGAACAATTTATGGAGATGATCAAGGTGCTCTTCCTCAGTCTGAGACATGGCTATCATGTCATCAACATACACTTCGATCTCATGGTGAATCATATCGTGAAACAAAGCGACCATGGCACGATGATAGGTTTCCCCAGCATTTTTCAACCCAAAAGGCACCACTTTGTAGTAGAACATGCCCCACTGTGTAACGAAGGTTGTCTTCTCCATGTCTTCAAGAGCCATCTTGATCTGGTTGTAGCCAGACAAACCATCCATGAAGGAGAAGATTTTATGTTGCGCGGTGTTGTCAACCAGAACATCAATGTGAGGAACTGGGGAGTCATCCTTCGGGCTTGCCCGGTTCATATCTCTGTAATCTACGCACATCCGTACCTTACCATCCTTCTTAGGTACCGGGACGACGTTGGCAACCCATTGTGGATAGGAAGTGACAGCTAAGAATCCTGCATCGAACTGTTTCATGACCTTAGCCTTGATCTTCTCTGACATTTCAGGGCGCATACGACAGACCTTCTATTTAACTGGAGGACAGTCTTATTTATTCGGCAGGCGATGTACCACAATATCAGTGTTTAAACTAGGCATATCTTCGTAGGACCAGGCGAAGATCTCAACATAGTCATGTAACATCTGTATCAACCTCTGTTTGACGCTAAGCTCCAGATTTTCACCTATTTTAACCTCTTTTATGTCTTCTTCAGTACCCAAGTTCACTGTCTCAACCGGCTCTTCATGGGGTTGTATGGCCCTTTCTTCCTCCTATAGTAGTCTACCAATTTCTCCAGGCACCTCACAATCATCCTCACCTTCGTCTTCGGCTTGGTTGATCGGATTTTTGAAGTTATAACTGGCAATAGCAGAGCTATTATCAATGGGATCCAGAGTGGATATAGATCTGCATTATGATACGTGAGTGTGTGTAAGAGAATGGCTGTTTTGATAGAGTGGAAAATAGAAAAGAAAAACTGAGAGCGCAAAATTTGTATGCAAGAAACGTCCAATGCTTTATTAATGATTATGAAATGACAAATAATAGCCCTCACAAGCAAAGCCAAGGTGCCTCGGGCAAGACACCGGACCGTAAAGTTTCAAATTTTTTATTACAAGTCTTAAAACAAATAAGTCAATTATCGCGGAATAAAAGAAACGGGTATGAAGTCCCTAGCCGTCCAGTTACTCGGTCCACCATTGGTAGTTGGGTAGATCCAGGTGTCAATGTCTGATTTCTCATCATCAGCATCTTCTATGGCGGAGACAACCTCAATAGCATTGATTCCCGAGCCATTCTTGGGCATGGGTGCAGTTATGACGTTGGGCTTCTCCGGAGCATCAAAATCTATCTCCTTGGCTTCAATCAAGTCTTGTATTTTGTTTCTCAGAGCCCAACAGTCATTTGTATCATGGCCTAGACTTTCAGAATGATAGGCACACCGGGCATTAAGATTATATCGGGGAGATGTAGTATTTGGATTCTTGGGAGCCTCTCTCAAGGTTGCCAAGTTAGATCTTAGCAGATGAGGTAGAACTTCAGCCAATGTCATGTTAATGCGGGTAAACTGTCATTGTGGTCTTTCCCCCCTTTGTTGATTGTTGCATTATGGAGAAACTTCAGGTCTAGGTATCATCACAACACTTACTGTCTAACATTGTTCAGCCTTGTTCTGACCCCTCAGGCTGTAGATGGCACTGGCTTCCTTCTTACCAGCAAAAGGCTTCTTTACTGAACTTGAAGAGGCATCCTTCTGTATTTTGCCACTTCGAATCCCAGGTTCTACTCTTTCCCCAGTTAGGATCAGCTCAGTCAAACCAGCTGATGAGCTGCCGATCAAATGATTGAAAAATGGACCAGATAGCATCCCCAGAAACATATCAACCAACTCCCTATCAGACAACGAGGGTTGAACTCTCCCAGCCAGGTCTCTACATTTTTGTGCATAATATTTAAATCCTTCACTTGCACCCATGGACATACTCTGGAGTTGAGTACGAGTGGGAGCAAGGTCGGCATTATACTGATACTGCTTGTAGAAAGAAGCAGCCAGATCTTCCTAGTTTCGGATATTTGCTCCCTCTAGCTGATAGAACCATTCAAGTTGAGTTCCTGATAGACTATCTTGAAAGAAGTGAACCCACAGATTTCTATCAACTGTGTGGGATTGGATCTTCCTGACATAAGAACGGAGATGGAGTTTTGGGCAGGACACCCATCATATTTAGCAAAAACTGGAGCTTTGAACTTCTGCGGGATGACTACTCCCGACACCAATTCCAGTTCTTCGAAATCTAGTCCAGGTATCCTCTAAACTTCCATGGCACTCAGACGGTCTTCTAACTGCTTGTATCTATCCTCAGCAGGAGGATATTGCTCATCATTATAATCAGTATGATTGTCAGAGACCATAGGACTAGGGTCCTTCTCTTCTTCCCAATTCTCCCCTTCCTTGGATGAAGAGGTCAGATCAGTTTATCGCTTCAACCGCTCTCCAAACCTCTTGCCCATATTCAGAATACCGACAACTTTCTTCTTTTTCTTCTTCTCTTTCAGAATGAGGGCTTTCAGATCCTCCTGCCCTTTTTCCAGACTTAGGAACATTTGTTGGAACTGGGCGTTCTGTGCCTGAAGATCCTTGATGCTTTGTTCGGAAGACATTTCTACTGAAATAAACAGCGAAGAAGATGAGAAAACCTGTAATGGTACCTGTAATAATGTGCATGATAATGGGATGCGCATGCAATGATTTCAAGGATTCTAAAAGGCTCAGATTTGTTTAACCAAAAGAAACACACGTCATTTTCATTAATAAGTTCAAAATTGTTACAAAGAACGCCTTTTAGGCTTACAAATAAACAAAACTGAAAGCAAAAAGAAACTAGGTCTCCCAGGAGCGCACCCTCTTTGGTGCGATGTAGGCATTTGCGTTCCTTTCTTCACGAAGTAGCCTAGCGAGCTCCAGGACCTTCTTCTCGCTGGCATAGAACCGAGCTTCAAACGTGTCCTTCTCTTCTTTGAGTTAAACCCAAGACTTCTGTAATTCTTCACGATCAGTTGGCATATCGGGATGATGACCAAGTGAAGTAGTGTCTCCTTCAATAGCTAGCTCCACGGTTGTTGGTAGGACAGCTGGGTAAGGCATCCTAAGACTTTGGGCGCGAGCTCGCACCCACCGGAGATAAGGCTCAAGAGGAATGGAATTCTTGTGCCCTAGTGTCTTGCTATCAATTTTATGTACCATGCCCCAAGTTTTTATGAACCTTCTACGATAGCCTTGAACATCGTTCTCATAATTGAAGGCGATTCCTTGGATAATCATATCATAAGGACCATCTCTTCTCGCATAACCAAACTGACGTAAGGCCAAACAAGGATTGTAAGTGATTCCTCCTCTAATGCCTAAGAGAGGGACATTAAGGAATTCACCACAATGATCAATGATGGTAATATTTTCCGAGAACCTTGAACACCAATGAATGTCTGAATACTTAAGGGACATCAGCCTGCGAGACCATTTCAAACCCTGCCCATTCTTCAAAACATACATGGGTAGGTGCGAAATAAACCACCTAGCCAATAGAGGAGTGCAACATAGGAGGGTTCCCCTTCTCTTTAGAGTGCGAGCATACAAAGAGTGCAGAATATTCCCGAGTAATGTAGGTACTGGATTATGAGACAGGAAAACCTTGATAGTGCTTACATCTACGAGTTGATCAGCATTAGGGAAAAGTACCGTCCCATAAATGATAAGTGCCAGTACCTTTTCGAAAGCTTGTAAATCTAAGGTATCCCAAAATGATAGGTGTTGTACCCCAAAATTTGCCCTCCCATATTCTCCAAGAAATTGCCAAGTCAAGCTGCAAAATTCCCCAAGGGTTGCACAGTGCAAAGGTCTCCCATACAGTCAAAACTAGGGTTTGAGTTCTGATCAAGAAAATGAAGTTTTCAAAGGCCCAATCAAGTCTCATATACCTACAAATATGGTCAAGCATCCTCATATCAAGTTTCAAGGCATTCAGCTCAAAATTGCACAGTCAAAACCCTAAATTGCACTACAGTCAACTGTAGGGGGCAAAATGGTCATTTGGCAGTCAAAAGTTCAAATTTTTGGTCCACATATCATTTTGAAGCCACAAACATCATTTGATCAATACTTGATCATGATTCTCAAAGTTTGGCTCAGAAATCATCAAGATGCAAAGGTTTCCTTATTGGTACAACTGAAAAAGTCAACTGAAATTGACCAGGGCATAACTTTCACATGGATTATCAGAAAAATCCCATCCAAAGCTCATTTTGAAGAGAAAGACATTTCCTACAACTCATTTTCATACTTCAAGTCCAAGAAATGCTCTCACAAAAAGTTATCAATTTCAACATTATAGGTCATTTTCAAAAGTCAACAAAAAGGGATTTTAAGTCAAAGACCATAACTTGAGATTGGTAAATCAAAATGACATGGGACCAAAGACATGGGTTAGAGGACTCAAATACCTTTCCAAAATGTCCAAGAACATGAGAAAATCTTAAAAATTGAGCAAGTTATGCCTTGTGGAAGTTGGGAAATTTTTGGATATTTTGAAAAGTCAACTTTGATCCAAATGACCTAAAATTGCTAATGGGCCCATTTTTCTTCCATGATTCATCATCCATGACATGTGCACGACCACTTGGCCCAAAGGGAAGTTTTTATTCATATTTATTTATTTATTTGGATTTTTATTAATAATAATTCATTTAAATTAAAATAAATACATGAAAAATGCTAACTTAAGTTTTTTCAATCTTTTTGTGCACATTATATCATCAATATTTCGTGCATATGCAAATTAGGAAAGATTTGGATTGATTGGCATGATTGAGAATAAGGAACACTTGAAAAAGATATGAAAAAGATCTTAAGAAATCAAATATTCAAAACCATGATTACAAGAGATTTGATTGAGTTTTGTTGACCTAATGCACTCACTACATATGCTAGAACAAAAACCTAATCATGCTAGACTGAAAACTGCGCAAGAAAGCCATTGACAAACTTGGAAAAATTCTCTAAAAAACTCAAATCTGAAAAACCCTTTTTAGATCGATTCAAAGCACAAGACTTATTTCAATAGCTTCCTCAAGGTCCCCTGAACACATTCCAATCAAGAACAGCCATCCAAACGCAAGGAATTGGTATACAGAACCTGGAATACCTTGTGAAAAATTTGTGATCGTGTTTTAAAATTTATGCATCCTCATGACATATTATTCATTGATTCATATTCCTGATGAAGTTCTGAAGCTAACCAATATAGTTAATTGCTTTTTCATGTGCTACACGCGATTTCACCATGTTTGATATTTAGGGTTTGCAGGATGTTAAATTAGGGCTTTTGCAATAAGGCAAAATTAGAGGCTGAAACCAAGACCATTGAGTTCAACGCATGTGGACGAAGAAGAAGCACCCATCGCGCCAAATTTATTGACCCTCTAAGACCTATTCGCTATTTTCTCATAAGCTGCCTAACAGAACGCATATAAAACCGTTGCTCAATGTTTTTGTTTTCAGGAACATGAGGAAGACGACTCCGTGGCTGCCAACGATTGGCTAATTTAAATCTCGCGCGCTTTAACCCACTAACATCATGTTTTTATTTATTATATTTATATGTTATTATATGTTAAATGTATAAGCGATGGTTCAGTGGCAAACGCGTTGTTTGGAACGGTACATGACCTGGGTTCGAGCCCCAGGTCTGACAAGTTTCCATATTATTTTTCAAAAGCAATTCCCATGTGCTTCAAGGCTGCAGACGCATCATATTCCTTCATCATCTATCCATACACGCGTCCTGGGAGATCAGATCAAGGGCATGGATTCAAAGAACACGCTACGCCCTAGTCAATGCACTACACGTGATTCCAAAAAGTCTACCAGGCCTTGCTAAATGGGCCAGAAATTCACAATCATACCTCCTATTTGGGGACTACCACCCCCCAAGGTTTGCATAATTTTTGTTCCTTTATTTTTAATTCTATTTTTATTTTAATTATTATTTGTTTGATTAATTAATTATTTTTACAAAATATAAAAAATACCTAAAAATCAGAAAAGATAAAAAATATAATAAATATTTTATTTTAATTATTTTCATAAACAAATTGCATGTAAATTAATTAATTTAAATTAGGGTTTTAATTTTAATTCCTTTAATAATAAAAATCTAAAAAATGTAAAAATAGGTTTAATTAATGTTTTTTTTCCTTTTTAATTTTCTTGTTCACCATAATATTATTTATTTTATTATTTTTATAATTAATTTGCATATAAATAAAATTAGGTTTCATTTAGGTTAAAAACTCCAATATTTTTCTTAATAACTTAAAAATAATTAGAATTAGGTTTAACATTTTATTTTAATTTTAATTAATTCTCTCTTTTTTCTATTAAATCCTAAAATATTAAAAACAACAAAAAACAAGTCTTTCTTAATTAATTAAATTCATGTAATTTTAATATTTTGCAAAAGGGTCCAACGCCCACGTTCTTAATTTTGTTTAATTTCGCATATTTATTTTATTTTGCTTAAATAATTATGTACCTCTCCCGAAGCCTTGTAATTACTTCTCGCACTTTCAATTTATTTATTCTTTCCGTCAAATCGGGTCCTGGTTAATTTTGGCGATGTGGACCCGCGCCATTTGTAATAGCTTTAGATTTACTTTTCCGCACTCTTTTAACTGTTAAACAAAGCATGCAAGAATGAATGGCCCCATAATAAAAACAAGCGTAGAACACTTTAACATGACAAGACAAATACAAATGAAAACGACACACAAATCACACACCACCCCTAGGGTACGCCTCACTGTTGCCTTGCCTCGAAAGGTGATCGTCGAGTAGAGGATGTCTTAGTAAGTCCTCATGATCCGGGAACCTGGCATGAGGGTAGCTTCTAAAGTGTCTTCCTATTGCTCCGGTGATCACCATGTCCCGAACCTCGAATTGACCCGAACACCTCCAACGGTGGTGCTACCTACCTCTCAATGGTGGGATGGCATTACTTTAAAGGACATTTACACAGACGAATTCCTTAGGGTAGGTAGGTTCTCGTAGATACTTGCTCTAATTCCAAAACAAATCAAAAACTCTTTTCACACCGACACTTTTCAAAAAGCTTTCGAAAGCAATTTTTCAAACACTCTTGAGGACCGATACAAGAGTCGAACTGGAATTTTCAAAGAAACTTTTTAAAACCCACAGTTGAAAAGCAAACAAACCATTTTTGAAAACACAATGAGCAAGTATCTAAGAGCCCATGGATAACCATGGATAGAAAGGGTGCTAACACCTTCCCTTTCTATAACCTACCTCCCGAACCGAGAGCAATCTCTTTAAGGAATTTTTCTGTGCTTTTGTCCTTTCCATTTGGAGAAAATAAAAGACGGTGGCGACTCTTGCTTCCGCGACATTTCGCGAACCAGCGTTAAACAGTCAGTTCCAGATCCACCGATCACAGAACTGGCGACTCTGCTGGGGACTCTTTATAAAGTGAGGTGTACCTTAGGGATAGTTCATAACTCTGTTTTCAATTGCTTTCTTTGCTTGCTTTAAATTGTGGGACTGTCTTGGGAGTTCTATAGATCCTAACCCGGATCTGGGGGATACCCTGTTTAGGTAGCATAAGCTGTGAGGGACCTATCCGGCGTAGACCGACACAGGTGAAGCAGTGGCTACGTTGGTGTGGCACCTTGGTCTGTACCGATATCCCTTGTGTCGCAACGAGAAGAATATGGGTCTTCTAAGGAGTCATTAAGCACCAACAACCTTAGAACCTTAATTGACACAACTTGGCCTTTAGAACAGTAGCAGTATGCTACGCCCATTGAGGCTAAACTCTCGTGATGGTTCTGGCCGCAAGAAAAGATTGCGATGCTGGAGTTATGACCGATTGAGGGTAGTCAATGATATTGGGATCCTCTAAGAACCCGGTTACTTTTGATTAGGACAGGTATGAACCAACAAACTGAAAGAGGGTAATACCTAGACCTCATGCTGGCCTAAACTCTAAGGGCTCTTCTATGTGACTTGTGTGCCTTCGTACTTGACTAATTGCATGCATGTTATCTGACACATAAGCTACTTGCAGGTTTTGTTTATAGTCCTTAATTGGGACTCATAACAGGGTGTACTAACTACTTGCAGGTTCTGTTTATAGTCCTTAATTGGGACTCACGATAGGTTTTACTTGAGTTTCTTGCAGGTTTTGGTTTGCAGTCCTTAATTGGGACTCATAACAGGGTTACTTACATTACCCCATGCATACCATAACATCATATCATTGCATACATCCTAACCCATTTCGAGGATCTCAAGGGCTCGTGATGCAGGTCATGATGAACCAACTGTCCAGCAAGGGGCAAAGAGGATTTATTTTCCTCTAGACAAGGTTGTCAGGGGCTATGACCCACTGGATATGGTGAGCCTTTGACCCTTGACGAAGGACTCTCAACAATATGAAGTTCTTTCAATCAAGCCACCGGATCCAAATGCTAACAAATTTTTTGTCTACCCCGCGAGGTCCTTGAAAACATTACATGCATGTCATACATCTCATTGCATTGCAGGTATCCCTTTGACAGGTTGCTTACCTTCTTCGCTGTTTATTTCAGCAGTCTCGTCATGAATCCTGAATCTTCAACCGAGCACACTATCAAGGCCCTCCAGGCTCAGAACGCCCAGTTCCAAGGGCTGATCATGAATTTGACCCAGGGGCAACAAGATCTGAAGGCTTTGCTCTTGAAGAAAGAAAAGAAGAAGAGGAGGACTATTTTGTTCAGCCCTAGACGCAGATCTAGGAATACCCTGCAGGATCAAACTGAGAGGACAACTCCATCCGTGGGGAAAAGTAGTCATCAGGAGGAAAGGGTTCCCAGTCCAGTGGTCTCCAACAACGAGACATATTTCAACGACGAACAATACCCTCCTGCCGAAGACAAGTACAAACAGTTGGAGGATAGGCTGAATGCTATGGAGATCCAACAGGTACCTGGGCTGGATTTTGGAGATCTGGGTTTGTCAACTGGTGTGATTATTCCTCGGAAGTTCAAAGCACCATCCTTTACCAAGTACGACGGGGCGTCTTGTCCCAAGTTACATCTCAGGTCCTATGTTCGGAAGATTCAACCATATACGGTGGACAATAATTTGTGGATCCACTTCTTCCAGGAGAGTCTTTCAGGGACTCATCTCGAATGGTTCTATCAGCTAGATGGGACCAAGGTTCGTAACTGGGAGGAGTTGGCTACTGCTTTCTACAAGCAGTATCAATATAATACCGACCTTGCTCCTACGCGTACCCAACTCCAGGGTATGTCGTTAGGATCAAGTGAAGGTTTTAAAGAATATGCGCAGAAATGGAGGGATCTTGCTGGAAGGGTACAACCACCTCTGACTGATCGGGAACTTGTCGATATGTTTTTGGGGACCCTGTCTGGTCCGTTCTACAACCACCTAATTGGGAATTCGTCTGCTGGATTCACAGATCTTATCTTGACTGGAGAGCGAATAGAAGCTGGCATCCGGTCTGGGAAAATTCAAGAGGCTGCACCTTCTGATAAAAAGCCTCATCATGGAAAGAAAGAATCCAATGCTGTGCACGGTAAAAAGAGCCGTCATGAGGTAGGGGCAATCCAGATCTCCAATCCTGGACCTGCTCAACAAGGACAGGGGCAGCAGCGCAAGGAGAAACGACAGTACACCAAAATCAACATGTCGCTGGATCAAGCACTGCAACAAATGTTGAAGGCAGGGCTGATCACCTTAAGGGCTCCTCTTCGGAATCCGAACACTTTTGCTCCCAACTATCATCCCAATGATAGGTGCGCATATCATTCTGATAGCCCGGGGCATACTACGGACAACTGTTGGCCTCTCAAGAAAAAGATTCAAGACATGATCGACGCCGGGGAGATTCAGTTTGAAGTGCCTGAGACTCCGAACATAATCACTGCTCCGGTGCCCAATCATTGAAGCCTTTTGTTTATTTGAATTTTTGAGTTGTATTTTTCTTTGCTTATACAAACAATTAATGTCATAGCAAACTCTTTTATTCTATCAATGCATCGCATACGTCTGTTTTGGGAATTAATACAATTGTTTTCATTATGTTAAAATTTCTTTTCATATTTTTTCTGATATCAACTCTGGATCTAAAATTCTAAGCCTCTTGAGGGAGGATGACGAAAACGATACCACGATCTACAGTATGCTTTTGAACAGACCCCGCTGATGAGGTACAGGCATTGTTTCAATTCCTAAACACTGGAGTTATAAGGAAGATAATCCCTCGTCAACCCCTCTGAGCCAAAGAAGTAGGAGTTTTTCTTTTCGAAATTCAAAACCCTTCATCATAACCTGGGGCAGGGTAGTTCTCTCAGTTGATCCAAGTGCATAACGAATGGCACCAAAGAGGTCCTTACAAAAAAGGGAAAACAGTGATGGTTCCGAATAAATCACAAGGACAGGCAGTCATTATCTCAAAAAAATGAAAAACCCATTAAGTCAAAACCCATGAAGGAGACTTACAAAACTGGGGCATCCCGCTGACTGTAATTCCAAAAGGAAATAGTTCAGGCAAAAAAAAAGGGATAACAAAAAAATCAGAAAAGAAAGAGGTCTTACAAACCCTCAACAAAAAAGGAATGACTGTCTATTCAAAATAAGTTATCAACATCCGAATCATCACCGGAAAATCAGAGCAAAGACTCAAGCAAGGTCTAACGCACGATCAACTGAGTTTAGGTTTGGAGAACATCACGAAGAGCGGGTGGGTACAAATAATTTGAGCCTTTATCCTTTGTTTCTTAAACCGTGAACCAGGCCACGTTATACTCAAAAGTCCTAGCTGAAGCATGGGTTAGCTCGAAAGCATACTATCACGAAGGGTATCCTGACTCCTTAAGGCCTACGGTAAATACGGAGTTGACATCACGTTTTATAAACATTCACTTGTTTTATGAAAAAAGAATGCATTTTCAAAATCTTCGAGACAGACATAAGCTTTGCATTTTTAACATAACTTTGTTTGCATATGACTTTTTGTTTGAACAGCATAGAAATTCGCATGACGAAAGTCTAATGAACAAGAGTATCTCCAATCAAGGGGCACGGCATGATCATGGTCTACCATCTGGGGCAGTTAAGTCAAGATCCAAAGAATCTCTCAAAAGGCCAAAAAGGCCTGGGGCAAATCTCTGCCTGAGTCACTTGGGGCACCCCAACAACGAATCTTGCACGATCAGACACCTTCTGGTAATATGGCAACACAAGCAGCCAGGGGCACCTACCTGCATTCTAAGAGCGTGGACATAGTCGAAAAATAATACGCAAAATCAAAGACCCGCTAGGTTGACACACCTAGGCAAAAATTAGGGCTTCCCGGCGAACCAAAAGGGTTCGGGCAAAATGAAGGGATGAAATGAAAAAAATCTGTACACCCTGGAAGTCGAAAACCTGAAAAGGCGGCTTGGGCAAAAATGGGTATCCCGGTGGACTGAAAACCCGAAAGGGCGGTCCAGGAAAAAGTTAGGGATCAAAGCGTACGACTATGTCCTGTCATCTTGTCACCTGCCTACCTGAAGAAGGTTTGACCCTCAACAATTATCAGCATCCCACAGGTGCCTCCCCCATAGAAACAGGGGCAATAAAGAGTGGTCTAAGCAATCTGATTGTTCTATCCTCCAAGGTATCAGGGTAGGTTCCGTTGAAGAACATAACCAATACAGTTCAATACTTCCCCAGGAGAGTCCAATCCAGCTTCTCCAGGAAAGTTGGAATCCATCCCCCAAAGCAGTAAGCTTATCCCCAGTTGATTTTGGAAGCTTATCCTCGCAGAGCACGAATGCGTCTCCCGGCTTTATTCAAAGAGTTATTTCCCTAACAGGATATAACTGGGTTATCCTCAGCCAAAAGCCATGGAAAGATCGTCGTCGACACAGTCTTCTTACCCCAGCGAAGTCCATCAACACTTCCAACAACAAGGATATCCTCAGCAAGTTACTATCAACAATCAACAGAGTGTCTCTCTACCCACAGAGTATTGCTCCCCAGCAAGATTACTAGAGTAATTGTCTCCCTGCAGAGTAACCCATTTGCCAAGTTTATTCCCCAATAGAGTTATCTTCTCCTATCGGAATTCTTGCAACTATCATCCCCGGCGGAAGCAAAACCTATTCTTCAACATCAGCCCAGGAGTGACTTCCCGGCACCCGTCAAGGATTTATTTTCTTAGACAAAAATACATTCATAAACATTACATCTTCATACATTATCGCATGCATATGCATCATACTACACGAATCTCATTAATTTTGAAGACATACAGTTCATGCATCATGATTTTGCATACAATTATGTTTGCCTTTTCAGGAAAAAGATCAATACAAAAATGATTACTATCAACTATCGCAACTCTTTCTAGATATAGTTTCAGATATGAACCAGATATGGCGACGTTCTGATGCTGCTTCCAGATTTCCTTCTAGATATAGTTTCAGATATGACCCAGATATGGTGACGTTCTGATACTGCTTCCAGATGTCCTTCTAGATATAGTTTCGGATATGACCCAGATATGGCGACGTTCTGATACTGCTTCCAGATGTCCTTCTAGATATAGTTTCAGATATGACCCAGATATGGCGACGTTCTGATGCTGCTTCCAGATTTCCTTCTAGATATAGTTTCGGATATGACCCAGATATGGCGACATTCTGATACTGCTTCCAGATGTCCTTCTAGATATAGTTTCAGATATGAACCAGATATGGCGACGTTCTGATGCTGCTTCCAGATTTCCTTCTAGATATAGTTTCAGATATGACCCAGATATGGTGACGTTCTGATACTGCTTCCAGATGTCCTTCTAGATATAGTTTCGGATATGACCCAGATATGGCGACGTTCTGATACTGCTTCCAGATGTCCTTCTAGATATAGTTTCAGATATGAACCAGATATGGCGACGTTCTGATACTGCTTCCAGATTTCCTTCTAGATATAGTTTCAGATATGACCCAGATATGGTGACGTTCTGATGCTGCTTCCAGAGTTCCTTCTAGATATAGTTTCAGATGTAAACCAGAGATGGTGACGTTCTGATACTGCTTCCAGATTTCCTTCCAGATATAGTTTCAGATGTAAACCAGATATGGTGACGTTCTGATGCTGCTTCCAGATTTCCTTCCAGATATAGTCCAGATATGAACCAGATATGGCGACGTTCTGACACTTATCCAGTTGAAGATATTCCCAGACCTTGTCCGGTTCAGTTAAATCGACCCTAAGATTTTCCTGATGCTTATCCAGTCAAAGGCCTTCTCTGGTTCAGTCAGATCGACCCTAAGATCTCCTTGATGCTTATCCAGTTGAAGATATTCCAAGACCTTGTCCGGTTCAGTTAAATCGACCCCAAGATTTTCCTGATGCTTATCCAGTCAAAGGCCTTCTCTGGTTCAATCAGATCGACCCTAAGATCTCCCTGATGCTTATCCAGTTGAAGATATCCCAAGACCTTGTCCGGTTCAGTTAAATCGACCCTAAGATTTTCCTGATGCTTATCCAGTCAAAGGCCTCCTCTGGTTCAGTCAGATCGACCCTAAGATCTCCCTGATGCTTATCCCAGTAGAAGACATCCAAGATTTTTCTCAACGAGCGTTGTTGAAGTTAAAGTCGCCCAAGGTTCTCTTACCATTCATGCTAAGGTAGTAACCATCCCTGGTTCATTCATCGCCGTTTGAAGCTCCAGACTCAGCTCCTGTAACCAGTCAGGACACATCTATACCAAGCATCTGAAAACCAGCTCCTGCAACGTGTCAGGTACTCATTTGTTCTTTTGCAGGTATGCAGGTTCTCGCCAAGGAATCTCTTACGCGATCAACATCCAGATGGAATCTATAAGCCCATCATCCTATCCAGCAACCTCTAAATGGCATCTATAAGCCCATTCCCACCACACTGCCACTATGTGAGCGCAAATTTCTGGGCACTATAGTGTTCAATCATCTTCTACCATCGGATTACGAAAGGCACGTCAGCCAATCTGCATCCTCAGGTCTAAGAAGATTGAACAGGGGCAACTGTTGTACCCCAAAATTTGCCCTCCCATATTCTCCAAGAAATTGCCAAGTCAAGCTGCAAAATTCCCCAAGGGTTGCACAGTGCAAAGGTCTCCCATACAGTCAAAACTAGGGTTTGAGTTCTGATCAAGAAAATGAAGTTTTCAAAGGCCCAATCAAGTCTCATATACCTACAAATATGGTCAAGCATCCTCATATCAAGTTTCAAGGCATTCAGCTCAAAATTGCACAGTCAAAACCCTAAATTGCACTACAGTCAACTGTAGGGGGCAAAATGGTCATTTGGCAGTCAAAAGTTCAAATTTTTGGTCCACATATCATTTTGAAGCCACAAACATCATTTGATCAATACTTGATCATGATTCTCAAAGTTTGGCTCAGAAATCATCAAGATGCAAAGGTTTCCTTATTGGGACAGCTGAAAAAGTCAACTGAAATTGACCAGGGCATAACTTTCACATGGATTATCAGAAAAATCCCATCCAAAGCTCATTTTGAAGAGAAAGACATTTCCTACAACTCATTTTCATACTTCAAGTCCAAGAAATGCTCTCACAAAAAGTTATCAATTTCAACATTATAGGTCATTTTCAAAAGTCAACAAAAAGGGATTTTAAGTCAAAGACCATAACTTGAGATTGGTAAATCAAAATGACATGGGACCAAAGACATGGGTTAGAGGACTCAAATACCTTTCCAAAATGTCCAAGAACATGAGAAAATCTTAAAAATTGAGCAAGTTATGCCTTGTGGAAGTTGGGAAATTTTTGGATATTTTGAAAAGTCAACTTTGATCCAAATGACCTAAAATTGCTAATGGGCCCATTTTTCTTCCATGATTCATCATCCATGACATGTGCACGACCACTTGGCCCAAAGGGAAGTTTTTATTCATATTTATTTATTTATTTGGATTTTTATTAATAATAATTCATTTAAATTAAAATAAATACATGAAAAATGCTAACTTAAGTTTTTTCAATCTTTTTGTGCACATTATATCATCAATATTTCGTGCATATGCAAATTAGGAAAGATTTGGATTGATTGGCATGATTGAGAATAAGGAACACTTGAAAAAGATATGAAAAAGATCTTAAGAAATCAAATATTCAAAACCATGATTACAAGAGATTTGATTGAGTTTTGTTGACCTAATGCACTCACTACATATGCTAGAACAAAAACCTAATCATGCTAGACTGAAAACTGCGCAAGAAAGCCATTGACAAACTTGGAAAAATTCTCTAAAAAACTCAAATCTGAAAAACCCTTTTTAGATCGATTCAAAGCACAAGACTTATTTCAATAGCTTCCTCAAGGTCCCCTGAACACATTCCAATCAAGAACAGCCATCCAAACGCAAGGAATTGGTATACAGAACCTGGAATACCTTGTGAAAAATTTGTGATCGTGTTTTAAAATTTATGCATCCTCATGACATATTATTCATTGATTCATATTCCTGATGAAGTTCTGAAGCTAACCAATATAGTTAATTGCTTTTTCATGTGCTACACGCGATTTCACCATGTTTGATATTTAGGGTTTGCAGGATGTTAAATTAGGGCTTTTGCAATAAGGCAAAATTAGAGGCTGAAACCAAGACCATTGAGTTCAACGCATGTGGACGAAGAAGAAGCACCCATCGCGCCAAATTTATTGACCCTCTAAGACCTATTCGCTATTTTCTCATAAGCTGCCTAACAGAACGCATATAAAACCGTTGCTCAATGTTTTTGTTTTCAGGAACATGAGGAAGACGACTCCGTGGCTGCCAACGATTGGCTAATTTAAATCTCGCGCGCTTTAACCCACTAACATCATGTTTTTATTTATTATATTTATATGTTATTATATGTTAAATGTATAAGCGATGGTTCAGTGGCAAACGCGTTGTTTGGAACGGTACATGACCTGGGTTCGAGCCCCAGGTCTGACAAGTTTCCATATTATTTTTCAAAAGCAATTCCCATGTGCTTCAAGGCTGCAGACGCATCATATTCCTTCATCATCTATCCATACACGCGTCCTGGGAGATCAGATCAAGGGCATGGATTCAAAGAACACGCTACGCCCTAGTCAATGCACTACACGTGATTCCAAAAAGTCTACCAGGCCTTGCTAAATGGGCCAGAAATTCACAATCATACCTCCTATTTGGGGACTACCACCCCCCAAGGTTTGCATAATTTTTGTTCCTTTATTTTTAATTCTATTTTTATTTTAATTATTATTTGTTTGATTAATTAATTATTTTTACAAAATATAAAAAATACCTAAAAATCAGAAAAGATAAAAAATATAATAAATATTTTATTTTAATTATTTTCATAAACAAATTGCATGTAAATTAATTAATTTAAATTAGGGTTTTAATTTTAATTCCTTTAATAATAAAAATCTAAAAAATGTAAAAATAGGTTTAATTAATGTTTTTTTTCCTTTTTAATTTTCTTGTTCACCATAATATTATTTATTTTATTATTTTTATAATTAATTTGCATATAAATAAAATTAGGTTTCATTTAGGTTAAAAACTCCAATATTTTTCTTAATAACTTAAAAATAATTAGAATTAGGTTTAACATTTTATTTTAATTTTAATTAATTCTCTCTTTTTTCTATTAAATCCTAAAATATTAAAAACAAAAAAAAACAAAAAAAAACAAGTCTTTCTTAATTAATTAAATTCATGTAATTTTAATATTTTGCAAAAGGGTCCAACGCCCACGTTCTTAATTTTGTTTAATTTCGCATATTTATTTTATTTTGCTTAAATAATTATGTACCTCTCCCGAAGCCTTGTAATTACTTCTCGCACTTTCAATTTATTTATTCTTTCCGTCAAATCGGGTCCTGGTTAATTTTGGCGATGTGGACCCGCGCCATTTGTAATAGCTTTAGATTTACTTTTCCGCACTCTTTTAACTGTTAAACAAAGCATGCAAGAATGAATGGCCCCATAATAAAAACAAGCGTAGAACACTTTAACATGACAAGACAAATACAAATGAAAACGACACACAAATCACACACCACCCCTAGGGTACGCCTCACTGTTGCCTTGCCTCGAAAGGTGATCATCGAGTAGAGGATGTCTTAGTAAGTCCTCATGATCCGGGAACCTGGCATGAGGGTAGCTTCTAAAGTGTCTTCCTATTGCTCCGGTGATCACCATGTCCCGAACCTCGAATTGACCCGAACACCTCCAACGGTGGTGCTACCTACCTCTCAATGGTGGGATGGCATTACTTTAAAGGACATTTACACAGACGAATTCCTTAGGGTAGGTAGGTTCTCGTAGATACTTGCTCTAATTCCAAAACAAATCAAAAACTCTTTTCACACCGACACTTTTCAAAAAGCTTTCGAAAGAAATTTTTCAAACACTCTTGAGGACCGATACAAGAGTCGAACTGGAATTTTTAAAGAAACTTTTTAAAACCCACAGTTGAAAAGCAAACAAACCATTTTTGAAAACACAATGAGCAAGTATCTAAGAGCCCATGGATAACCATGGATAGAAAGGGTGCTAACACCTTCCCTTTCTATAACCTACCTTCCGAACCGAGAGCAATCTCTTTAAGGAATTTTTCTGTGCTTTTGTCCTTTCCATTTGGAGAAAATAAAAGACGGTGGCGACTCTTGCTTCCGCGACATTTCGCGAACCAGCGTTAAACAGTCAGTTCCAGATCCACCGATCACAATAGGCATTCTCAAATAGAAACTTAACCGGAATTCCTTGGACACTCCTTCTAGTCTCCCAATTTGCCACAATGTTAGACCGGTGCAAAGACAGAGCTCTAGCAATCTCTTCAGGCTTTGGATGTTCTTACGTACCATTGAAAGGCAACTGGTCAAGAATAGGTACCCCTAACAACTGAGAAAACTCCTCCATAGTAGGTACTAGCTGATAATCCGGGAAGGTGAAACAATGGTGCACCGGGTCGAAGAGCTGAAACAACACTTTTAACAACTCTTCATCAGGTTTTGTAGTGACCAGATTGAGAAACTGACCATGCTTTCTAGTGAAATGAGAACCTTCAAGAACCCTTAATTCCAGATCCTTTAGTTGGAGAGACACTTTCACAAGGTTGATTTATATAGTGTTCCTACGGGCAGATGCCATGTCCTATAAAACAGAGCAAAAGTGAGCCCTAGGGAATCCTTGAAATGGTTAGTCATGATATGCTATGCTTATGATGTATGATGTCATGATAAAATACAGGTATAGAAAACATAGGTATAGCAAGCACAATCAAATCACACAAAGTCCTTAGGTTTAAGGCTTGCATGAGGTCAAAGGTAGTACCCTCTTGAAGTTTAGTTGGTTTCAAACCTGTCTTAAAAATTAACCGGGTTCTAGAGGATCTCAATATCATTGACCATCCTTTATCGGCATTGTCTCAGCTCACACAATCTTTTCTTACGGCCGAAATATCCCGAAAGTCTAATCTCAATGAGTGTAGCATCGAGTATAAACCAGTTCTCAGCTCTACACCGAGGCCGGCTATCTCACTACTTTCTAATGGCCATGTTGTGCAATTAAAGGTTCTAAGGCCAGTTTATGCTTCATGACACCACGCGGCAGCCCCGTACTCTCCCTGATTGACTCAAGGGTTACCGGTACCAACCAAAGTGACACATCAACGTAGCTATGGCTTCAACCGTGCCAGTATACCCCAGCATAGTTTCCTCATAATTTATTGCTACTTACCTAAAAGGTGTTCCCCAGATCCGGGTGTAGGATCAAATAACCCAAACAGTTCCCATAAATATAAAGCAAGCAAGACAATCAAAAGAAAGAAATTAAATATGACCTAGATCCTAAGGTTTACCCAACTTTATATTTTTCCCCAACAGAATCGCCAGTTCTATAATACGGTGGCAGAACCGACTGTTTTTATTGGTTTGCGTTTTGCGTTTTTTGTTTGCAAAATGTCGCAGTAAGCAAGAGTCGCCACCTAATTTTATTTCATCCAATCATGGAAAAGGAAAAAGAACAGAAAAAACCTTTTTTCGAGATATTCTGAGTACGGGGGGTAGATTATAGAAAGGGAAGGTGTTAGCACCCTTTCTATCCATGGTTTTCCATGGGTTCTTAGGTACTTACTCATCTTTTTAAAATTGCTTGTGTGTGTGCTTGATTTGAAAATGTTTTGCTTCGTTATAACCCTTGTATCAGTCCTCAAGGATGTGACGAAGTTGTTTTGAAATATTTTTTTGAAAGGTGTTTGTGTGAAATTTTTTTATTGAGAAAGTACTTAAGATTCTACCTACTCGAAAAAAGATTGTTCGTTCTATTTCCTTTAGACAACGCTATCCCACTATTAAGGAGTAGGTAGCACCGTCGTTGGAGTTTGTAAGGGACGTTCGAAAGGGACAAATACAATCACTAAAGCAATAGTTAGAAAACTTTAGTAGTAACCCTAGAGTCTTAAGATCTTTTCGAGGCAGCATTTCCGAGGTAACATTCGAAAAGGACATTTGATCTTTTTAGACTGGAGGGCAACCACTAAAATCTCCTATGCTTAATGATTGTGTACCGAAGGCAACCGAAGTGAGGTAAACCCTAGGAGTGAATATGTGCACATGATTCGTTTCAGTTATTTAATCTTTGCACATTAGGTGATCTACCGTTTTAATTTTCCAGACATTCTTGCCATATAATCCTATTAGCCATACATCTAGACAGTTAAAGATTGCGGAAGTTAAAAGTGCGAGGAAATAAAACCTAGCTATTACAAGGCTTCAGGGAGGGGGATTAATTACATAACCAAAAATTGGGGATTTAAACAGTAAATAAAAATCCCTAAGTTAACTATTACAAACCCTGAACACTTACAAAATAATGGACAAATCATTAACAAGCGCACAACGAATTAAATACGAGGACAATTGAAATAATCTAAAACCCTAATTTGAGAGAAAAAGTATTCTTGTGAATTTTTATTTGAGAAAAAGAAATTTAATTGTAAAATTAAAACCTAGTTTCTATTTGATTTTAATTATAAAAGAAATTAACTTAACCTATATTTCTAATTAAATTAAAATAAATATTTTATTAAAAAAATGCTCTTTTTTTGGTATTTTGTGATTTATTGATTTTATGATTTTAAAAAAAGTAATTAATTTGGTGAAAAAAAAATAATTAAACAAAACAAATAAAATAAAAGAAAATAATAAAGAAAACAAGAATATGGGCCTGTATACTAGCAATTATGGGGGGTGAGAAATTGAATTTTCAAGCCCATTAAGCTCCGAGCCTAGTCAACCACGATGGATCCTGTGAAAGAGTTGACTTGAGGAGTATTATGGACCTTCAGGGTGGAAGCGTTGGATCTGGATGGAGCGCATCTAATGGCTGGATAATGGGGTTGCATGGAAGGCGTGTGAGGGGGCATCGTACTGGATCTGCAAAGGTAAAATAAGAAAATACATTTTTTTGGGACCTGAGATCGAACCCAGGTCCTAATATTTACCACTAGCTTGCCTCACCACTGGGCCAACTGGATTTTTGATTATTATGTTGAAAAAGACATATAATATTGCAAAACAATTGAACAAAAACAAAAGGCGCAAAAGTTCAAACGAGCCAGTCACATGAAGCCAAGTCATCGTCTTCTTCATGGATTCCGTCGTATTAGGAATTCACTTATACCCACAGACAATGTTCGTTGCTAAAAACCTGTGTTATTCCAAAATGCAATACAAGCATGATAAATTTATTGTGATGGTACCAATCAATTCATCTTGGTCTCACGAGTGTCATGGTACCTCATTCATGGCTCAATTTTGCCTGTACCAGAAATCCCCAAATTGTGACTTTAAACCCTAACAATGGTAAGTGTGGATTTTTGCACTGTTAGTACAATTAAGTGATACAGAAAGCTTGCAAACACGATTATGAACACGAATATATGGATAGAATGGATTTATGATGCGTAAAACATAGAAATCAAATTTGAGTTTGGGATGCAAACTGTGATACTTCTATGCGAGGTTTCTTGATGTTTTGAAGCCTGGAAATGGTTAGGAATGCTTCCTGAGATGCCAAGGAATTGATTTCTGGCCTTGAATCGTCTTGAATAGCCCTCTATCCCAGAATTTGACCCTCACTTTTTATCCAAAAATTTTGAGTTTGCTTTTTCCTTTTCACGACTGCAACCCCTTGTCTTTTGATCTGCAATTGTTGTATACATATAGTAGACTGAATTAGGGTTGTAAAATTGCATCATATCTTTGAGAATTATGAAAATATGATTTGATTTGATTCATGTATGATATCTTTCTAAAACAAGCCTCAATCCAATCTTTTCCAACCCTAATGAGTCTCGCACAAATTGATCATCATGCTAGCTGTACATAGTCTCCAAATGTGCACAAAAATCTCAAGATTTGATTTGTTTTCATTATTTTACCATTTAATTCAATTTATTTTGATTTAAATGAATAAAAAATCAAAATAAATGATAAAAGTAATAAAATAATAGGTGGAAAATCTCAGGGGTCGTGGGTCCTATTAGAAACATGTTTCAAGCAAGAAAACATAGGCCCCTTTGGAAAAAATGCAAATTTGATAAATGTTGACTTTTGACAATTTTCCAAAAATTGCCAACTTTGACAATGCACAACTCTCTCACTTTTGACCCTAGAGAGCTGCTCTTGGACTTTTTAGAAAGCTTAGGTTGTCCCCTAACCAAACCTTTTGGTTTCATCTCAATTGGATCTTCCATGTTCATGTATGAAGCCTTGACCCAAAAGGTGTTTTTGTTGACTTTTCAAAAGGAACTATAATGTAGAAATTCATATCTTTTTATGAGTAAATATTTTGAATTTGAGGGCTAAAGATGAATTGTAGGGAATTGCAGCCTACTCAAAATGAGCCTTGGATGCAAAATTTCTGATAAAGTATGAAGAAGTTATGCTTGGTCAAAGTTGGATTGACTTTTCCTACAAAACCCTAATTTAGTAACTTTTGGGTTTTGATGAATTTTTGGCACTCCTTGAGGAATCATGATCAAACATTGATCAAATGATGGAAGTAACTTCAAAATATGTATGTTGGCCAAAAATATTAAGGTTTGACTGTATGTGGGCCACAATTGACTTTTGACCTAATATAGTCCGATTCTCAAGCATTTGAGCAGTTGACTGAGCAAACTTCTAATGCAAGGCATGAAACCTGACATGGATGATCTTGGGAACATATTAGGACCTTGGGAAGCATTTGAGTCCTTTGTGGTTCACATATCTTGATTGAAAAGGGAAACCCTAATTTGAGGTATACTTCCTTAGGAGAGAGTTTGTTTGGTCAACTCTTGGACTTCCTTGAGCAACTTGGGGACCTTAATTGACATTTGTTGAGTAAAATGGGAGGGAAAATTTTGGGGTACAACATCGGGGCATTACAACTCTCCCCCACTTAGAATATTTTCGTCCTCGAAAATAAAAGTTTACCTGGTTCAAATAACTCGGGATAGGAGTCTCGCATCTTTCTCTCCAACTCCCAAGTTATACTTTCTCCAGCAGCTCCTAACCAGACAACTTTCACCAAAGCAATCTCCTTTCCTCTTGGAATATTCATCTCGCAATTCGTGACTCGCACAAGCATCATCTCCAACCGTGAGAATATCCCGTACTTGCACATGGTCCATCTGAATCACATGATATAGATCAGGAATATACTTCCGGAGTTGCAATACATGAAGCACATCGTGCAAATTGGCAAGATTTGGAGGTAATGCCACTCGGTAAGCATCTTTTCCAACTCTATCTGATATCTAATACGAACCAATAAAACAAGGAGTGAGCTTCTTAGACTTCAGAGCTCGCCCAACACCAGTCACAGGTGTGACTCTCAAAAACACATGATAACCATCTTGGAATTCCAAATCCTTCCTCCTCTTGTCATGGTAACTTTTCTGTCTACTTTGAGAAACCTTCATCTTCTCTCGGATAAGCTTCACTTTCTCAGTAGTCTCTCGAACAATATCAGGTCCAAGTACCACACTTTCACCAGATTCATGCCAACACAACGGAGTCCTACACCTCCGACCATACAACGCCTCAAAAGGTGTCATCCCAATACTCGAATGGTAACTGTTATTGTAAGTGAACTCAATCAACGGAAGATAAGTATCCCATGAACCTCCCTGCTCAAGAACACATGCTCTCAACAAATCCTCTAATGACTGAATTGTCCTCTCAGTCTAAACATCTGTCTGAGGATGATACGATGAACTCAACCTCAACTTAGATCCCAACGCCTCTTACAAAATTTTCCAGAAATCAGAAGTAAACCTCAGGTCTCTATCTGACACAATACACAAAGGAACACCATGCAACTTCACAATTACTCTGGTGTAAATCTCTTCCAACTTCGAAATAGGATATGTGATGTTAATAGGTATAAAGTGTGCCGATTTTGTAAGCCTATCAACAATCACACATATCGAATCATGCCCTCTCAAGGTACTAGGTAATCCCGTTACAAAGTCCATCAAAATGTTATCCCATTTCAATTCTGGAATCTTTGGCGGTTGCATCAACCCTGTAGGCTTCTGATGCTCAATCTTTGAGTTCTTACAAATCAAAAAAGCATACACAAACTATGCCACATCACGCTTCATACCAGGAAACCAAAACAAGCCCTTCAAATCTTGATACATTTTAGTAGCTCCTGGATGAATACTCAAACTGCTTCTATGACTTTCCTCAAGAATCACTTTCTTAATCTCTTCATCATCAGGAATGGAAATATGATCTCGGAATCTCAACACACCTTGTGCATCTATCTTGAAATCATCATTCTCAGATCGATCGATTCCCATCATCATACCCACCAACTTCACATCTAGCTTTTGAGCCTTACTGATACTGTTGAGAAAGTCGTTATTAATCTTTAACATTCCTAACATAACACTCTGGGGTGTCATTTCACAAACCAAACTCAAATCTCGAAATTGCTCAATCAACTCCAACTCTTTAACCATCATCGCCGGCATATGCAAAGTATTTCAGCTTAAAGCATCGGCCACAACATTAGCTATTCCTGGATGATAATTTAAACCTAAATCATAATCCTTCAACAATTCTAACCATCTTCGCTGCCTCATATTCAACTCTTTCTGATAAAAAAGATACTTCAAACTCTTATGGTCACTAAACACTTCGAATCTAGAACCATAAAGATAGTGCCTCCAGATTTTCAACACAAAGACAACTGCAGCCATTCTAAATCATGCGTAAGATAATTCTTTTCATGAGTCCTCAATTTCCTCGACGCATAAGCAACCACCTTACTATTTTGCATGAGTACACCACCTAACCCCATCAGACAAGCATCACAATACACAAAAAAGGTTCTCCCAGATTAGGCAAAGCCAAAATTGGAGCCAACGTCAACCTCTTCTTCAACTTGGTAAAACTTTTTTCACATCGACTATCCCATACAAAGGCTTTACCCTTACAAGTCAACTTGCTCAATGGAAGTGCCAACTTAGAAAAACCCTCGATAAAACGTCTATAGTAACCGGATAATCCCAAGAAACTTCTAATCTCAGTAACTGACTTCAGAGTTTCCCATTGCAATATAACATCAACTTTAGAAGGATCCACGGTAATGCCACTACCAGAAATGACATGACCAAGGAAACTAACCTCATGAAACCAGAATTCGCACTTGGAAAACTTTGCATACAACTTATTCTGTTTCAAAACTTGCAATACAACTTTTAGGTGCTATTCATGTTCTTCTTCCGATTTAGAGTAAATCAGAATGTCATCAATGAATACCACCACAAACCGATCCAAACAAGTATGAAAGATACAATTCATGTACTCCATGAATACTCCCGGCGCATTAGTAACATTAAAAGGCATCACCCAATACTCGTAGTGTCCATACCGAGTTCTGAATGCGGTCTTCCGAATATCATCTTCTTTCACTCTAATTTGGTGATATCCTGACCTCAAATCAATCTTAGAAAACACACTTGCGCCCACCAATTGATCCATTAAGTCATTAATTCTCGGAAGCGTATAATTTCTCTTAATCTTCACTTTATTCAACTGTCTATAATCGACACAAAGTCTCATGCTTCCATCTTTCTTCTTTACTAACAACACATGCAATCCCCACGACGATACACTTGGTCTTACAAATTTTTTCTCAAGCAACACTTCTAATTGCTTCTTCAATTCCGACAATTCAGATGTAGACATCTTGTACAGTGCCATAGAAATAGGTCTGGTACCAGGTACAAGATCAATCGCAAACTCGACTTCTCTTTCTTGCGATACGTCAGGAATTTCATTAGGAAACACTTTAAGAAATTCTCGCACCTCCTGCAAAATCAATCCTAACATGGTTCTCAATAGATAGCGACGCCATCAATGAGAACATCTGCGCTTCGTCTTGCATCAATTGCCTCAACTGTTTACCAGTCAACAAACCAACTTCTTCCTCTTCAGGAGTAGAAAACCTCAAAGATTTGTTATAGCAATTGATATGAACATAGTTATACTCTAACCAATTCATACCCAAGATCACATCTAACCCGCTTAACGACAAACAAATCAAATCAAAAGCAAAGTCTTTGCCGAAGATCGACAAAGGACAATTCAAACACACGCGAGAAGTAGTCACCGATCCCTTAGCCAAAATCTCGACGACCATTTCTCCATTGATAGAGGAAAACACGAGACCCAATCTTTCGACACAACCAGCAACAATAAAACAATGAGTAGCACCATTATCAATAATAGTAATTAAAGGCGTACTATTAATGAAACATGTACCTCTGATGAGTCTATCCTCACTAGCTGACGGAGTCCCAGCCAAAGCAAACACCCTACCACCAGTTTGTGCCTTCTTTGGTTTCTGACACTGAGTACTAATATGCCCCTCTTCACCATAATTGAAACCGACATCTGCCTTATGCCTACACTCAGGAGCTGTGTGTCAAATCTTTCCACAACGGAAACACCTCTTTACTCTTATGACCAATTTTCCCATATTTGAAACATACAACTCTAGCAGGAGCATCTCCCCCACTAGTCCTCTAACCATGAGCAACTATTTGTTTATCTCTACCAGTATCATAAGGCTTGCCACGGTTTTGTTGATTCTTGCCTCTCTTATCATTAACAATATTGTGATGAGCATTGTTATCCCCTTCAAAGATCCTGCAACTATCAACCAAATCAGAAAAGACACGAATCTTCTGATATCCAATAACCTTCTTGATTTCCTAGCGTAACCCATTCTCAAACTTGATGCAATAAGAAAATTCGGCACCTTCACCATCAAAATGTGGATAGAACTTAGCTTGCTCAATGAACTTAGCAGCATAATCAGTGATGGATTTGTCCCCTTGCTTCAACTCAAGGAACTCAATCTCTTTCTTACCCCGAATGTGACACCCCAAATTAATTCATGTGTTAAATAATTTGGAATTTAATTATTAAATTAATTAAAGGCTTAATTAATAATATTTTGGATTAAATGGATGAATTGATTATGAAATTAAAAAGGAATACCGGGGGGTGTAAGGTTTAATTAGAGGTGTGTGAAGTAAAAAGCTCTACTACATAATTACTAATTTAATATTATTATTTGGCAAATAATAAAAGGAAAAGAAAAAGAAGGATAAAAAAAAGAAAGAAAAAGAAGGTTATTGGAAGAAACTCATTGTACGTGAAATTGGAGAAGAGAAGAGAAGAGAGGAAAAAGCCAAACACCGTGAATTCGAAGGATCATTGCGAGGTAAGGGGTGATTTCAATTATTTAATATGCCTTATAGATTTTGAGATCAATAGAATTGATTAAGCATGTTAGGAATCTCGATTTTGGAATTCTAGGTTTGTGGGATTATCCTTAATTGTGTCAGAGTATAGGAATTGGAACCATTAATGTGATGAATAAGTAATAGGAATGATGGAAACATGATTTATGATGTTGTATTGATGTGTATTGGTTGCATTTTGGTGTCCCAAATGTTATAATTCATATGGGTATGAATTGGATGGGATTGGAATGAATAATGCTGTCAAAATAGCAGATATTGACTCTGCAGGTCGTGGGAACCGGTTCCCAGTGGGGAGGAACCGGGTTCCACTGTGTAAACATGCAAAAAATGGCAAAATTGGTCGCGGGAACCGGTTCCTGTATAGGTAGGAACCGGGTTCCAGTACATTTTCCAGAAACGTAACTTTTTGAAAAATATTAAACTTTGAAAATTCATAACTTTCAAACCGTAAGTCCGATTTGAGTGCCGTTTTCGGCTGTATTTCTTAAACTTAAAATGCTATCTTATAAAATAAGAAAAATATTATTTTATGAAAATTATTTTAAAAAGAGTCGAATTCCCGATTTTTGTAAACTTTGGTATTTTGAGAATGATGTAGAATTGTTTGTAAATTGTTCTGATTTGGTGAATGAGAACTGATACTTATGTGTTGTGCCTGCTATCCATTATGATTGAGATGTGATCATGTGATATATTGGTTTTGGCATTATTTGGAATTATGTTGTGATCATATTCCGTTGATTTGATGTTGACTTTCCGATTATGCGGTTTGTTATTATGTGCATATTTGGTGTATATGCAATGGTGTATCCATGATAATTGATTGTATCAGGTCCTTGTGGATGAAGTGCATGTTTATGCTGTTTGATGTGTGTATGATAAATAATGGTATCATGTTTCTTTTGGTTTTGGTTCAATTATATTAAATTGATGTATTTCATAGACCGATTTGATGTTGCATGCTGGTGATGTGCATGCATATGCATTGTTTTGGTGAAGTTAATTCCCATTGTGTGGAATTTGACTTGTATTTCCGTTAACCGATACCCGGGTGATGATGGGTGGTTAGGCTGGATTCGTGTCCTGGTGTTTATGGACGAATCGATGGTTGCTGTATCCGATTGATGATGGATCAGTTGGATTCGTGTCCGGTGTTTATGGACGAATCGATGGTTACTGTATCCAGTTGATGATGGATCAGTGTTGGGTGACTTGGTCACGTGTTGGTACCATATGCATTGTGTCTACATTTGTGTTTGCATGGAATTGTAACATGTTAGGATGTCTTCCAGTGTTACAATTCTTTGGTTGATTATTGATTTGTGCATAATGACTTGTGTGATTGGAACTAGGTGTTGAATATGAATTTATGCTAAAATGGGTGAAATAATATGCTTGTGATATAATGTTGATTGAGAAGCTTATAATGCATGTTAATTATGAGAAATCTCACCCTTACTTTAATGATTTCAGATTAAAGTTAGCAGCTCAGGAATTGGTGAGGATGGCTCTAGAGCTATGTTACTTTAAGTCCGCGTGTCAGTGTCGTGCTCTGATAGGTTGTAACACTGGGGGAAACGTTTGAATGATAAGTTTTATTTTATACTCTATTGTTTAATTTATGTTGGGAATACTTATGAAGTGAAGTTATTCCGGTTTTGAGACATTTCCGCTGTGTAGAACATGATGTTGATTTGAATATTTATCTTAATAATTCCTTCAGTAAAGCATGATAACTGTAGATTTGAGGTTTTTATATTTATCAATGAATTGTGACATCCCTGTTTTCCATGTTACTCTGATTTAATTAATATATTCGCGAGTTATTTAGAAGGGGTGTTACAATAGTGGTATCAGAGCAGGTCGGTCTATCGGCCAGGTTGTTTATGTGTTTACTCCCTTTTGGTATGCGACATGTGTGTGAAACACTGTCGGTACTTGATTCTTTCCTTTTCGTTGTCTGCAGAGGTACGTGTGAAATAAGTGGGGGAGAAGTTTCTTCTCTGAAGTTTTGTGCAAGAGGTTGGTTCAGTATACCGCCGGTTATAAGATGTAAGTATTGCCGGGCAGTTGATGCTTCAAGCATGGTTATGTTTAAGTAGCTTGAAGGGTAAGATTGAAGATGCTGTTGTGGTTTGGTAACGATGGTTGATGCCACCTCATGATTATTGACTATCTATTGACAAATTGAGGAACTAATCACCCTTAATCTCTTGTTGATAGTAGTCGGGATCGCGTTGGATGGGATGTACTTATTGTGCCAGCCTTACAGTGTGTGAAATTAGTTGAGTCAGCAAGAAGAGAAGCGTTATGGTTTGCGTAACGAGAGATTTAGATCTCGGAGAGAGCAAGAAAAAGGCATGTGACCTATTGGATGTAATTTTTTTTATGAAGTGTTCCGTGATGAAGTAAGTGGAACGGTGTGAGAGTGCAAGGTGAAGTCTTAATGGGTTTTGTTACTAGAACTAGTTCGAATTCGAGGATGCCTATAAGAGGTCTGCTTCTAGATTGAGAAAGTTGAAGAGTCAACTTGAGGATTTGTTTGAGAAGAAGTTTATTCGTCCGAGTGTTTCGCCGTGGGGTGCTCCGGTGTTGTTGGTTAAGAAGAAAGAAGGTTCAATGAGATTATGTGTTGATTACAGACAGCTGAATAAAGTTACAATCAAGAATCGGTATCCTTTGCCGAGGATCGATGATTTGATGGATCAACTAGTTGGAGCTTGTGTATTTAGTAAGATTGATCTGAGATCTGGATATCATCAGATTCGTGTGAAGTCGGAAGATATTCAGAAAACTGCATTTAGAATGAGGTATGGGCATTACGAGTATTTTGTTATGCCGTTTGGAGTTACTAATGCACCTGGTGTTTTCATGAAGTATATGAACAGGATATTTCATCCGTATCTTGATAAGTTTGTGGTGGTGTTCATTGATGATATTCTAATTTATTCGAAGAGCGATGAAGAGCATGCAGAACATCTCAGAGTTGTGTTGGAATTGTTGAAAGAGAAGAAGCTTTATGCGAAGTTGTCCAAGTGTGAATTCTGGTTAAGTGAAGTAAGTTTTCTTGGCCATGTAATTTCCAAGAATGGAATTGCTGTGGATCCTACGAAGGTAGAAGCAGTATCTCAGTGGGAAGCGCCGAAGAATGCTTCTGAGATCCGTAGTTTTCTGGGTCTTGCAGGTTATTACAGGAAGTTTATAGAAGGATTTTCCAAATTAGCGTTACCGTTGACTAAGTTGACCAGGAAGGGTCAGATGTTTGTTTGGGATGTTGAATGTGAGAAAGGATTTCAAGAGCTGAAGAGGAGGTTGACAAGTGCTCCGATCTTGATTTTCCCAAATCCGACTAAGTCTTTTGTTGTGTATTCTGACGCATCATTAATGGGATTAGGTGGTGTGTTGATGCAAGATAAGCAGGTGGTGGCTTATGCTTCGAGACAATTGAAAGTACATGAAAGGAATTATCCGACTCATGATTTGGAGTTGGCAGTTGTTGTGTTTGTTTTGAAGTTGTGGAGGCATTATTTATATGGTTCTCGGTTTGAGGTGTTCAGTGATCACAAAAGTCTGAGGTATCTCTTTGATCAGAAAGAGTTGAATATGAGGCAGAGGAGATGGTTAGAATTTCTAAAGGATTATGATTTCGGTTTGAATTACCATCCTGGTAAGGCAAACATTGTTGCGGATGCCTTGAGTAGGAAGTCCTTGCATATGTCGATGTTAATGGTCCGTGAGTTAGATTTGGTTGAGCAGTTCAGAGATTTAAGTTTGGTATGTGAAACTACTCCGAATAGTGTGAAATTGGGTATGTTGAAACTGACTAGTGGTATTCTGGAAGAAATTCGGAATGGATAGAAGTCCGATGTTGGGTTAGTTGATAAATTGACATTGATCAACAAAGGTCAAGGAGGCGAGTTCCGGATTGATGAGAATGGTGTTATGAGATTTGGTAATAGGGTGTGTGTTCCGGATGTTTCAGAGATTAGGAAGAGTATTTTGGAAGAAGGACATCGTAGTGGATTGAGTATTCATCCTGGTGCTACTAAAATGTACCATGATTTGAAGAAGTTGTTTTGGTGGCCGGGAATGAAAAAGGAAATTGCTGAGTTTGTGTATGCTTCTTTGGTTTGTCAGAAGTCAAAGATTGAGCATCAGAAACTGTCAGGATTGATGGAACCGTTGTTTGTTCCGGAATGGAAATGGGATGGAATCTCTATGGATTTCGTGTCTGGTTTGCCAAGGACATCGAAGAATTGTGATTCTATCTGGGTTATTGTTGATCGGTTGACGAAATCTGCTCACTTTATTCCGATAAGAATGGATTATCCGATGGAAAGGTTGGCAGAATTGTATGTTGAGAAGATTGTGAGTTTGCATGGTATTCCTTCTAGTATTGTGTCAGATCGAGATCCGAGGTTTGCATCTAAATTCTGGACGGGATTGCAAGAAGCTTTGGGTACTAAGTTGCGTTTGAGTTCCGCTTATCATCCACAGACAGATGGTCAGACGGAGAGAACGATTCAATCGTTGGAAGACTTGTTAAGAGCTTGTGTGTTGGAGAAAGGTGGAGCTTGGGATAGTTATCTACCATTGATTGAGTTTACCTACAACAATAGTTTTCATTCGAGCATTGGTTTGGCTCCGTTTGAGGCATTGTATGGTAGGAGGTGTCGGACACCGTTGTGTTGGTATGAATCTGGAGAGAGTGCTGTGATTGGACCGGAAATTGTCCAACAGACTTCAGAAAAGATTAAGATGATTCATGAGAAGATGAGGACTTCTCAGAGTCGTCAGAAAAGTTATCACGATAAGAGGAGGAAAGATCTTGAGTTTAGCGAAGGAGAACATGTTTTTATGCGAGTTACTCCGATGAATGGTATTGGTCGAGCTTTGAAGTCAAAGAAGTTGACTCCATGTTTTATTGGTCCGTTTCAGATTACCAAGAGAGTTGGGAAAGTTGCTTATCAGATTGCTTTGCCGCCGTCACTTGCAAATTTGCATGATATTTTTCATGTATCCCAGTTGAGGAAGTACATTGCTGATCCGTCTCATGAGATTCGGGTAGACGACATACAGGTACGAGAGAATTTGACTGTGGAAGCGGTACCTGCGAGAATTGAGGATCGGAAGTTGAAACAGTTGCGAGGCAAGGAGATCGCGTTGGTAAGAGTGGCTTGGGAAGGACCAGCAGATGGAAATGTCACTTGGGAGCTGGAGAGCCAGATGAAGGACTCGTATCCCGAACTGTTCGTCTAAGGTATGTTTTCGAGGATGAAAACTCTTTTAGTAGGGGAGAGTTGTGACACCCCAAATTAATTCATGTGTTAAATAATTAGGAATTTAATTATTAAATTAATTAAAGGCTTAATTAATAATATTTTGGATTAAATGGATGAATTAATTATGAAATTAAAAAGGAAGACCGGGGGGTGTAAGGTTGAATTAGAGGTGTGTGAAGTAAAAAGCTCTACTAAATAATTACTAATTTACTATTATTATTTGACAAATAATAAAAGGAAAAGAAAAAGAAGGATAAAAAAAGAAAGAAAAAGAAGGTTATTGGAAGAAACTCATTGTACGTGAAATTGGAGAAGAGAAGAGAAGAGAGAAAAAAGCCAAACGCCGTGAATTCGAAGGATCATCGCGAGGTAAGGGGTGATTTAAATTATTTAATATGCCTTATAGATTTTGAGATCAATAGAATTGATTAAGCATGTTAGGAGTCTCGATTTTGGAATTCTAGGTTTGTGGGATTATCCCTAATTGTGTCAGAGTATAGGAATTGGAACCATTAATGTGATGAATAAGTAATAGGAATGATGGAAACATGATTTATGATGTTGTATTGATGTGTATTGGTTGCATTTTGGTGTCCCAAATGTTATAATTCGTATGGGTATGAATTGGATGAGATTGGAATGAATAATGCTGTCAAAATAGCAGATTTTGACTCTGCAGGTCATGGGAACCGGTTCCCAGTGGGGAGGAACCGGGTTCCACTGTGTAAACGTACAAAAACTGGCAAAATTGGTCGCAGGAACCGGTTCCTGTATAGGTAGGAACCGGGTTCCAGTATATTTTCCAGAAACGTAACTTTTGGAAAAATATTAATCTTTGAAAATTCATAACTTTCAAACCGTAAGTCTGATTTGAGTGCCGTTTTCGGCAGTATTTCTTAAATTTAAAATGCTATCTTATAAAATAAGAAAAATATTATTTTATGAAAAATATTTTAAAAAGAGTCAAATTCCTGATTTTTGTAAACTTTGGTATTTTGAGAATGATGTAGAATTGTTTGTAAATTGTTCTGATTTGGTGAATGAGAACTGATACTTATGTGTTATGCCTGCTATCCATTATGATTGAGATGTGATCATGTGATATATTGGTTTTGGCATTATTTGGAATTATGTTGTGATCATATTCCATTGATTTGATGTTGACTTTCCGATTATGCGGTTTGTTATTATGTGCATATTTGGTGTATATGCAATGGTGTATCCATGATAATTGATTGTATCAGGTACTTGTGGATGAAGTGCATGTTTATGCTGTTTGATGTGTGTATGATAAATAATGATATCATGTTTCTTTTGGTTTTGGTTCAGTTATGATAAATTGATGTATTTCATAGACCAATTTCATGTTGCATGCTGGTGATGTGCATGCATATGCATTGTTTTGGTGAAGTTAATTCCCATTGTGTGGAATTTGACTTGTATTTCCGTTAACCGATACCCGGGTGATGATGGGTGGTTAGGCTGGATTCGTGTCCTGGTGTTTATGGACGAATCGATGGTTGCTGTATCCGATTGATAATGGATCAGCTGGATTCGTGTCCGGTGTTTATGGACGAATCGATGGTTACTGTATCCAGTTGATGATGGATCAGTGTTGGGTGACTTGGTCACGTGTTGGTACCACATGCATTGTGTCTGCATTTTTGTTTGCATGGAATTGTAACATGTTAGGATGTCTTCCAGTGTTACAATTCTTTGGTTGATTATTGATTTGTGCATAATGACTTGTGTGATTGGAACTGTGTGTTGAATCTGAATTTATGCTAAAATGGGTGAAATAATATGCTTGTGATATAATGTTGATTGAGAAACTTATAATGCATGTTAATTATGAGAAATCTCACCCTTACTTTAATGATTTCAGATTAAAGTTAGCAGCTCAGGAATTGGTGAGGATGGCTCTAGAGCTATGTTACTTTAAGTCCGCGTGTCAGTGTCGTGCTCTGATAGGTTGTAACACTGGGGGAAACGTTTGAATGATGAGTTTTATTTTATACTCTATTGTTTAATTTATGTTGGGAATACTTATGAAGTGAAGTTATTCCGGTTTTGAGACATTTCCGCTGTGTAGAACATGATGTTGATTTGAATATTTATCTTAATAATTCCTTCAGTAAAGCATGATAACTGTAGATTTGAGGTTTTTATATTTATCAATGAATTGTGACATCCCTGTTTTCCATGTTACTCTGATTTAATTAATATATTCGCGGGTTATTTAGAAGGGGTGTTACACTGAACATCTTCAGGATAATACTTCCTCAGAAACTCCCTACGGAACATAATCCAAGTGATTTCCTCATGTGCAACTTCCAACCTTGCACGCATCTCTAGCCACCACTCATCAGGTTCAACTGCCAGCATATGAGTTCCATACCGAACCTTCTGCACTGGAGTGCAATCCATCACACATAAGATCCTCTAAATCTCCTTCAACCAATCTAGTGCTACATCATGATCATGCTTACCCTTGAACACCGATGGATTCTCCCTTTGGAAATTCGCCAAACTATGAGATCCAGCATTTTCGTCAGCATTAGGCTGATTTTGCATAGCCTGAGCCATCGTTTGCAGAGCAACATCAATCACATCATTGTTCCTTCCAGCCATCTTATCCCATTACTTCCACATAAACAACGGTTAAGAAAAACTAATAACACTCGTTTTCTAAAAACCTATGACTCGATAACTTGGACGGACGAACCGACTTGCTCTGATACCACTAAATATAACACCCTAATTCTACCCTAAGCAATTATCGAAAAATCACAGTATAAAAATTTCCAATATAATCAGGATGTCACATATTCAACAAAACACATAAACCTGTCGTGCTTATAGAATAGATACATAATATTTAAAGAAGTGGAGTGAACACAACTGATGAATAAAGTCTTCATAACATAAACCAAAATTTGATTAATCATGCAGCAGATTCATAATAATTCTCTAAATAAGATATAACATCTTTTGAATGTTGAAACAACATCAATACAAAAACTCCTCAGATAACAACATCAATTTCAATAAATAAACAACAAAATAAGACAAGCGTTCATTCCCCCCGAGTGCTATGTATCAGAGCAAATGATACCGAACTCGAACTAACAATGCTATCGGCTACTCATCTTGGTTACCTGCACGTTACCAACAAAGGGCAACATTCAAACAGAAGGGGTGAGATATCAAACTATATAAATAGGATTATGATAAACATTATATTAGGTCAAGAATAAAAAGAATCACCACATCATAAAACAATAATTCAACACTTCACAAATCATCAATACCACAATTCAACATATACGACTCGAAACTATGCGAATACATGTGGTACCATCGGAGTAAAACTCCTAACATAAACATTTTCCAGTAATTCCGAGGCACAAGGCATAAGACTTCTTCATAAATCATTTTGCCAATACACGCCTTCACAAAATCCGCCAATACAGGCCTTCTTAATATGCAAATGTATGAATGTACAACACCTACAACTACATCATTAAACACTTCACGAGGCATACGCCTATATCACTACTTCACTGGCCATAGGCCTACAACGTCATCAACGTAATCAACAAAAATTCATGGTAACAACATATTCATTATATATATTCACTAGGATTCACACCGCAAGGCTACCCACAAAAATGATTCATAATCACATTATCAACAGCGAATTCCACATATACACAATGATATATCGCAACAACAGCACATTCATTGATCAGCACAAGGTAACACAACATTGGTCATAAGACCTATAATCAACAATGGCCATAAACCAGACATAATAACTTAACCAACTGTACCGGAAATTCGGCATACTCGACATAATTTCAACAAAAAGACATATCCACAATTACCTACTAATTAAACTTAGTTACCTAGTCAAATTTCGTTAATTTCTAGACAACTAATTATACCGCCTAATTCGTATACTGATCAGTGGTTTTTACACAAGAATTTTAGTAGTTACTTAGTCATTGCTTCATTCAACTAATTGATGTTTTATTCCTTATCACCATATTTTATGCGTTGGTTCGCAGAAGAATCAAACAGGAGGAATCGGGTCAGAAAAGTGCATAAGTCTAATTTTCAGATAATTTGCTATAGCAGCTGACACGGGTGGCCGTGTTACCTGACACGGTCGTGTTAGGAGAAGGAAAGGGAAAGGCATGGAGCACAGAGGCTAACACGGGTGCCCGTGTCAGCTGACACGACCCATGTCAGGAGGCCTGGAGCTTAAAACTAGTTTTGCCTCTCTTCCCGCATGTGCCTTGTTCTTGCTCATTCCTTGTTTCAATTTACCCATTTATCCTAGCTTAGCATTAACTAAACACAGTTCAAATACAACAAATAACAAGGAAACTCAAAGCATCTATTAATTTTCATAGCAACACAACCAAATTTTTAGCATAACATAGTAGTGAAACTAAAACCCTAAATCCCAATTAAAATTCATCATACTCCCATTTATTTAGCAAGAACCCCACCCTTACCTTGGATTGAGTGCAACTCTAAGAAACTTCAATGGAATTTATGGGGATTTGGCACTGGTAGCAACCTCCTCTTGTTATTCTTCTCTTCTCAAAACCCTATTCCTCTTTCTCTTCTTTTTCTTTCTTTTTCCTAATAACACTATACTCTCTTTCTCCTTTACTTCTATTTCTAATACAATAATATTATTTCTCTTAATAAATCTAAATGGGCCTAAGTGACATACCCCCTTATTACTTCACAACACCACAAATTAAGCCCAATATCATATTTAAGATTAATAATAAAAATAATACCTCAACTTAATTCCACCAAATTAAATCTGATTATTTATCATACCAACTAAATAAAAATAATTATGACTTCGACGATAAAAATTCGAATTAATATAAATTATTCAAAAATATTTAATTAAATAAATAATTAAATATCGGGGCGTTACAATACTCCTTACAAGTCTGATAAATTTGGTTTGGGTTTCAGTGCAGAGGCTCAGAGGGTTGTTCGTCACGCTCGTGCTGGAAGACCACCATTCTACATCAACAACAATGGAGTCAATGCGGTAGAAGATGCTGATAGTGACTATGACCTAGACAGTTGGATCTTTCCTACCACCGGCAACGGGCTCAGCAATTGGAAGACTGAAGATGTTATACCAATATCCTTTAGTCAGGAGTAAATGCAATTTTCTTGTTTTTCTTGCTTTCAAGTTTTAGGATATGTAATTTTAAACAATAACTTCAAGCCGTATGCCTTACTCGAGGCACAACAATTCATTTGTTAGGGTTGTCATTTTATTAACATATTTTCATTCAATAAATCATTAGACGTTTGCATTCAAATTTTATGCTTTGTCTTTATTTTACTTTATTTCTTTCAAAATAGCTATGTGTTCTTACACACACCCATACAACATATTGCAGATCCATATCCACCCTGGATCCCATTGATAACAATTCTGCTATTTCCAATTATGACTTCGAAAATCTAATCTACTAAGTCGAGGACGAAGGTGAGGAAGACTGTGAAGTACTAGGAGACCTTGCTAGGCTGTTAATGTAGGAAGAAAGAGCCATACAGCCGCATGAAGAGCCAGTCGAGGTTGTGAACTTGGGTACTGAAGAGGACAAGAAAGAAGTCAAGATAGGTGCCAACCTAGAAGACAGTGTCAAGAAGAGATTAATCTAGATGTTTCATGACTATGTTGAGATCTTTGCTTGGTCGTACGAAGACATGCCATGGCTTGATACTGATATTGTGGTTCACCGTCTACCGCTGAAAGAAGGTTGTTCTCCAATTAAGCATAAGATTCGTCGTATACGTCCCGAGATGTCAGAGAAGATCAAGGATGAGGTTATGAAGCAATTCAACGCATGTTTCTTTGCTATTATATGCTATCCTCAGTGGGTTACAAATATAATTCCGATAGCTAAGAAGGATGACAAAGTGCGTATGTGTGTAGATTACAGGGATCTGAATAGGGCAAGCCCCAAAGATGACTTTCCGCTTCCGCATATTGATGTTCTGGTTGACAACAACGCCCAGAAAAAAGTATTTTCCTTCATGGATGGTTCCTATGGGTATAATCAATACAAAAAAGCTCATTACAAGAGTCTGAGTGAGAGAAGAGAGAAGCAACATCAGAACTGTGGGAAGCCTTATAGTACTTTAGCTGAATAAAGGAAAGCAAAAGGCTCCTGATGGTAATAGGCCAAGTGGGGGAGGTACTTCTATTCCTTTTAAGTGTTATAGTTATGGTGAAATAGGTCATCACGCTAGAGAATGTACTAGTGAAGAGAAGAAGTGTTTCCAATATGGTAAGACAGAACACCTGACTGCTGATTGTAGAAATAAGGCGGAGACTTGTGTCATAACCGACAAAAAATATAGGGAGTCTCCACTATAGCGGTAGAAATGTTGAGACCAAGCCATTGGATTGACTTAACTCGCACAGTTCAAATAAAAATCGCCAATGTGCTTTATTGTTTCCAAAGTAATGGGAAAAGAGATAATAAACCAAAAAGAGGGGGAGAGAATCTAAGTTCGGGGGTTGGTTATGCAAAGGGAAGGTATTAACACCCTAAACATCTACGGTACTCCGCATGAACCCCTTTGAAAATATGTGTATTTTGGCTATAACTGTTGTATAAAAATATATTGTGGAGATGAGGAAAGAAATATATTTTTACAATTTTTGCACCTTCCGCGGTTGCAAACCTTTAGTGCCTACGTACCACCTTCCATGAAATAGGAGACCAGGGTACTCGTAGTTCACCTTTAAAAATTTTAAAACACAAGTGTGTTGGTTAATTTTTAGAGACAAGACACCAACGTTTTATCCGAGTGGAAAACATACTTACTAACCACAATTATCAGAAAGGAGAATTTGCGTCATCTCAAAGTGAAGGATATGACCTGGATTTTAAAATCAACAAAGTCTCGCTCAACACCCAAGTGGAAAATGTCTTGCTTCATTATATATTATAGAAGTATAATAGCTTGGGTCACTACAAGGATTGACAAGAGTCTAATCTTTTTTTGAGAAAATTTTAAAGTAAAAAGGCAAAGTGGAAAAATAGTTTGAATCAGATTGATTGACTTCTCACAAGAATGTCAAAGTATGATTAAGTTGGTTAAAATTTGATTAAGAAAATATTTTTGAAAATGCATGGACATAAGTCTAAGTTTATTGTGAAAGCGGTTCAAGTTTAAAAACAAGAAGAGTTTTCAAAAGGAGGGAGAATATTTTTGAAATTAAAGAATATGGGAGGAGATGAAGGGGCTACCCTATAGCATAAGGTATGAGCTAGAGAAAAGAACCGTCTAACCAACAAGAAGCCAACACTTGACACAATAAGTCAATGTAGAATTCCCATCCTTTGAATTTAAACCAAATAATCAAAGATAATAAACCTCTTAAGAAAACCAAGCTTCAATTACATTAAGTATTCCCAAAAATTAGACAGAGTAACAGTTGTATACATATGAGTTCCCTATTACTGACAAAACATATAATCAGAATAACCTGTACACAAAGAAAAGAAACAACTCAATGTCTCAGAGTAAACCCCAAGAATTCAAGACAAAATAACAGTTGAAGTCACAAGGTCTCAAGGTCTCAAGGTAGGACAAGGTCTCTAATCCTAAGTCCAAGAAGTCCATCACTCCATAATGCCAATGATAGTGACCAAGTAGTCCAAGTAACATTAAAGTTTTTTATGGTTCAAGTTGATTATTAAGTATCTTAAAAAAGAAATGAAAAGCTCAAGGGAGAAAATAAAAATGACATAAAAGTAAATTCTCAAGTGAGAAAAGATGAAAATAACATAAAATGTAAATGCTAAATTAAATGTGCTTAAAGTAAAGAGCATAAAGTAAAGGCATAAAATAAAGTCAATTGTTAGAAATTAGAGGTTAGTTGAATGACCATCTTGAAACTTGCCTTTGAAACTCATTAGAGGATTGGTAAAACTAAAGCCTCTCAACAACAAGTTTTATTTTCTTTTGTCAAGTATATCATTAATTTCAAAATCTCAAGGCAACAATAAATAATCAATGATGTTTAAGTGATTCACTTTGACCAACGCTTATGAAGATTCATTAGAGGATTGATAATACCAAAGCCTCCTAACAATCAATCACACGATTATCGGGTCAAAGGATTCAAATTAACATACTTGGGCTTGCGAACATAAGTTTAGGCCACGAATGATCATTTCTCAAATCGGGACAAAATTTAGCGCTATGTTAAGCAATCGTAAGTGGACTTATATAAAAGTCACACCTATTTTGAGGTCGGTCAATAGAAATCTATGTACCATATGTTCAGAGAAATGATATGTAAATCATTCTCCAACAACATGTAGTACAAGTAAGAAAGGGATAAGATGAAGAGGGAGGAGATAAGAATTAAACCACATTTGAATCAAAAATTTAATCAAGCTATCATTAAAATCATTCATCCATTTTGGTGGAGTTAAACTCAACACCCAAGATCCAATAATGTTAATGAAGCTCAGGATCAAAATCTCATAGTTCAAGATCAGCCAGAATATATACAAAATTAAAAATGTATTTAAAAATAAAGAAAAGGGTTTTTAAAATGGTTTTAAATGAAAATAAAAGGAGAAAATAACAACTATATTCAAAACATCCAAGAAAAATTCAATGGGACCATAGAAAAATAAAAAATGAGCTCAAATATTTTTATAAATTTTTTGGTAATTTTTTAAAGTCAGAAACTATTTTTAGAAATTAAAAGAAATAGGAAAAATAAACCAAAATTTGTGAAAAATAGTAAAGTCAGAAATAAAAATAAAATGGGGTCACCAATATTTGTCAAGAGGTCATTGGATCCTTCCATATTTTTTTTCATAATTTAAAATTTAAGAAAAGTATTTTTAAACATTTAAAACAACTCCAATAAAGTGAAAAGATATAACAAATATCAAAACACATAATAAAATTGTGAAAATTTGATAATCAGAAAGAGAAAAATTAGAAGTATTTTTAAGAATTTTTTTAGATTTTTTTGAAGTGAAAATGATTTTTTTATGAATCGTTGAAGTTTAAAACAAATAAAATATAAAATCAGAAAATAAAATAAAAACCAAAAATATGTAGACCATTGGATGAGAGTCAAAACGCGTTAGTAAGCTAATATAATGGATCAGGCGTATTGTGTATATCATGGTCCTCAGGAAATAACACACGTGATCAATTATTAAATGAATTTGAAAAAAATGCGTGGCAACTTGTCATTGGTTGAAGATAGACACGTAGGTCGTCTTCAACCTTCGTACAATCAAATTACAGGTTTATGAAATGGAAAAATTAGAGCTTGATACAAGTACCATTCGCTTCGTCTCTTCAAGACGATTCCAATGGTACCCTCGCGAAAAATTTATGTAAGGTGTAGCTTAGTCGTTTTGGAAGCAATGGTTTGAAAATGGATTTTTAAAATTCATGGCCAAAACTCACTTCCAGTTGAAAACAAATGTTGCAACTAGAATCAGAATGATGAGAGCTTCATTACAGTACCAAAGTTTGAGAGAATTGGTGAAGGAATCTACCTATTGAAGTTCAAATTCAGAGCTCTGAAACTTGACTTGGGTAACACGATTTAGGAAGTCTTAAAGCTTGGTTCTTATTCTGTTAGCTTCAGTGAAGTTCAAGGATGAATAATTGACAAAGAAAATGGATTGAGGAAAGTTGTAAAAACAAATTCGGAGTTGCAGAAAAGTGGGTTCAAAAGAAAGTTTGGCAGGGTGATTCTCGCTATTTAAGCTTGCAAAAATGAGTGGGATAGAGCCTGTATTTATAAGATAAGTGAATGGAATCGAGAGGAGGGGTGAATGATGCAATTTGGAGGGAAATCGTGCACACCTATTTTCATGAAATAAGTGTGATCACATGTGCATCAAAACTCATCCAAATGATGCGTTTTGACACTCTAAATCATCCACACGCTCATTCTAAACATGTTTAAGTATAAAATGCACACAAATTTGGTGATTAGAAGTCAAATTATTGAAATTGCATTCTGACTGTTTGAGAAACTTCAGTTCTAAGGTACTAACTTTGAAATCATGGTGTGCACAATTCAGGAAGCTTTATGACTTTATTCTTGATGTGTTGGAAAGATGAGAGCACAAACTTTACAATGTGCAAAGAATGGAATCAAATGAATGCTTGAGTTGAAAGTTGTGATTAGTCAAAGTTGAGAAAAAGATGCTAACTTTTTGTACTTAGAAAAATTCTATGTTTTTCTTCAAAAATGACCTATAATGTCTTGCATCCAAACATGGACTTCCATTTAAAATTTGCTCTTTACCAAAAAAGATGGCATGAAGTAAATCTATTGAATGACATTTTGAGACTTGAACCATTTAAAATATCTAAAAAATGAGAATGTTATGACTTGGTGAAGTTGGTGAAAATTCATTAGATGACCTATAATCTTTTGAGTTCTTAAGACATCTTCCATCCATTTTCAAGCTTTTCACATAAAGGAGGGTTGAAGTTCACATCCTTAAGATCATTTTGGAAAAAGAATGGACTCAAGGAGATAAAAATTGACCAAGTTATGATCTTTTGAAGTCACATAAGGGAATCTGATGGCCTATCTTGAGGACTTATAATCTTTCTCAATCATTAGGCATCTTCCACATAAAATTTCCTTGAAAATTTTGAAGTGATTTGTTGATAACCAGAATGTGTTTGGATTCACTCAAAAATATCAAAAGATGAGCAAGATATAGCCTTTAGAAGTTCAAAACCCTAGCTCCTAGAGCAACAAAATGCCTTAGAAACCCTTTTCAAATTTGACAAACTTTCTTGCAAAAATACCTTTGTCATGTAAATATAAGTTGTTTAGGATGATAATGAGAAACAATGGCAACCATACCCACTTCCAAATATTGAGAATTGAGGGAATTATGCACTTGTGATCAAGAAATCAAGGACTTGTCCAACTAGGTCAAACTTCTTCAATCAACTTTTGCATCCTTTGACTTTCTTTGACAAATTGAGGCATGATGAATCATAGTAGACCTCTTCATGGAGTCACTTTAAAGCATATTCAATGATGAAGCTTGAACCTCAATGAAATATTGTTGAAGAAGGCATGGAAATAAACTCATGAACCTATAGATCAACCTGATGAAATATGTTGTGCTTCCACCTATAGCATCATCAACTAGAGAAAAAATTCATAGTATTCATTAGTTAAAAGTTAATCAAAACAAAACATAAAGATAACAATATACAAGTCAAGGTGCTTGATGATTCCTCGTGAGCAAACTTAAAGATAAGGAGAAGAACCAAACCCTAGTGTGATCATATTGTAATTGAGTTGATATGAGATGATAGGGGGTCTTAGGGGAAAAATTGGGGTACAACAGCCGCCCTTATTTAAGTTTCTTATATCCGGAGATACGAAGGTTAAAATCTTTGTGTCGATGCGATTGAATATACTTAAATATAAAACAATCCCTATTTTTGGCCCTAAGATGCCATCCAATGTTTATGATTATGCATGCAAATAAACAGATCCAAGGGTGATATAATACACCACTTGGGATACAGAAAATAAAAGATCAAAAGAAGATTAGACCAGGAAAATAAATCACTGATAAATAGAAGACTCAACTCTATTGGGGGTAAAGCCCAAGGAGAAGAAAGAGTATCATCAACTCAGACATTGAGGAGAGAAAATAAAGGATAAAAGTGATCAACAGATAACCTCAAAATATCCACACTCAGAGAAGATAGCAAAAAAGGTAATGTCGATCCACTGGGGTGAAAAGAGGTGGTAGGATAATACCAGCAAACATCAATATTAGGGGTGGTAACAAATAATTGGCATCAGTACCCATGACTGGAAACAACAAAATTTCTTCAGAGTAATGTGAATTTAATGACGAACTATCTCCCACAATGAAGAGACTACCATCCATCGGAAAAAGATCTCAACAATGAACTATCTCCCATAATAACAAGACTACCATTCATTGGAGTAACAAATCTCAACAACGAACTATCTCCCATAATGGAGAGAATACAATCCATTGGAGTACAAAATCTCAACAATAAACTATCTCCCATAATGACGAGACTACCATTAATTGGAGTACAAAATATCAGCAACGAACTATCTCCCATAATGACGAGACTACCATTCATTAGAGTACAAAATCTCAACAACAAACTATCTCCCATAATGACGAGACTACCATTCATTGGAGTAACAAATCTTAACAACGAACTATCTCCCATAATGACGAGACTACCATTCATTGGAGTAACAAATCTCAGCAATGAACTATCTCCCATAATGAAGAGACTACCATTCATTGCAGTACAAAATCTCAACAATGAACTATCTCTCATAATGACTAGACTACCATTCATTGGAGTAAAAAATTGCAGCAATGAACTATCTCCCATAATGACAAGACTACCATTCATTGGAGTACAAAATCTAAACCATGAACTATCTCCCATAATGACGAGACTACCATTCATTTGAGTAACAAATCTCAGCAACGAACTATATCCCATAAGGACGAGACTAGCATTCATTGGAGTATAAAAGAATATTCTCAGGGAACTAACATACTTACTGGGGAAGTACAAATTGCTCAAATAAAGAAACCTGCCACTTGCTGTTATGAGGAGTTGTAAAAATGACCTCCTAGGGAAAGAAATATATTCCTGGGGGAAGAAATATATTCCTAATGAGGAGCTAAATTCTTCACGTGCAAAATAAATGCACATTCTCAAACCAGGGCTCAAAGCTTATAGAAATCAAAATAATAATGTTGTTGGGAACCACATATTCAAACCAGAACTAAACGGGAGTGAAACAGTCAACCGAGATAGCTTCTGATGAGAAATAAACTCAAAAGGGGATCACATTTCATCCAGATAAAGAACTGAATAGGAAGGATAAAGAAAATTTCTTCCACGAGGGGTAACTCAGTAGGGAGATTGAAAGAATATACACTTTATGCTTAAAGTTGATACTCTATTGGAGGGAGGGTAACATAACTCGGCGAATAGGGTAAAATTACAATAAAAATATCAATGAATGCAAATGAGTAATGAATTCCAATTCAACTATGCATGATGTATGTATGAATACTATCATGTATATGCTGACAAAACAGATATACAACATTGGAGATGACAGACAAAACCAAATTGGGTAAAGTCAACACTCGGCTAAATCACATCCAGAAGGAAAATTCCATAAGAGAGTAAACACCATCTGAGGAAATAAATTCATATTCCACGGCTTAACTCCATCGGGAAGAAACACCACCCGAAAGTAATCGAATCAAAAAAATAGAATCAACGCAGATACAGAGACCTAACATCTTCCTTAAGGCTTCACCGGGGAACATTACACAAACTTTAAATGGGGTGTGATACAGTAGGAGAACTGACTTGGGTGTTTTGCGTTTGATCGCAATTGTTGCGGATAGCAAGAGTCACCGCCGAATTTTCTTTTATCCAATAAAGGAAAGGGTGAAAAGAACATGAATGATCTTTTGAGAATTTTCTTGAGTTCGAGGGGTAGGTTATGAAAAGGGAAGGTGTTAACACTATTTTCATCTATAGTTATCTACGGGCTCTTAGTTTCTAGCTCACTTTGAAAATTATTTGTTTGAAATGTGTTTGTGATTGGTTTTCGAAAGTATTTTTGAAAAGTGCCTTCATTTAGGAGAACTTTATAATGATTCTCGTCTCTATAAGAATGCATACAAAGTGTTGAATTTTGAAAAAAATTCTTTTGAATTATGTTGGTGTATTTGAAAAGATGTTAGTTTTGAAGATGATTGTAAGCAAGCAACTATGGACGTTCTACCTACTCAAAAAGTCTTTATTCATTTCCTCCTATTTTAGATATTTCTATCTTACCATTGATTGATAAGAAGCCCTATCATTGGATGTGAAGGGACGGGTGTGGGTCGTCGTACAATCATAGAAGGCAACATTGTAGGATACCTTAGAAATTTTTGTAAGGGTCTAAGATCGTTTACTATAGGCAACATCGAAAGATCATCGAGGGACTACGATCTTGTATTCGAGGGTCATTGCTAAAGTATCCCATGTTCGAAGGACATGACTGTTTTTTCTCAAGGCAACAAGTGAGGTTTACCCTAGAGGTGAAAGTGTGCAAAGTGTTTGTTTTTCATTCTTTGTTTGTCTTGAATTAGGATTTTGTATTGGTTGATTTTAGTCTTTCCATACAAACCCTAATTACTAGCAATTATATTGAAAGCGATAAATTGAAGAATTTTAAAGTTCTATGCTATTACATCTTTTTTTTTTGGGATGGGGATACAAGTTTTTGAATAGGGGATTGTTGTACCCCAAAATTTTCCCTCCCATATTCTTCAAGAAATTGCCAAGTCAAGCTTCAAAATTCCCCAAGGGTTGCACAGTGCAAAGGTCTCCTATACAGTCAAAATTAGGGTTTTGATTCTGATCAAGAAAAGGAAATTTTCAAGGGCCCAATCAAGTCTCATATGCCTACAAATATGGTCAAGCATCCTCATATCAAGTTTCAAGGCATTCAGCTCAAAATTGCACAGTCAAAAACCCTAATTGCACTACAGTCAACTGTAGGGGCAAAATGGTCATTTGGCAGTCAAAAGTTCAAATTTTTTGTCAACATATCATTTTGAAGCCACAAACATCATTTGATCAATGCTTGATCATGATTCTCAAAGCTTGGCTCAAAAATCATCAAGATGCAAAAGTTTCCTTATTTGGACAGTTGAAAAAGTCAACTGTAAATTGACCAGAGCATAACTTTCACATGGATTATCAGAAAAATTCCATCCAAAGCTCATTTTGAAGAGAAAGACATTTCCTACAACTCATCTTCATACTTCAAGTCCAAGAAATGCTCTCACAAAAAGTTATCAATTTCAACATTATAGGTCATTTTCAAAAGTCAACAAAAAGGGACTTTAAGTCAAAGGCCATAACTTGAGATTGGTAAATCAAAATGACATGGGACCAAAGGACATTGGTTAGAGGACTCAAAGACCTTTCCAAAATGTCCAAGAACATGAGCAAAGCTTAAAAATTGAGCAAGTTATGCCTTGTAGAAGTTTGGAAATTTTTGTATATTTTGAAAAGTCAACATTGATTCAAATGACCTAAAATTGCTAAGGGGCCCATTTTTCTTCCACAAATCATCATCCATGGCATGTGCACGACCACTTGGCCCAAAGGGAAGTATTTTCTCATTTTTTATTTATTTATTTGAATTTTTATTTATAATAATTCATTTAAATCAAATTAAATACATGAAAAATATGTAATCTAGGTTTTATAATCTCTTTGTGCACAAAATCCACTCAATAATTCGTGTGAAATCAAATAAGGAAAGATTTGGAGTAAATTGATCATAATTGATACAAGAACACATGGAAAAGATTGAAAAAGATCCTTAAAAATCAAATTTCCAAAAACCATGAATGCATTGGATTTGTTCTACTTTTCTTGACCTAATTGATTCATACATAAGCCAGGAACACAACCCTAATGATCATACACACGCAGCTGCCCAAAAACCAGAAAATCAAACTTGGAATTTTGTCTAAAAAACTTAAAACTGCAAACTCACTTCCAGGGCGATTCAAGGCATAATACCTATCCCATTAGCTTCCTTGAGCAATATAGGACGTATTCCAATCAAAAACATCAATCCAAACGCTGTGAAACGGTATCCAGAAGTCACACTTTTTCCATTTTTTTTCATTATCGTGTTTTGACATTTACGCACATTCATGGCATTTTGATTATATATTCATGATCAGTGAAGTGTTTGCAAGCTAACCATATGCCTTAATTTGATTGTCATGCGCTATAGGCAAATATACCATGTTCATTTTTTAGGGTTGCAGGAGTTATAATTTGGGGCTTTCCACCCAAAGAAAAATTAGCCTTCAAGACCCATACCATTAGATTCAGCAGGTTTGGACGATTAGGAATCCATCACCGCGCTCAATTTATGAGCGACCTAGGCTTATTCGCTATTTTTTTGGAAAGTGGCCTAAAGGAACATTCAGAAAACCGTGGCCTATCTGTTTGTATTTCATGAACGAGGAAGAAGATGGTGTGGTGGCAAGACGTGATAAGCTGGTTTGAATTTCGCGCGCAGAAGCCCCACTAACGTTTGTTTTATTTATTATATTTGTTGTATATTATATATTAACATGTGCAGATTAGCTCAGCTGGCAAGCGTTGTTGTTGTTAACCCTCATGACCTGGGTTCGAGCCCCAGGTCTTCAACATCCCAATATTATTTTTCCATAAAAGTTCACATGCACCTCAAGACTGAGGACGTATCATACACTTCCAAATCCAGCATGCCACGCGTTCAGCTTCATCCATCACAAGGCTCAGAATTGAGGAACATGGTAGATCCAAGTCAATGCTGCAGCACACTACCTGGAAAGTCAAACGGACCAATGTCTTAATGGGCCTGGATTTCTAAAGAATACCTCCATGTTGGGGACTACAACCCCCCTTGGTTTGCAACTTCTTTTAATTTTCTCTATTTTTCTATTCTTGTTATAATTTTTATTTTTCTTTTAATTACTGTTTGTTTAATTAATTATATTTTCATAAAATCATAAAACACATAAAAAAGTCAGAAAAGAGTAAAAATAATTAATATTTTTATCTCTAGTATTTTTATAAATAAATGCATATAATTGAATTTAGTGTAAATTAGGGTTTAATTTTAATTCTTTTCATAATAAAATCTAAAAAAACATAGAATTAGGTTTAATTAATGTTTTTATTCCTTTTTAATTTTTCTTTTTTATAATAATATTAAATATTTTATTTTTTATAATTAAATTGCATGAAAATAACTTAGGGTTAATTTAGGTTAAATTCTAATGTTTTCTTAATAAATTAAAATAAAATAGAATTAGGGTTAGCGTTTAATTTCAATTAACTTTTTCTATTAAATCTTAAAATTCTAAAAATACCAAAAACAAGTTCTTTCTTTTTTTCATTAATTAACTTCATCATTAATTTAATTTTTGCAAAAGGGTCCAACGCCCTCGTTTCGATTTAATTTCGCGTATTTATTTATTTTCTAAATATTATGTATCTCTCCCGAAGCCTTGTAACATTTTAATTATTTCTCGCACTTTTAATTCTTTATTTGCTGTTAATTCTTTATTTTCTGTCAAATCGGGTCCTGGTTAATTTTGGCGATGTGGACCCGCGCCTTTTGTAATAGCTTAGAATTTTTACTTTCCCGCAATATTTTTAATTGTTAAATCAAAGCATGAAAGAATGTATGGACCAAAAATAAAAGCAACGCGTAGAACACCAATAACATGACAAGATAAATGCAAATGAAAACGGCACACAAATCGCACACACCACCCCTAGGGTACGCCTCACTGTTGCCTTACCTCGAAAGGTGATCGTCGAGTAGAGGATGTCTTAGTAAGTCCTCATGATCCGGGAACCTGGCATGAGGGTAGCTTCTAAGGTGTCTTCCCATTGCTCTGGTGATCACCATGTCCCGAACCTCGAATTGACCCGAATACCTCCAACGGTGGTGCTACCTACCTCTCAATGGTGGGATGGCACTACTTTAAAGGACATTTACACAGACAAATTCCTTAGGGTAGGTAGACGACTCGTGGATACTTGCTCTAAATTTCAAAACAAATCAAAAATACTTTTCACACCGACACCTTTTCAAAAAGCTTTCGAAAGCAATTTTTCAAACACTCTTGAGGACCGATACAAGAGTCGAACTGGAATTTTCAAAGAAACTTTTTTAAAACCCACAGTTGAAAAGCAAACAAACCATTTTTGAAAACACAAGTGAGCAAGTATCTAAGAGCCCATGGATAACCATGGATAGAAAGGGTGCTAACACCTTCCCTTTCTATAACCTACCTCCCGAACCGAGAGCAATCTCTTTAAGGAATTTTTCTGTGCTTTTGTCCTTTCCATTTGGAGAAAATAAAAGACGGTGGCGACTCTTGCTTCCGCGACATTTCGCGAACCAGCGTTAAACAGTCAGTTCCAGATCCACCGATCACAGAACTGGCGACTCTGCTGGGGACCATTCTTAAAGTGAGGTGTACCTTAGGGTTAGTTCATAACTGTGTTTTCAATTGTATTGATTTGCTTGCTTTACTATTGTGGGTTGCATCGGAGTTACATAGATCCTAACCCGGATCTGGGGATACCCTGTTTAGGTAGCATAAGTTGTGAGGGACCTGTCCGGCGTAGACCGACGCAGGTGAAGCAGTGGCTACGTTGGTGTGGCACCTTGGTCTGTACCGATATCCCTTGTGTCGCAACGAGGAGAATATGGGTCTTCTAAGGAGTCATTAAGCACCAACAAACCTTAGAACCTTAATTGACACAACTTGGCCTTTAGAATTGTAGCAGTATGCTACGCCCATTGAGGCTAAACTCTCGTGATGGTTCTGGCCGCAAGAAAAGATTGCGATGCTGGAGTTATGACCGATTGAGGGTAGTCAATGATATTGGGATCCTCTAAGAACCCGGTTACTTTTGATTAGGACAGGTATGAACCAACAAACTGAAAGAGGGTAGTACCTAGACCTCATGCTGGCCTAAACTTTAGGGGCTTGCCTTGTGTGACTTGTATGCCTTACCATGTTTGCCTTTGTATCTATATGTGGTGTGTTTTATCATAACATCATAGCATCATGAGCATTGCATGCATCCTGCATAAGGACTGACCATTTCAAAGACAAGAGGGTTTCATCTTTGCTCTGTTTTGTAGGACATTATGATGCCTGTGCGAAGGAATACTATCCGGTTCAACTTTGTTCGTTCACCTGAGTTGCTTGATGAGTTGGTTAGCAGAATTCCAAATACCACTTCCTTCATTCAGAGGCATGGTTCCCTTCTCAGTTTAGTCACTGCAAAGCGGGATCAACAGTTGATGAGTGTTCTGACCCAGTTCTATGACCCTCTGTACCAGTGCTTCACCTTTCAAGACTTCCAGCTGGTCCCTACCCTGGAAGAGTTCTCTGATTTGCTTGGTATCCCTATCTTGGATCAGACTCCCTTTACTGGTTGGGAAAAGACCCTCAGGCTTGAGGATGTTGCTGCAGCTCTTCCTTTGACCCATCAAGAGGTAACAGACAACTGGGTAACTAGAAGCAGAGTTAAGGGTTTCTTGGCCAAGTTTCTAATTGGTAAAGCTAACAGTTTCTGGAATGACCTGGACTTTAGGGCATATGAGGACATCTTGGCTCTCCTAATCTATGGGTTAGTCCTGTTTCCTAATCCTGATAACTTCATCAATGTCACTGCCATAAAGATCTTTATGTCTCAGAATCCTGTGCCCACTCTCTTGGGTGACATCTTGCAACAACTTCATGCCCGTACTACCCGAAGACGAGGAACCCTATGGTGTTGTATCCCTTTGTTGGTGAGGTGGTTTATTTCGCACCTCCCTAAGTTCGTACTGAAAAATCAAGAAGGAAGAGGTTGGGCTCATAGGTTAATGTCTCTCACCGATAAAGACATCATTTGGACTTGCAGAGGTTTGGATGAGATAGCTATTATTGATCGATGCGGGGAATACCCTAATGTTCCTCTGATTGGTACCCAAGGAGGGATCTCCTACAATCCATGTCTAGCACTCCGCCAGTTTGGAAGAGCAAGAAGAGCAGGTCCCCATGAGATGTTGGTACCTCACATCAGTTTTGAGTTTCAGGTGGATAGTGACGAGCTGCGTCGTAGGTTCATCAAGGCTTGGGACAAGGTTCATAAAGCTGACCCACAAGAGTTAGGGCCAAAGACCTCTTTACCTATGGAAGCCTACTACAAATGGGTTCGCATCCGTGCTCAGAAGTTAGGTATGCCGTATGAAGCTGTCAGACCCGTCATTCTTGAGTGTCCTGACAAAGATGGTGTTCCTCCAACTGTCCTTCCTCCTCAGGTACCTACTGATTATGAGACATTGAAGAGATCTTGGTCGCAACTACGGGAAGAGCGGGATTCTTACCGGGAAAAGTTCAACGAGCAGGAATCAAAGATCCAGAAGCTGACAAAGCAGTTGGAGAATGAGAGAGCTCTGAATGCCTACATCCGTGCTGAGAAGAGGAGACCATGGGATCAATAAGGGGCCCCAGATGTGCTTTTACAGTTTTATTTTCCTTTTCAGTATTTCTTTTCATGTAACGCCTAAGGGCAACCTGTTGAATAATTTCAGTTTCAAAAGTTGAATCTAATGAAGTGTGTTCCTTTTGTTTACAAAGTTGATTCCCGATTGTCTTTGAAAACATAATTCATACGCATTTCATACATCATGTGCATAGCAGGTTTTTCCTCTTTTCAGGTCGCTTACAGTTCTTCGCTGTTTATTTCAGCATCATGAATCCCGACTCTTCATCAACTGAGACCTCCATCAAGGCTCTTCAGGCGCAGAATGCGCAGTTTCAAGAATTAATCAAGGGTCTGGCCCAAGGCCAAGAAGAACTGAAGGCTATGCTCCTGAAGAAGGAGAAGAAGAAGAAGAGAAGAACTGTTCTGTTCAACTCGGGCCGAAGGTTTGGTAATGCTCTGCAGCAGGAAGAGGCTGGTTCTTCTGTTGGCAAGAGTAGTCCTCAGGCAGAAGCAAGGGTTCCTAGTCCGGTAGTCTCCGACAACGAGACTGATTTTGATGAAGAGCAGTACCCTCCTGCAGAAGACAGATACAAGCAACTGGAGGATAGATTGAAAGCTATGGAAATTCAACAGGTACCTGGGCTGGATTTCGGAGATCTGGGTTTGTCAACTGGTGTGATTATCCCTCATAAGTTCAAAGCACCATCCTTCTCTAAGTATGACGGGGCGTCTTGTCCCAAGCTGCATCTAAGGTCCTATGTTCGGAAAATTCAACCGTACTCTGCGGATAAGAATTTATGGATCCACTTCTTCCAGGAGAGTCTTTCAGGGACTCATCTCGAATGGTTCTATCAGCTGGATGGGACCAAGGTTCGTAACTGGGAGGAGTTGGCTACTGCTTTCTACAAGCAGTATCAATATAATGCCGACCTTGCCCCCACACGTACCCAACTCCAGGGTATGTCGTTAGGTGCAAGTGAAGGTTTTAAAGAGTACGCTCAGAAGTGGAGAGACCTGGCTGGCAGGGTGCAGCCTCCGTTGACTGATCGGGAGTTGGTAGACATGTTCTTGGGGACCCCATCTGGGCCATTTTTCAACCATCTCATCGGGAATTCGTCTGCAGGATTCACTGATCTGATTCTGACTGGGGAAATAATTGAAGCTGGGTTGAAGTCTGGAAAGATTGCGAAGGGTGCATCATCTAGTTCTGAGAAGAAACCCTTCAAGAAGGAGTCTAGTGCCGTGTATGGTTCCAAGAGATCAGAAAGACCTGAGCGCCGCCAATCCGTCAGTGCTGTAATGATTGCTAAGCCTGCTGCCGCTCCTCGGCCAAACAATCCTCAAAGGGCTGAAAGACCCCGGAGAGAGTTCACCCGCTTAAGCATGACCCTATCGCAGATCCTGCCACAGTTGCTATCCACCAATTTGGTGACTGTCAGGGAGGTTCCGAAGTTCCCCAATACTGCATCTCCTAAGTACAACCCGAATGCTCGTTGTGCTTACCATTCAGATAGCCCGGGGCACGCCACTGATGACTGTTGGGCGTTAAGGAACAAGCTGCAAGACCTTATTGACGCCAAGGAGGTACAGTTTGAGGCATCTGAGAAGCCTAATATAGTGACAGCTCCCCTGCCTGCTCATGGAGTGAATGCTATTGGGGACGAAGAGGAAGTTGATGAAGCTGAGTTTGATAGCTGGATCTACCCGGCAACCGACGGTGGACTTAACAATTGGAGCGCAAAAGACAATCTCCCTGTTTCTCTTATTACTAAGTAATGAATTCCTATGTTTTGTTATTTTGTAATAAACAATAAATAAACTCTACGGCCCGGTGTCTTACCCGAGGCACCGTGGTTTCATTTGTGAGGGCATATAAATTGTCATCTCATATATCATGAATGAAAATCTTGGACGTTTTCTCGCATTGCAAATTTTATGCTCCTTTTCTGTCTTTATTTCCTTTACATATATTTCAAAACAGCTGTATTTACACACACACTCACTCATACAGGTTTCAATCCACTCTGGATCTCACTGATAACAACTCTGCTACTGCCAGTTATGACTTCGAAAATCCGATCAACTTAGCTGAAGACGAAGGTGAAGATGATTGCGAAGTGCCTGGTGAGCTTGCAAGACTGTTGCTTCAGGAAGAGAGGGCAATTCAACCCCATGAAGAGCCAGTGGAAACAATCAACCTGGGTACTGAAGAAGACAAGAAGGAGGTAAAGATTGGTGCCAACCTAGAGCTCAGCGTGAAGCAACGGTTGACTCAAATGCTGCATGATTATATGGAGATATTTGCCTGGTCCTACGAAGACATACCCGGGTTGGACACCGATATTGTGGTCCATCACTTGCCAACTAAGGAAGACTGCCCTCCAGTTAAGCAAAAGGTCCGTCGGATGCGTCCAGAGATGTCTGAGAAGATCAAGGCCGAGGTTATGAAACAGTTTGATGCCGGGTTTCTTGCAGTGACTTCTTACCCTCAGTGGGTTGCTAATGTGGTGCCGGTACCTAAGAAGGACGGTAAGGTCAGAATGTGTGTCGACTACAGGGATCTGAACAGGGCCAGCCCCAAGGATGACTTCCCCTTACCTCACATTGATATCCTTGTTGATAATACAGCTCAGCACAAGGTGTTCTCTTTCATGGATGGCTTTTCAGGTTACAATCAGATTAAGATGGCACCTGAAGACATGGAAAAGACTACATTTGTTACTCAGTGGGGCACCTTCTGCTACAAGGTCATGCCGTTTGGGTTGAAGAATGCTGGGGCAACCTACCAACGTGCCATGGTTGCTTTATTTCATGATATGATCCATCATGAGATAGAAGTGTATGTGGACGACATGATCGCAAGGTCCCAGACTGAGGAAGAACACCTAGATCATCTACAGAAGTTATTTGACAAATTGAAACTATACAAGCTGAGATTGAACCCGAACAAGTGTACCTTCGGGGTAAGATCTGGAAAGTTGCTAGACTTCGTGGTCAGTGACAAGGGAATTCAAGTGGACCCTGCCAAGGTCAAAGCTATTCAAGAGATGCCAGTTCCTAAGACAGAAAAGGAAGTCAGAGGCTTTTTAGGACGCCTGAATTACATTGCTCGCTTCATTTCACATCTGACTGCTACTTGTGAGCCAATCTTCAAGCTGCTGAAGAAAGATCAGGTAGTACGTTGGAACGATGAATGTCAGGCTGCCTTCGACAGAATCAAAGAGTATCTCCAAGAACCACCTATCCTTATGCCACCGGTTGAAGGAAGACCTCTGATACTATATCTAACAGTGCTTGACAATTCAATGGGGTGTGTGCTGGGGCAGCATGACGAGTCTGGCCGAAAAGAGCATGCCATTTATTACCTTAGAAAAAAGTTTACCGACTGTGAGACCCGATACTCACTGCTTGAGAAAACTTGCTGCGCTTTGGTATGGGCGGCTCGCCGGCTGAGACAGTATATGCTGACTCACACTACCTTGTTGATCTCAAAAATGGATCCTATAAAGTACATATTCGAAAAGCCTGCTCTGTCTGGGAGAATTGCAAGATGGCAGATGATCTTGACGGAATACGACATTCAGTACACAACCCAGAAAGCCATCAAGGGAAGTGTATTGGCAGACCACTTGGCTCATCAAGCTGTAGATGACTATCAGTCAATGAACTTCGAGTTTCCGGATGAAAGCATCATGATTGTGACTGATTGTGAAGTACCTGGACCGGATGAAGGACCTGAACCAGGATCCCGATGGTCTATGCACTTTGACGGAGCCTCCAATGCTTTGGGAAATGGTATCGGCGCCATCATCATATCTCCTCAAGGTACTCATACTCCACTCACTGCCCGGCTGTGTTTCAACTGTACCAACAACATGGCAGAGTATGAGGCGTGCATCATGGGTCTTCAAGCTGCGATCGACCTAAGGATCAAATTTCTGAGCGTCTTCGGAGATTCCGCTCTTGTGATCAATCAGATCAAAGGAGAGTGGGATACGAAACATCCAAACCTGATTCCTTACAGAGAATGTGTGTTGACCCTGATCCCCCACTTCACAGAGATAACCTTTGAGCACTTTCCAAGAGAAGAGAATCAGTTAGCGGACGCGTTAGCTACAATGTCTTCTATGTTCAAGGTCAAATGGGATAATGAGGCTCCCCGAATCATCATCTGGAAACTGGACGAACCGGTATACTGTTGCGATCTCGAGACTGAATTGGTGACTGAGAAGCCTTGGTACCATGAGGTGAAGAGATATCTGGAAACTCAGGAATACCCTGAAGGTGCCTCTATCAATGATAAGAAATTCCTGAGGAGGTTCGCAGCAAAGTTCTTCCTTAGCAACGGCATCTTGTACAAGCGAAACCATGATTCAACTTTACTGCGTTGTGTGGATAAGACCGAAGCAGAAAGGATCATGGAAGAGCTACATGAAGGGACTTTTGGTACGCATTCCAGTGGACACACTATGGCTAAGAAAATCCTACGGGCAGGATATTACTGGTCCACAATGGAAGCGGACTGCTACCAACATTCCAAGACATGCCATAAGTGCCAGATTTATGCAGACAAGGTGCATGTTCCTCCAGTTCCTTTGAATGTTCTGACTGCGCCTTGGCCGTTTGCAATGTGGGGCATAGACATGATCGGCGAGATTAAACCTACGGCATCTAATGGGCATCGCTTCATCTTGGTAGCGATTGATTATTTTACGAAGTGGGTTGAAGCAGCATCATATGCTACGGTAACCAAGACTATTGTGGCACGATTCATTCGGCACAACCTGATCTGTCGATACGGTGTCCCTGAACGAATAATTACAGACAACGGTACCAATCTGAACAACAAGATGATCGCTGAGCTCTGCGAACAGTTCAAGATACAGCACCACAATTCTTCTCCTTACAGACCGAAGATGAATGGGGCTGTAGAAGCAGCAAATAAGAACATCAAGAAAATCGTGCAGAAGATGACGGTGACTTATAAAGATTGGCACGAGATGTTACCGTTCGCTCTACATGGGTACCGTACCTCAGCTAGGACGTCAACCGGGGCAACTCCTTTCTCTCTGGTTTATGGCATGGAGGCAGTCTTGCCGATCGAAGTGCAAATACCCTCTCTCCGGATAATGAAGGATGCAAATCTGAGCGAAGATGATTGGATCCAGACACGACTTGATCAACTCAACCTCATTGATGAAAAGAGACTCGCTGCTATCTGCCATGGTCAGACGTATCAGAAACGAATGATCAGGGCATTTAACAAAAAGGTCAGACCATAGGAATATCAAGTTGGGGATCTGGTAATCAAACGAATCATCCTTCCTCAGAGTGATCCAAGGGGCAAATGGACCCCTACGTACGAAGGGCCATTTGTGGTTAAGCATGTGTTCTCAGGAGGAGCCATGATACTGACCAATATGGATGGTGACGACCTGCCCTACCCCGCCAATGCAGACATAGTAAAAAGATACTACGCATGAAAAAAGACCCGCTAGGCTGACATGCCTAGGTAAAAATTAGGGCTTCCCGTCGAACCAAAAGGGTTCGGGCAAAATGAAGGGATGAAATGAAAAAATCTGTACACCCGGCAAGTCGAAAACCTGAAAAGGCGGCTTGGGCAAAAATGGGTATCCCGGTGGACCGAAAACCCGAAAGGGCGGTCCAGGCAAAAATTAGGGATAAAGCGTAATACTATGTCTCATTGATCACTTTGCATCCAGAATCCGGTATCTACATCAAGTTCAGACGGCATCGATCAGTCAGCTTCACCTTCAACCAAGGTCATCAAGTGATGAGACGCTCGGAGTTATAAAGGCAATAGCAGAGTTGAAACCCAGTGGGATCATTCATTTCACACAGCTGTTTTATTTTCTTTTGTACAAAATTTGTATAAACTCTCTTGTTCGGCGGTGTTCCTCTTACTAGGACGTCAGCCTCTTGTATACAAAACGCCTATTCACAGGCCATTCAAAATCAATACAAATATATTTTCAGTTAAACGTGCCAAGTGTTTTTCTTTTTCTGTTTTGTTTTGCGAAGAACGTCCAAGGTTCAATTTGTGATATATGCATTGACAATAATTTGCTAACTCATAAATATTTGCACACGAAACAAAGGAATTAATTGCAGGTGACACTAGAAACAGGGGCAATAAAGAGTTGTCTAAGCAATCTAATTGTTCTGTCCTCCAAGGTACCAAGGTAGGTTCAGCTAAAGAATATGACCAGTACATATTAATTCCCCAGAGAGTGATTCAGCAAAACAGTGCATTCTTCTCCAGGCAGAATTATCAAGTCTCAAGGAAATTGGGTATCCTCCAGCAGATCCCAACATTCCCCAGCAGTATACATATATTCTTAACAAGCATCCCCGGCAGTCTTGGTCTAAAGATTGTTCCCCGGCGGCAGACCAACGTTCAAAGGAATCGCTTCCCCGACATAGTTCAAAACTTCCCCAGAAGAGTCCAATCCAATTCCCCAGGAAATTTGGAATTCATATCCCCAAGCAGTAAGCTTATCTCCAGTAAATTCTGGAAGCTTATCCTTCGCAGAGCCCGAACGCGTCTCCCGGCTTTATTCAAAGAGTTATTTCCCTACCAGGATATAACTGGGTTATCCTCAGCCAAAAGCCACGGAAAGAGCGTCTCCGACGAAATCTCTTTACCCCCAGCGAAGTCTATCAACACTTCCAGCAATAAGGGTATCCCCAACAAATTATTATCAACACTCAGCAAGGCATCCCTCTTCCCACAGAGTATTGCTTCCCAGCATGGTCACTAGAGTATCTTTTCTCCCCGCAGAATCTTCCATTTGCCAAGTTTATTCCGCAACGGAGTCATCTTCTCTTACCGGCATTCTTGCAGTTATCACCCCCAGCGGAAGCAAAATCTATTCTTCAACATCAGCCCAGGATATGACTTCCCGGCACCCGTCAAGGATTTAATTTCCTAGACAAAAACATACATTCATAAAACATCACATACATCATTATAGCATGCATAGACGCATTATATCATACAAATCTCATTTATGTTGAGAACATCATTGCTTGATCCATATCATGCATTGCATATGACTGACCTTTACCTTTCAGGAAAGATGCAGTTGAAATTCTCAATCATATTTCAAGACCTAGACCGGTTCAGTTAATCGACTCCAAAGATTTCTTATCCAGTCCCAGGCCTTCTCTAGTCCAGCTAAATCGACTCCCAACAGATTTTTATGATAAAGACTCAGTAGAAGTTATCCCAGGTTATAATTTCCTATTGGTTCTCTCTCCGACGGTGCATGAGATTTCCTTTTTAGGTTATAATTTCCTATGGTTCCCTCTCCGACGGTGAGTGAGGTGATAATTCCTTTTCAGATGGTTCCCTCTCCGACGGTGAGTGAGGTGATAATTCCTTTTCAGATGGTTCCCTCTCCGGCGGTGAGTGAGGTGATAATTCCTTTTTCAGATGGTTCCCTCTCCGACGGTGAGTGAGGTGATAATTCCTTTTCAGATGGTTCCCTCTCTGACGGTGAGTGAGGTGATAATTCCTTCTTCAGATGGTTCCCTCTCCGACGGTGAGTGAGGTGATAATTCCTTTTCAGATGGTTCCCTCTCCGACGGTGAGTGAGGTGATAATTCCTTTTTCAGATGGTTCCCTCTCCGACGGTGAGTGAGGTGATAATTCCTTTTCAGATGGTTCCCTCTCCGACGGTGAGTGAGGTGATAATTCCTTTTTCAGATGGTTCCCTCTCCGACGGTGAGTGAGGTGATAATTCCTTTTCAGATGGTTCCCTCTCCGACGGTGAGTGAGGTGATAATTCCTTTTCCTATGGTTCCCTCTCCGACGGTGAGTGAGGTGATAATTCCTTTCAAATTATAATCTCCTATGGTTCCCTCTCCGACAGTGAGTGAGGCGATAATTCCTTTCAGATTATAATTTCCTATGGTTCCCTCTCTGATGGTGAGTGAGGTGATAATTCCTTTTCAGATGGTTCCCTCTCCGACGGTGAGTGAGGTGATAATTCCTTTCAGATTATAATTTCCTATGGTTCCCTCTCCGACGGTGAGTGAGGTGATAATTCCCTTTCAGATTATAATTTCCTATGTTTCCCTCTCCGACGGTGAGTGAGGTGATAATTCCCTTTCAGATTATAATTGCCTATGGTTCTCTCCCCGATACTGCGAAGATGGTAATTCCCACCAAGATTTTCTCAACGAGCGTTGTTGAAGTTAAAGTCACCCAAGGTTCTCTTACCATTCATGCTAAGGTAGTAACCATCCCTGGTTCATTCATCATCTTTTGAAGCTCCAGACCCAGCTCCTGTAACCAGTCAGGACATATCTAGACCAAGCATCTGAAAACCATCTCTTGCAACGTGTCAGGTACTCATTTTTCTTTTGCAGGTATGCAGGTTCTCGCTAAGGAGTCTCTTACGCGATCAACATCCAGATGGCATCTATAAGCCCATCATCCTATTCACCAACCTCCAAATGGCATCTATAAGCCCATTCCATCATCACACTGCTACTATGTGAGCGCAAATTTCTGGGCACTCTAGTGTTCAATCATCTTCTACCCTCAGATTACGAAAGGCACGTCAGCCAATCTGCATCCTCAGGTCTAAGAAGATTGAACAGGGGCAACTGTTGTACCCCAAAATTTGCCCTCCCATATTCTTCAAGAAATTGCCAAGTCAAGCTTCAAAATTCCCCAAGGGTTGCACAGTGCAAAGGTCTCCTATACAGTCAAAATTAGGGTTTTGATTCTGATCAAGAAAAGGAAATTTTCAAGGGCCCAATCAAGTCTCATATGCCTACAAATATGGTCAAGCATCCTCATATCAAGTTTCAAGGCATTCAGCTCAAAATTGCACAGTCAAAAACCCTAATTGCACTACAGTCAACTGTAGGGGCAAAATGGTCATTTGGCAGTCAAAAGTTCAAATTTTTTGTCAACATATCATTTTGAAGCCACAAACATCATTTGATCAATGCTTGATCATGATTCTCAAAGCTTGGCTCAAAAATCATCAAGATGCAAAAGTTTCCTTATTTGGACAGTTGAAAAAGTCAACTGTAAATTGACCAGGGCATAACTTTCACATGGATTATCAGAAAAATTCCATCCAAAGCTCATTTTGAAGAGAAAGACATTTCCTACAACTCATCTTCATACTTCAAGTCCAAGAAATGCTCTCACAAAAAGTTATCAATTTCAACATTATAGGTCATTTTCAAAAGTCAACAAAAAGGGACTTTAAGTCAATGGCCATAACTTGAGATTGGTAAATCAAAATGACATGGGACCAAAGATATTGGTTAGAGGACTCAAAGACCTTTCCAAAATGTCCAAGAACATGAGCAAAGCTTAAAAATTGAGCAAGTTATGCCTTGTAGAAGTTGGGAAATTTTTGGATATTTTGAAAAGTCAACATTGATTCAAATGACCTAAAATTGCTAAGGGGCCCATTTTTCTTCCACAAATCATCATCCATGGCATGTGCACGACCACTTGGCCCAAAGGGAAGTATTTTCTCATTTTTTATTTATTTATTTGAATTTTTATTTATAATAATTCATTTAAATCAAATTAAATACATGAAAAATATGTAATCTAGGTTTTATAATCTCTTTGTGCACAAAATCCACTCAATAATTCGTGTGAAATCAAATAAGGAAAGATTTGGAGTAAATTGATCATAATTGATACAAGAACACATGGAAAAGATTGAAAAAGATCCTTAAAAATCAAATTTCCAAAAACCATGAATGCATTGGATTTGTTCTACTTTTCTTGACCTAATTGATTCATACATAAGCCAGGAACACAACCCTAATGATCATACACACGCAGCTGCCCAAACACCAGAAAATCAAACTTGGAATTTTGTCTAAAAAACTCAAAACTGCAAACTCACTTCCAGGGCGATTCAAGGCATAATACCTATCCCATTAGCTTCCTTGAGCAATATAGGACGTATTCCAATCAAAAACATCAATCCAAACGCTGTGAAACGGTATCCAGAAGTCACACTTTTTCCATTTTTTTTCATTATCGTGTTTTGACATTTACGCACATTCATGGCATTTTGATTATATATTCATGATCAGTGAAGTGTTTGCAAGCTAACCATATGCCTTAATTTGATTGTCATGCGCTATAGGCAAATATACCATGTTCGTTTTTTAGGGTTGCAGGAGTTATAATTTGGGGCTTTCCACCCAAAGAAAAATTAGCCTTCAAGACCCATACCATTAGATTCAGCAGGTTTGGACGATTAGGAATCCATCATCGCGCTCAATTTATGAGCGACTTAGGCTTATTCGCTATTTTTTTGGAAAGTGGCCTAAAGGAACATTCAGAAAACCGTGGCCTATCTGTTTGTATTTCATGAACGAGGAAGAAGATGGTGTGGTGGCAAGACGTGATAAGCTGGTTTGAATTTCGCGCGCAGAAGCCCCACTAACGTTTGTTTTATTTATTATATTTGTTGTATATTATATATTAACATGTGCAGATTAGCTCAGCTGGCAAGCGTTGTTGTTGTTAACCCTCATGACCTGGGTTCGAGCCCCAGGTCTTCAACATCCCAATATTATTTTTCCATAAAAGTTCACATGCACCTCAAGACTGAGGACGTATCATACACTTCCAAATCCAGCATGCCACGCGTTCAGCTTCATCCATCACAAGGCTCAGAATTGAGGAACATGGTAGATCCAAGTCAATGCTGCAGCACACTACCTGGAAAGTCAAACGGACCAATGTCTTAATGGGCCTGGATTTCTAAAGAATACCTCCATGTTGGGGACTACAACCCCCCTTGGTTTGCAACTTCTTTTAATTTTCTCTATTTTTCTATTCTTGTTATAATTTTTATTTTTCTTTTAATTACTGTTTGTTTAATTAATTATATTTTCATAAAATCATAAAACACATAAAAAAGTCCGAAAAGAGTAAAAATAATTAATATTTTTATTTCTAGTATTTTTATAAATAAATGCATATAATTGAATTTAGTGTAAATTAGGGTTTAATTTTAATTCTTTTCATAATAAAATCTAAAAAAACATAGAATTAGGTTTAATTAATGTTTTTATTCCTTTTTAATTTTTCTTTTTTATAATAATATTAAATATTTTATTTTTTATAATTAAATTGCATGAAAATAACTTAGGGTTAATTTAGGTTAAATTCTAATATTTTCTTAATAAATTAAAATAAAATAGAATTAGGGTTAGCGTTTAATTTCAATTAACTTTTTCTATTAAATCTTAAAATTCTAAAAATACCAAAAACAAGTTCTTTCTTTTTTTCATTAATTAACTTCATCATTAATTTAATTTTTGCAAAAGGGTCCAACGCCCTCGTTTCGATTTAATTTCGCGTATTTATTTATTTTCTAAATATTATGTATCTCTCCCGAAGCCTTGTAACATTTTAATTATTTCTCGCACTTTTAATTCTTTATTTGCTGTTAATTCTTTATTTTCTGTCAAATCGGGTCCTGGTTAATTTTGGCGATGTGGACCCGCGCCTTTTGTAATAGCTTAGAATTTTTACTTTCCCGCAATATTTTTAATTGTTAAATCAAAGCATGAAAGAATGTATGGACCAAAAATAAAAGCAACGCGTAGAACACCAATAACATGACAAGATAAATGCAAATGAAAACGGCACACAAATCGCACACACCACCCCTAGGGTACGCCTCACTGTTGCCTTACCTCGAAAGGTGATCGTCGAGTAGAGGATGTCTTAGTAAGTCCTCATGATCCGGGAACCTGGCATGAGGGTAGCTTCTAAGGTGTCTTCCCATTGCTCTGGTGATCACCATGTCCCGAACCTCGAATTGACCCGAATACCTCCAACGGTGGTGCTACCTACCTCTCAATGGTGGGATGGCACTACTTTAAAGGACATTTACACAGACGAATTCCTTAGGGTAGGTAGACGACTCGTGGATACTTGCTCTAAATTTCAAAACAAATCAAAAATACTTTTCACACCGACACCTTTTCAAAAAGCTTTCGAAAGCAATTTTTCAAACACTCTTGAGGACCGATACAAGAGTCGAACTGGAATTTTCAAAGAAACTTTTTTAAAACCCACAGTTGAAAAGCAAACAAACCATTTTTGAAAACACAAGTGAGCAAGTATCTAAGAGCCCATGGATAACCATGGATAGAAAGGGTGCTAACACCTTCCCTTTCTATAACCTACCTCCCGAACCGAGAGCAATCTCTTTAAGGAATTTTTCTGTGCTTTTGTCCTTTCCATTTGGAGAAAATAAAAGACGGTGGCGACTCTTGCTTCCGCGACATTTCGCGAACCAGCGTTAAACAGTCAGTTCCAGATCCACCGATCACAGGGATGAAAGAAATAAAGTTCTAATTATACTATTACAACCATATTGAATATTGAATGATAATAAAAATATAAAGAAATATAAATATAATGTAAAAAAAATAAAATTGTTAAAAAAAACTTTTATGTATTGACAATACACTTATGCATTGATACAAAAACTTTTTATGTATTGACACATCCACTTATGCATTATCTCCTATCTGTTTTGTATTGACACATGTCCTTATGCATAGATGCATATCATCTCTTGGATCCTGGAAATCAAAATCAACTCAGTATGAGTCAATACATAAGGGTTTGTATCGACTCATATTGCTTTGTATCGACACATGCACATTTTGTATCGACTCATACTCATTTCTTGCTCCTGGAAGTCAAAAACAACTCAGTATGAGTCGACACATAAGGGTTTGTATCGACTCATACTGCTTTGTATCGACACATATACATTTTATATCGACTCATAACCTATTTTGTACCTAATATGTGTCGACACATAGAGTTACGCATCGGCTCATACTGTTGTTTTTTAATTCCAACATTTTTATACTACATATATGTGTTAGTTCTAAACACATGGTTAATGAAAATGAAAAGTAAACACATGGTTAGCTTTAGGGCAATGATATCTGCATTTTATCTTCACAAATGAACCACTAATGATGTTTGTATGAAGCGTTCAAAGTCAAGAAAACTTACCTTGAAACTGAAATTTGTATTTTGATTTTGAGTTGGAGAAGTCAAGTTACAGGTGGTTGTTTTTAAGTTTGGAAAATAGTGATGTTACAGAAGTTGTTATTGAGTTTGGAAAATTTCTATATGATGTATGTGGAGTGTTTGGATGGTTTATTTAGATATAACTTGCAAGGTGTGAGAGGTTCAAAGGGTTTTGACTTCAAAGCTCAAAGATGGAGGTTTTTGTGGACAATTCTGGTTTTTAGAGTAAAAGGGGGTTTGAGTATTTTTCAACACACAAGAAGCTCTCTATTTTTATTACCTCATTATTTTGCAAATTCTCCCTCTATTTATAAGAAAGAGGTTTGGGAACAAGAGCTAATTAGGTTTGTAAGACAACATGTTATGGTTTTGTTGGGATGAAAATATCAAACTATGTCAAGTATTCCATGGTCCCAAGATGAAGTACCAAAGTTGTTGGTATAAAGGAGCTACCTTCTATGATTTATGGTGGAGTATAATCAGAAGCAAACAAGGTATGGGCTCAAGATAAATTTTGTACCAAAAGCTTGCTTTTTCAAGAATAGCAACGGTGCCTTTATGCCATAAATGGAAAGATATTTTGGACAATGGCTCAAACACTTGGGTAACAGATCAAGAGTAGGTGTAACCATTAAATTATGGTGAGATTGGGAAGTTAGAATGCCTTCAACACAAGATTATGCAGCATATCATAAGGATTTTGCTATGTGTTCTTCAACAAAAGGACTTGCAATTCAAGGATGAATGCCCAACTTCATGCCCTTGAATCTCCTAGCTCAAATATGATAAATTTATGCGATTGGTTGTTTTGGAAAGCTTGAAACCTTCTCTATAACTTTCATGTTGGATATTGTGACAAAATCATCTTGGAACTTATATCATAAGGATTTTGTTATGTGTTCTTCAACAAAAGGACTTGCAATTCAAGGATGGATGCCCAATTTCATGCCCTTGAATCTCCTAGTTCAAGTATGATAAATTCATGCTCTCAGATGTTTTGGAAAGCTTGAAACCTCCTCTATAACTTTAATGTTTGAGATTTTGACAAAATCATATTGGAACTATATGAAAAAATGCCAAGAAGTTGGGATAAAATCCTTACCAAAATCTGTTGAAAATTTCTCTAAGTGCTAGATGAAAATGTCATGACTTCTGGGCTTATATCTTAAAATCTAAGCGTGTTTTGGACATAAACCCTCTAATAAAAAGTTGTAGAATTCATCAAGATATACAACTTTAATGTTGAAAGTTTCCTTTGAATCATTTTGCATCATGGTGAAAAATTGGTATGAAGTTATGAAATAAACATGTAAAAAACACTTAGAAAAATTTCTAAGTCTTGAAAAGTTTTGACTTTTCAAATTGACTTTTGAATTTCTTGAATTATTGATGATCAGGCTTGATATTATTGAATGTATTGAAGAATTTTGATCTTCGAAACTTAATGTTGACCAAAAAGTCAAAGTTTAACTTTTAAGTGTACAATTGACTTTTTCATCAGTTGACCAAGTTTCATCTATCAATCCACTGATCTTGAGAAATGTTTTGAGCCACAAAATTAGGTAAAGGTGATGCCCTTGAATCCTTTATATCATGTTTCAAACCAATAAGTCGTGTATTAAATCAAAAGTCAAGAATCAGTCATTCTTAGTCAAAACCCTAATTTTGACCATTTTGCCCTTTTGATGAATTGAAAATATTTCTTGAGGAATTGTGATCCAAATATGATCAATTGATGCGTATGACTTCAAAATGTTGACATTGGTCAAGAATATTGAAGTTTGGCTGTAAGTTGACCACAATTGCCTTTTTACCCAATATATCTGATTTTAGTCATCTGAGCAATTGACTGAGTAAACTTGTGATCCAAGACTTGAAACTTTACATGAGTAATCTTGGAGGTCCATTATGATCCATGAAACTCATTTGAGGCATTAAAAGTTAAATTGTCCTTGTGTAAATCAAAACTCTAATTTGAGGCATCAGTGTTGAGGAGATGGCTTGGTCTAGTTAACACTTGTGCAAGCTTGAGCTATTGAAGATCTTGTGAGAAATATCTTGAGAAAAGAGATGGAAAATTTTGAGGTACAACAGCTTCCCGTGTTCAATCTTCTTAAACTTGAAGAGTTAGACTGGCGTCTCAACCATTTGTGACTTGTAGGTAGAAGATGATTGAACACTAGAGTGTCCAGAAATTTGCACTCGCTGGTGTAGAAAGTAATGTTGTTGGTTGACTGTGTCGGGAATAGGCTTAAAGATGCCATCTAAAGTGACTGCTGGTAAGTATAAATCTTGACTGTGACTATTATTTTAACCTATATTGGAAGGAATCTTGTGGTGACTACTACTTCAATAGGTAATGAAGGAATCTTGACGACTATTACTTCAACAGGTAATGAAGGAATCTTGATGACTATTACTTCAACAGGTAGTGAAGGAATCTGGCGAATACTACTTCAACAGGTAATGAAGGAATCTGATGACTACTACTTCAACCGATAATGAAGGAATCTCTGATGACTACTACTTCAACAGGTAATGAAGGAATCTTTGACGACTACTACTTCAACAAGTAATGAAGGAATCTGACGACTACTACTTCAACAAGTAATGAAGGAATCTTTGATGACTACTACTTCAACAGATAATTAAGGAATCTCTAACGACTACTACTTCAACAAGTAATGAAGGAATCTTTAACGACTACTACTTCAACAAGTAATGAAGGAATCTGACGATTACTAGTTTAACAGGTAATGAAGGAATCTCTGATGACTACTACTTCAACAAATAATGAAGGAATCTCTAACGACTACTACTTCAACAGATAATTAAGGAATCTCTGACGACTACTACTTCAATAGGTAATGAAGGAATCTGATGACAACTACTTCAACAGGTACCACGAGGAACCCAAGCTTTATTTTATCTTGGAGAGATATTCTTTAGAATGACTCCCTGGGATAAAACTTCGATGGAAATATTTTTCAGACTTTAGCATTTGGAGAAATTCGTAGATAGTTGGTGACATGTGTCTGTTGATTGATTTTTTCCAGAAAATTTAAAGAGTTAGTTGTATGCAATGTTATGATGCATGCATCGCATAATAGTGTTCTCAAAATAAATAAGATTGTGCTATATGCATTTTGTATGCATATGTCATGATATGTGAATGTGTAATGTTATTGAAATGTATCTACGTCTGGGCAAATAAATCCCTGACAACTGCTGGGGAGATCTGGGAAGCTTAAATCCTAGACTAATGCTGAAGATGAAAACTATGTGTATCTTCAGCCTTTCTTAGAGTGCTTCCGCTAGGAATTCCTTTTTGTTTGTTTGAGGAAACTCTTGCAGGGAACGTTGGTTTCTGCTTGGGAAGTAGGGTTCATAAACTTTAGTTGTTCATTGCTCTACTAGGGAATTTGATTCTTATAAGCCTCTACTGGGGATAAAAGAGATGACTAAACATTCAACTTTTCTGGGGGTGGATGAAGCTATCTGTTATCTGGTTGGATTCCAGGTGAAACAACCGGCTGAAAATCATCAAACAATGAAGTCGCCATCGAACGTCTTTTATCCCACATGTAGGGAAAGGTAAACATCGAGAAAACCTGAGAAGGGAGAAGTCACGGTCTTGCGACCGAGAGATCGGGTAAGGGAGTCTGTTACGCGAGGGGAAGGTATTAGCACCCCACACGCCCGTAGTACTCTACGGTATCCACTCTTGTTATCTATCTTATGGGTGTGTTTAATCTATGGTTACTGTTTACTATACTTACTGAAGGGAATGCATGCAAAAGAAAGAGGAAAAGAATGTAGGGAAAATAAAATTGTGCTCGCTTGGGCCCTACCCCAATGCCTACGTATCTGTTTTGAGGAATCAGAGCTACCGTAGTTCGGCTCACATTTTTTGTTTGTTTTGTGTTTTTTATGGACGAAGTTAATTCCGCCTTCTGCCGCAGCTCGACCTTTGGAGGCTTATGCGTTGGCACAGAAGTAAATTAATCATGTCCTTACCTGAAAAGGTTTTAAAAGAAAAGGTGCTCGAGCGCACAAAAGATTTGATTTTGTTTTGTATTTTGTTATAGATGTTTTTTGTGGACGAAGTTAATTCCGCCTTCTGCCGCAGCTCGACCTTTAGAGACTTATGCGTTGGCACAGAAGTAAATTAATCGTGTCCTTATCTGAAAAGGGTTTCCTAGAGAAATGGTGCTCGAGCGCACAAAATGGTTTGAATTTGTTTTTTATTTTTGTTGTAGATGATGACTGATTGACCTCAAGAGAGAGATATTAGCCATTTTTCTACTTAGCCATGAAAGGAGTTTTTGAGAATCGAACCACACCTAAGCTTGAGATGAAGAACAATAAGATCGAGAAGAGACCCGCTTATCATTTCTCGTACTAAGCAAAAGCATGATTCTCATCAATAGTTTTAAAGTGTTTTGAATTTCGAAAAGAAAGAGAAAGTTTTAGTTTTAGGTGCGAATGCAAAAGGGAAAGAAAAGTTAAAGGGGAATTAACCTATTTCTAGACCTAATGTTATTGTGTATTGTTAGCCCTAAAGTTAGAATGAATGAGGGAATTCTACCTAATGTTAGCATGCATATGGATTGCGATAAAGTACGAAAATGAAGAATAAAATAGATTTGCGACAATACCGAACGGAGGAGGTCTGTTGCCTCTTCAAAATTGTGCAAGCGGTAAGAGAATTCTATTAAAGTTCCCTTGGGCAAGTAATTGAAGAATTAACCCCGAGTATTCCACATTGCAAGAGTTATGTCGATGCTATCACAAAAATCTTGACTAGAAAATGGCAATAAAAATGATTATCGAATATGAAAAATAGAAAAAATTCTAATCGAAATTCTAAAAAAGAAATTCTATTCTAAACAAATCTATTTTTTTTATTGTCAATTGAGAGTAAAAAAAAATTAAACTAAAAGAAAAAACTAAAATAATAAAAGAAAAGGAAAAAAATTTAGAAGAATAAAGGGGTGTGAGCTGAATTCATGGGGTGCTGTAGAAGTAATTTGCCCAAAAGATTTTCAACATTTTTATTTATTATTTTAATTATAATTGTTATTAATATGAAATAAGAAAATAAAAATAATAAAACAGTAAGACAAAAAGGAAAAAAACGTGGAAATTGGAAAGGGAATAAGTTTTTAGAAAGAAAGTCTCTTCTTCTCTCGCGAACGGAACAGCGCCGCTACCCCCCTCTTCCGTCATTGCCGCTTCAATCGGCCTTCATCTTCCGCTCCGGCGATCTCAGATTCCATCTCCTCCGTAAATGCCGTCACTTCGATTGCGCCTTCGCCGATTATATCCGATAGTTTTCTGTTTATTGATGAGGACGGTACCGGTGTAACCAGCTCCGGCGATTTCCGCCGCTCACCACCGTTAGAACGAAGATCGTTGGCCGCCGTCTTTCACGCGTTGCTCCGTCTCAGTTTTCACTTCAACATCACCTCACCGTCGCGGATCATTCCGATTCCATCTTCGCCGTAAGTCACGCCGCCACTTTACTCTTTTCGTTCTTCTCCGCGTTTGCTTCTTATGTTATCCATTTCTTTTCTTCGTCTACTTCTTGCTTCTGTGTGTGTTGTTGTTGTGTGTGTTAGAAGTGAGGTGCAGAGAGATGAAAATGGCGATGGAGAAGTTATTCTGGATGCAGATTGATGAACCAATGCAAGAAGGTTACAATAGCGGTTGTAGATGCAGGGAATATCGATGATACGTGTCTGGAGGGTCTCTGAGAAGATCTGTGTTGAATAGGAGATCAGATTATTCGTGCCACAAAACGATATGAGGTGGCCTGCCACAGTGTCTTGAGCTATGAAATAAACTGCTCTTGATTACAGCTTTCTTGGAGAGATTTGTCGAATCTCGACGTAACTGCCCCAGGTTGACTAAATTCTGAATAGATCTCTCGACGTGATAGCCTCTGATTGATCGAGCTTGAAGAGATTTATCGACGTGATAGCCTCTGACTGACAACTTGAAGAGATTAATCGACGTGATAACCTTTGATTGACGGCTTTGAGGGGATGCCCCAGATTTGGCTGATCTTGGAGAGATCGACTCTTGACTTGACGGTCCCAGATTGGCGGAATCTGCTAACTTCATCCCTGAAGGGTACTCAAGCTGTGAAGCACCAAGATGTTTTCTCTTGACAGAATCTCTGGTTTAACATGCCTCTGGATTAGTCATTTCTCTTGTAGCAGCTGACTCTTGCTTCAACAGGGTATTCAAGCCTCTCTTCTCTGACAAGATTGAGCTCTTTACCGGTTGTTCATTGTGTAAACTTAGTTGATGTCAATCAGTTGTTTTGTATGCACAAGAATGTTTATTATGAGAATGATAATTCTAATGCAAAACGTATGTAAGTCTTGAAGTTTGAAAAAACTTTGAATGAAATGACGTCGCAACTCCGTTGTGAACGAGTCACTAGTTAGAGAGAAACATTTGCAAGTTCCTTTTTTATGAAAGATAATGCAAGCATATGATGCCAAAACAGATATTGAGACGTACCTCTTAGGAGTCAGTTAAATGCTATCTCGTTGTAGCACGCTTTCGAATTGACCCATGCTTCAGTTAGGACTTTTATGGGTTGTAACGTGGCCTGGTTCACGGTTTTAGAAAAAGAATCTAAGGCTCAAAAATATTTGGTGCCCACCCATTCTCCATGATGTTCTCCATTCCTACGTCCAGTTGACCCGATAGAAGCATTCGTCTCTCGAGAAGAGTTTGTGATGGTTGAGGAACCACTGTGGTTTCTTGGACACGACAATTACTTCACCTTTTGCTTTTGGTGTCTGATCAGACGACTTTGTTCTTTAATGAGGATTTTCATTGGTAATCCTTTTCTCGCCTTTTAGGCTTTATTCAATTTCTTTCTTGCTTTCCCTAATTTTTGCCTGGACAAATTCTTTTGAATTTCGATTTGGAAGTCCAGCGGGATGCCCCAATTTTTGCCTAAGTGACTTGTTTTCAAGTTTCGACTTAGCGGGGTTTTTTGTTTCTTTCTTATTCGTATTTTTCATTTTGAACAAGTCGTTGATCTTTGCGTTGTCTTTGATTTGTTGGAAGTGATCGTGACTGCCTGAGTCTTTGATAGACAAGGGATAGTCATTGTTGTATTGTCATCTGTCGACCTCCTGATGTGCAAGAGATATCCATTGGGATATTGTTAATTGATGCACGTTGCTGATAGATGAAGGTTAACCATTGTGGTTTTGACTTCCCTCAACCTTTTGATGGATAACCATTGTTGTATCCCTGGATGCACACTCTTGATGAGTTCTGAATGCTTGATCAGATTAGCTGAACACTACCCGCCCCAGGGTTGAAATGAGGGTTTTTTCTGAATAGAAAGAAAACTCCTACTTCGAAGGCTCGGAGGGGTTAACGAGGGTCTACCTCCCTTATATCTCCAGTGTTTGGGGATTGAAACAAGGCCTGTACATCGTCAACAGGGTCCTACTCAAAAGCATACCAACCAGAGATTTTGCGTTTTCAGATTATTGTCATCCTCCTTTGAATCTCTACCTAAGCATAAGACTAGGAAATCTGGCATCAATATGCAAGTAAAACATTTAAAGAGTGATAACAAATGGATGAGTAAAAATGAAAGGAATACTTCAAGACAAGCATATTTATTGCATTAAGATTTTCGTTCAAAAATAGACAAGTTTCTATATACAAGTAATGTTTAAAAAAACAAGCAAGAATGCAAATGAAAATGCAGTCAAAGAAACCAATGATTGCCATTGTTGAGGAGACTTCACTCCATATGGACTTGCTGATTCTGACGACTTTCTGTAGTCTTGACGCTCGAGTGCGAGAGAATTCCCTTTCAGATCTGATGTGAGTATGACAGTCTCTGAATTGATTCAGTCTTGGACTTGGTCTCTGGATGACAAACCATCTTCAATCGATTGGCCAGGTGCCCCAGTATAACATGCATCACCAAGCATATCATGTCTTAAAGAAATAATAGACATCATCATCAGAGTTTCCATGACCTGGCTTATCTGACTCTTTAATCCATTATCTTCCTGCCTGAAGAAGTTTCTGACTATGAGCCAAAGCTTGCATGTACCACTCAGAGTTATTCCATCACTGATCTTCAAGCATGTGTGGAGAGAAATCAGGTTGAACCTTTGAAGGTAACCCCAGGTTTGAATAAGAATCCCCAATCTTCGGGTACCTGTAATGAATGCATGAATATACATGGAGTGTATGAATGAATGCCATGTCATGTTTTGTCATTTCCAAGGAATTTGCGTGCTTTGATTTTGTTTTTGCGCAAGTAAGGGATGGAAGAATTTTGGCACAAGACTTGCAAATATGATTCCTTGAAAATAACAGAACATGTATGTTAAGCATGCAGTTAGCCATGTTATGTATGCAAAGGCATGAGATCATAGAGGATCATGGTTCCATCATTCCTGAATAAGGTTGCTGCACTGCTCTGGATCATGTGAGTATCACCAGATCAGAGGTCCAACATAACTTCTGCATATATAAGAACCAAGTACCCTGTGGATCTCCCATTGTCTGGGATCAAGGCTTCTGGAACATTGGATACTGTTGAGAATTTTTGTACATGCTGGGAATACCAAGATTGAAGGATTGAATGAACCTCCAGATAAACAAGTCAGGATCTCAGAAAATAAATATGAGAACCACACGGTCACCGACAGGATACAGTATCTGCATAAAGTCTTAACAGAAATCCAGAATATAGCCATTAGAATCAGTAGTCACTGTCTGAGCAAAGTCACCATTTGTACCTGTATAACCATCTGAACATAGTCACCATCTGTACCTGTAACAAAAATTCCCTTCCCACTCACGGGTTAAAACTAGGTCAGGGTAAGATAATGGTAACTCAAAAATCATGGGCTCGCCTGAAAGTGCTATGGGCTTGCCCACAGACGTGGGTGCCGATAGTAATTCATTTGAACCTCATCCGAGCGTGGTATATGACATGACTGCACTAATCGGACCATGTCCTATAGCCGTCATGCCCCCACTCTATTCCTAGTGTCCTAGTGCACTCTGGCCTGGGTACTGGGCCTTTTACCTCGATAGTGACATCCCCACCCAACATAGAGAACAGAGTCCAGCATAATAGATAATAGATATGGAAACCATAAAATGCAATGCAAACATGTACAAATGAGTAAATTGAAAGCGTAAAATAAACACCCTAAGGAAAGAAAACAAGAGCTAGGAGCGACTCCGGGATGGACCAGCACTTGGTCGACCTATTCCCCAGTGAAGTCGCCAGCTGAAACAACCGGCTGAAAATCATCAAAGAATGAAGTCGCCATTGAACGTCTTTTATCCCACATGTAGGGAAAGGTAAACATCGAGAAAACCTGAGAAGGGAGAAGTCACGGTCTTGCGACCGAGAGATCGGGTAAGTGAGTCTGTTACGCGAGGGGAAGGTATTAGCACCCCACACGCCCGTAGTACTCTACGGTATCCACTCTTGTTATCTATCTTATGGGTGTGTTTAATCTATGCTTACTGTTTACTATACTTACTGAATGGAATGCATGCAAAAGAAAGAGGAAAAGAATGTAGGGAAAATAAAATTGTGCTCGCTTGGGCCCTACCCCAATGCCTACGTATCCGTTTTGAGGAATCAGAGCTACCGTAGTTCGACTCACATTTTTTGTTTGTTTTGTGTTTTTTATGGACGAAGTTAATTCCGCCTTCTGTCGCAGCTCGACCTTTGGAGGCTTATGCGTTGGCTCAGAAGTAAATTAATCATGTCCTTACCTGAAAAGATTTTAAAAGAAAAGGTGCTCGAGCGCACAAAAGATTTGATTTTGTTTTGTATTTTGTTATAGATGTTTTTTGTGGACGAAGTTAATTCCGCCTTCTGCCGCAACTCGACCTTTAGAGACTTATGCGTTGGCACATAAGTAAATTAATCGTGTCCTTATCTGAAAAGGGTTTCCTAGAGAAATGGTGCTCGAGCGCACAAAATGGTTTGAATTTGTTTTTTTATTTTTGTTGTAGATGATGACTGATTGACCTCAAGAGAGAGATATTAGCCATTTTTCTACTTAGCCATGAAAGGAGTTTTTGAGAATCGAACCACACCTAAGCTTGAGATGAAGAACAATAAGATCGAGAAGAGACCCGCTTATCATTTCTCGTACTAAGCAAAAGCATGATTCTCATCAATAGTTTTAAAGTGTTTTGAATTTCGAAAAGAAAGAGAAAGTTTTAGTTTTAGGTGTGAATGCAAAAGGGAAAGAAAAGTTAAAGGGGAATTAACCTATTTCTAGACCTAATGTTATTGTGTATTGTTAGCCCTAAAGTTAGAATGAATGAGGGAATTCTACCTAATGTTAGCATGCATATGGATTGCGATAAAGTACGAAAATGAAGAATAAAATAGATTTGCGACAATACCGAACGGAGGAGGTCCGTTGCCTCTTCAAAATTGTGCAAGCGGTAAGAGAATTCTATCAAAGTTCCCTTGGGCAAGTAATTGAAGAATTAACCCCGAGTATTCCACATTGCAAGAGTTATGTCGATGCTATCACAAAAATCTTGACTAGAAAATGGCAATAAAAATGATTATCGAATATGAAAAATAGAAAAAATTCTAATCGAAATTCTAAAAAAGACATTCTATTCTAAACAAATCTATTTTTTTTCTTGTCAATTAAGAGGAAAAAAAAATTAAACTAAAAGAAAAAACTAAAATAATAAAAGAAAAGGAAAAAAATTTAGAAGAATAAAGGGGTGTGAGCTGAATTCATGGGGTGCTGTAGAAGTAATTTGCCAAAAAGATTTTCAACATTTTTATTTATTATTTTAATTATAATTGTTATTAATATGAAATAAGAAAATAAAAATAATAAAACAGTAAGACAAAAAGGAAAAAAACGTGGAAATTGGAAAGGGAATAGGTTTTTAGAAAGAAAGTCTCTTCTTCTCTCGCAAACGGAACAGCGCCGCTACCCCCCTCTTCCGTCATCGCCGCTTCAATCGGCCTTCATCTTCCGCTCCAGCGATCTCCGATTCCATCTCCTCCGTAAATGCCGTCACTTCGATTGCGCCTTCGCCGATTATATCCGATAGTTTTCCGTTTTTTGATGAGGACGGTACCAGTGTAACCAGCTCCGGCGATTTCCGCCGCTCACCACCGTTAGAACGAAGACCGTTGGCCGACGTCTTTCACGCGTTGCTCCGTCTTAGTTTTCACTTCAACATCACCTCACCGTCGCGGATCATTCCGATTCCATCTTCGCCGTAAGTCACGCGGCCACTTTACTCTTTTCGTTCTTCTCCGCGTTTGCTTCTTATGTTATCCATTTCTTTTCTTCGTCTACTTCTTGCTTCTGTATGTGTTGTTGTTGTGTGTGTTAGAAGTGAGGTGCAGAGAGATGAAAATGGCGATGGAGAAGTTGTTCTGGATGCAGATTGATGAACCAATGCAAGAAGGTTACAATAGCGGTTGTAGATGCAGGGAATATCGATGATACGTGTTAAAGAACAAGAAAATGAGTGAAGCTATAAGAAGAAGATGCGATTGTTACAGGTTGATGAAACTGTTAAGAGTAGAAGATGATTGAAGGTGTGGATTGTTGGAGATGATTGCGAAATATGCAGAGGAGTTCAGAGAGAGTTATGATATGTTTTGTTGAGTTTGTGAATTCTGAATCGCGGATCTGCAGAGAGAAGATTGAGAAGTTTCTTTTTGATATTTTTGTGGTGATTCTTCTAACCGATGAAGAATGATTGTAAAGGTGAGTTTTTTGTAGTTCTTCTCTAACTTTCTATGAATAATGGTATCCCTGTGAATAATCTTTCCCTATTCTATTTGTGACCTCTCCTCTTCATATGCTGTGAACTCTATTTATATATGCTGGAAGTTTGTTATGGTTGGTTAAGAGGTTAGAAATTCTGTTAGGTGGTTAGGAGGTGGGAAAAAAGTTGGTTATTCTGTTAATTGGTTAGGACTTAGAGAGGTTGTTATAAAATGGTTAAGAGGTGGGAAAAAGGAAAGTTGGTTACAGTTTGGGAAATAGAAAGTTAGTTATAGTTAGAAGTTAGGAAAAAGTTAGTTTCAAGCACATAATACTTGGTGTAATTGTTGATTTTTGTATTTCAAATTAAATTAATTTGATTACGTATTGGTGCTGAACCGGCTTGAAAAATGGTTGTTTATGCAGGTTTTCTTTTGGTATGAAACATGGACCGAGGCTTGGACATAACCAGGTTGGAATGGGGAAATCTTGGAAGATAGTGGTTTGAAGATAAATAACTTTAGAAATGAGGGAAACCTTGATTTATAATTCTTTAGCTTTAGGCTACTTGAATATTTAATGTAAATTCTTGTTTTTTTGATTTAGTAATTTTGGATGTAAACGCTTTTTTGAAATCTTCTCTTGTAATGTTCTAATGATACCGCTTGTAAATTGCATGGTTATGACCTCGAATGAACGAGAATGATTTTGGATAACCCTTTGACAAATCACAAGTAATGCTTTAGAACTTGTAAAGATTATATCATTGTATGAATGTGAACTCTTGAACTTTAATGATGGAGCCCAAATATTCCAAGTAGTCTTCTCTTCCGAATTGCCTTCTGTATCTCCAAGATTTTTTTTTAATTTTATGTTGCATATAACTCCATGGTTGCGATATGAATTTAATAAGAGCCTTTTCCAAGGACGAACTTGTAATGTCGAGTTTCTTTGCTTTTGAATGAAGACATGCCTAAACACCCTCAAATGAACGAGCCTTGCATCTTTCTTACTCCTCACTTCAAAACCATAATTGAAGAAGCTTAAGATTTTGATTTTAATGTATTTTGAAATGAAGTCCCCAAAGCATATTATATCACAAGTAAGCGAATAGACCCGACAAAGAGCTTTGCCTCATAAAGTGTACAAATTCCAATTTGGCAAATAGTATCCCGTTGAATCTTCTTCTCTTGCCTAGAGCTCGTGAACATATGCCTTGAGGTTCAAGGAATAGCTAAACCTCATTTGATGAAGAAAGGACCATTTGAAATATTAACTCGTAAAAGGTACGATTTTCTTATATGATAACCTTTTTGTATGATATATTGAAGCATCCTTGAACAAGATCTTAATGGCCATGGATATATCAAAATCTTCAACCATGATTATGGAAATAAATCATCATTCATGTGGAGGTGATAAGTATAAGACGATGTTCCTCACTGCTTAAGCTTGCAGCCTTTCGAGATAGCCTTGGGATGACTCACAATTGAAGCGGCAAGTATTTGACGAGAACCAAAAATTGTATCACTAAAAGAAGTCCACAGTGTTAGAGAAAAAGCCACACACCAACCCTTATTCCTCAAAATCCATGATTTTATGCCAATTTATTGATTAATGATGCGTGATGTGTTAGATGACCTAATGTGAGAAAAAATGCAAAAATGCGTAAGCCAGATAGGAAGTAGAAGGGTAGGACAAATTTGGGGTATTACACCAGGCTTCGCAGCAACTTTCTGGAGATAGTATCAACTCCGTTGGGGAAAATGAATTTAGTTAGTTGATCTGTAGTAGTTTGAGGAATAAATTCAAACTAGGGAGATTGTCATCCGTCGGGGAAATAAACCTTGTTGAGGAAGGTATTATGGTGACCTCACTGGGGAAATGAATTATTTTGGTTTAGAACTTTTTGCAAGGTTTCTTTTCAGTTTTGGAAGTCCAAACTTGGTTGGGGAATGGAGTTTCCAAGGAATATGTCGATTGGTACTCTGGAGAATGTATGACTTCACTCTGTGGGGATAATCTCAATGAAGTAATTTTGTGGGGATATCCTATATCCTTGAGTAAATGCTTGTGCGTACATTTATTAACATTTAATTATGTTCATATGCATATGTTCATTCAATTTGAGTCATTGGACATTTTTGCACTCAAAACAGAAAAATAAAAAGTTTGTACTTCAAAATATATTTGTATTGATAATTTGCCTAAAAATAGGCGTATTTATACAGAGAGAAAGAAATCCTAGTAAGAGGAAGTCGCCAAAAAATGAAAAGAATACAAAGCGAAAACAAAATGTATAGCCATGTGGAATTGATCTCACTGGGTTCCAACTCCACTATTTCCCCTATGTCTTCGAACATGATTTCTTGCCATCGAAAGAAGTTGATTGGATTTATCTCATACCATTTTAACTTTTGACCTTGGTAATAGAGCTGACTGTTAGTGATCCGACAGGACATAGTCGTACAAATTAATCCTTAACTTTTTCCTGGGCTGCCCTTTCGGGTTTTTAGTCCACCGGATACCCATTTTTGCCCAAGCCGCCCTTTCAGGTTTTCGACTTGCCGGGTGTACAATCTTTTGTAAGTATCCCTAAATTTTGCCCAAACCTTTTGGTTCACCGAGATGCCCTTATTTTGGCCTAGGTATGGCAACCTAGCGGGTCATTATTTATACGTAGTATTTTTTGACTATGTCCACGTTCACAGGATGCGGGAAATCTTTGCCGTCCATAGTAGTTAGCATTATAGCACCACCAGAGAATACTTTTTTGACAATAAATGGCCCTTCGTAAGTGGGAGTCCATTTTCCTCTGGGGTCTCCTTGTGGTAAAATGATGCGCTTTATTACCAAGTCGCCATCCTGGTATACTCGAGGTTTGATCTTTTTGTTGAATGCCTTGACCATACGCTTTTGATACATTTGACCATGACAGATAGCAACCAGCCTCTTTTCATCAATCAAGTTCAACTTATCCAATCTTGTCTGAATCCATTCATCTTCACCTAAGCCCGCTTATTTCATAATCCTTAGAGAAGGAATCTGAACTTCGACGGGCAGGACATCTTCCATGCCATAGACTAAAGAGAAAGGGATTTCCCCAATTGATGTTCGAGTCGAAGTACGGTATCCATGAAGAGCAAATGGTAGCATCTCATGCTAGTCTTTATAGGTCACCACCATATTTTGTATAATCTTCTTTATATTTTTGTTGGCGGCTTCCACTGCGCCATTTATTTTAGGTCTGTATGGAGAAGAATTTTGATGCTTAATTTTGAACTGCGTGCAGAGTTAAATGATCATGGCATTATGGAGATTGGTTCCGTTGTTAGTGATAATCCTTTCAGGGATGTCGTACCGACAGATGAGGTTATGCTTGATAAACTTGGCTAAAACATTCTTAGTGACTGAGACAAATGAAGTCGCTTCTACCCATTTGGTGAAGTAATCAATGGCGACGAGGATGAACCGATGTCCATTAGAGGCAGTGGGCTTGATCACTCCAATCGTGTCAATGCCCCACATTAAAAACGGCCATAGAGCAATCATGACATTCAAAGGAATTGGAGGCACGTGAATCTTGTCAGCATAGATTTGACACTTATGGCAAGTCCACGAGTGATGGTGAAAATCAGTTTCCATAGTCGACCAATAGTAACCAGCCCTCAAAATATTCTTGACCATAGTGTGACCACTAGAGTGAGTTCCAAAGATAACTTCATGCATGTCTTCCATGATCTCTTTTGCTTTCTTCTTGTCCATACAACAGAGCAGAGTAGAATCATGGTTGCACTTGTATAGGATCCCATTGCTTATGAAAAATTTGTCTGAGAACCTTCGCAGGAATTTTTTATCGTTGATTGGAGCTCCTTCAGGATATTCTTGTGCTTCAAGGTACCTCTTCACTTCATGATACCAAGACTTTTCCTCATCAGTGTCGATCTCATAACAGTGCGCAGGTTCATCAAATCTTTCGATAGTAATTCTGAGGGCTTCGTTGTCCCAATTGACCTTGAACATAAACGATATGGTTGCTAAAGCATCTTCCAACTGATTTTATTCCCTTAGAAAGTGTTCAAAAGTGACTTCCTCAAAGCATGGGATAAAGGTTAGCACAAGCTCTTTGTAGGGGATTAGATTTGGATGTTTGGTATCCCATTCTCCTTTAACTTGACTAATTACTAATGTCGAATCTCCGTACACGCTTAAGAATTTGATTCTTAGGTCAATAGAAGCCTTAAGACCCAAGATGCACGTTTCATACTCGACCATGTTGTTTGTACAGTTTAAGCATAGTCTGGCAGTGAAAGGTGTATGACAGCCTTTGAGAGAAATGATCATAGCACCAATTCCATTACCCAACGCGTTGGAAGCTCTATCAAAAACCATAGTACAACGGATCCTTGTTCAGGTCCGTTATACGGTCCAGGATTTTCACAATAAGTTATTAGCATGATATTCTCTTCCGAGAATTCAAAGTTCATGGATTGGTAGTCATCAACAGCTTGATGAGCCAAATGATCCGCTAGCACACTTCCTTTGATGGCCTTTTGTGTAGTATATTAAATATCATATTCAGTTAAGATCATTTTCCATCTAGCTATTCGTCCGGAGAGAGATGGCTTCTCGAAGATATATTTGATGGGATCCATCTTAGAAATCAATAAGGTAGTATGAGTCAACATATATTGTCTTGGCCGGCGAGCATCCCATGCCAAAGCGCAACAAGTTTTCTCGAGCAGAGAATATTTGGTTTCATAGTCGATAAACTTTTTTCTAAGGTAGTATATTGCATGCTCTTTTTAGCTAGACTCGTCATGTTGACCCAGCACACACCCCATTGAATTCTCTAAAACAGTCAAGTACATAATAAGATGTCTTCCTTCAACTAGAGGCATTATGATTGGAGGTTCTTGTAAATACTCCTTGATTTTGTCAAAAGTTGTTTGGCAATCGTCATTCCATCTGACTACTTGATCTTTCTTCAATAATTTAATGATTGTCTCACAAGTAGAAGTCAAGTGAGATATGAATCGGGAAATATAGTTGAGTCGGCCTAAAAAACCCCTGACCTCCTTCTTAGTAGAGGGAGATGGCATTTCTTATATGGCTTTGACTTTTGCCGGGTCAACCTCAATACCTTTTCCACTGACGACAAACCCTAGGATTTTTCCGGATCTTGCCCCGAAGGTGCATTTGTTGGGATTTAGCCTCAGCTTGTATTTCTTTAAACTTTCAAATAGATTGCGTAGATGATCAAGGTGTTGTTTCTCAGTTTGCGATCTTGCAATCATGTCATCAACATAGACTTATATCTCATGTTGAATCATGTCATAAAATAGTGCTACCATAGCTCGTTGATAGGTTGCCTTTGAATTCTTCAAATTAAAAGGCATGACCTTGTAACAGAAGGTGCCCCATTGTGTAACAAAAGTGGTCTTTTCCATGTCTTCGGGCACCATTTTGATCTGGTTATATCTAGAGAAGCCATCCATGAAGGTAAAATCTTGTGTTAAGCAGTGTTATCGACTACGACATTGATATATCGTAGTGGGAAACCATCCTTGGGGCTTTCCCTATTCAAATCTCTATATTCTACGCACATACGGACCTTTCCATCCTTCTTTGGCACGAGGACCACATTTTCCACCCACTGGGGATATGATGTCACTGCCAGGAAACCTGCATCAAATTGTTTTATTACCTCAGCCTTTATCTTCTTAAACATATCTGGTCGCATGCGACGAACCTTTTGCTTGACTGGAGTACAATCTTCCTTCATTGGTAGGCAATGAACAACAATATCACTATCAAGCCCCGACATATCTTCATATGACCAAGCAAACACCTCAACATAATCATGCAGCATTTGGGACAACCTCCCTTTGACACTTCTTCTAGGTTAACACCGATCTTGACTTCTTTTTTGTCTGCCTCAGTATCTAGGTTTATCACTTCAATTGGTTCCTCGTGTGGTTGAATGGATTTTTCCTCTTGCATTAGAAGTCTGGCGAGTTCCCCACGTATTTCACAATCTTCCTCGCCTTCATCTTTGGCTTGATAGATTGGATGTTCGAAATCATAGATGGAAATAGCAGAGTCGTTGAGATCTGGAGTGGATGTGGATGTGAATCTGCAAATGTGTGTGTGTGCATGTAAGGTCACATGGCTATTTTTTTTTGAAAATGCAGTAAAGAAAGACAATAAGCATAAAACTTGAATGCAAAAGAGTCCAATGATTTTTCATTAAAATGAGCATATGGCATATGAAAATGACAAACCCTTAACAAATGGACCAATGTGCCCTGGGCAAGGCATATGGCTTAAAGTAATTATTTCAGTAAACTTACAGACAAAGTTCTTAAACTAATAAAAAATTAAATGGTAATTACTCCTTATTGAAGGAGATTGGAATGAAGTCCTTGGTACACCAGTTGTTGAGTCCTTCATCAGCATTCGGGTAGATCCGGTCATCAAAGTCACAGTTATCGTCAGAGTCTTCCATAGCATTCACTTCCTGATTATTGATGCAAAAAGTTGGTTTCCCTGCACGAGTATGTCTGAACTCTTTTTGAGCTTTGGCAGTGAAGCCCAAATCACATTTGTCTGACTTGAAAGGGAAATCAGGAAGTTTTCCCCAAATGGTGCAACCTCCTTCTTCAACAACAGCACGAGCATCTTTGAGAAAGGCCATCCTCGATGTATCTTTAGCAGCTTTAGGAGTGTTAGGAGTGGCATTGGCAACAAAAACCATGGGAGAGACCACCTCAAAGGCTTTACAAGGAGTTTCAATGAACTCGCCATCCATTTCAACATACTTGAATGAATTTAGATGACTAATCATAAACTCTTCTTCACCATAGACGGTAACAATTTTCCCCTTGACTAGATATTTCAACTTCTGATGTAGTGTGGAAGTTATGGAACCTGCCCCATGTATCCATGGGCGTCCAAGTAGGCACGAATAAGCAGGACGGATATCCATCACATAGAATGTTGAGTTGAAGACTTGATACCTAACCTTGATAGGTAGATTAACCTCTCCATGGACCATCCTCTTAGAGCTATCGAAAGCCCTTACTACAACGTCGCTTGGTTTCAACACCAGTCCATCACAATCTAGCCTATCCAAAGCTCCTTTAGGTAAGAAATTGAGAGAAGATCCAGTATCCACTAATACATCTGCCAGGGTAGTGCCCTTGCATTCTAAGGAGATGTCGAGAGCTTTGTTGTGATTCTTCCCCATCGGGGTCAAATTTTCATCAGAGAACCCTAAACCATTATCGGCAGTCAAGCTTACTACACACTTTTCAAATTGGTCGGCCGTAGTTTCTTGTGGGACATGTGAATTTTTCAGGAACTTTATCAGTGCTTGGGCATGCACTTCAGAACATAGCAACAAAGACACCATAGAAATCTTCGAGGGTGTTTTCCCCAACTGTTCCACTATCTTGTAATCACTTTTTCTAATGATTTTTAGAATCTCCATCTCTTGGGTAGATGGGTCCTCGATGGTGATATATTTTGTGGGCGCCTCCATCCTGGTAGGCTCAGTCATTTTTTCCTTTCCTCTAGTGTCAGCAACAGGTTTAACAACGGTAATACAAATGGGTGTAGTAGTGTTTGTCGGAGGTGAAATTTCTGGAGAGAAGATCCTCCCCGTCCTAGTAAATTTACTCGATCCATTGATATTTGTAATGTCAGCAGTTCCATCTTTATCATCCGAGGAATCTTGTTTGATACCATAGTATATACTTCGGCCCCATTATTCCAGGGTACCGCCTTATCAAAAGAGTAAGGGATTGGACCCGGTGTAGTGATGATTAATGGAGCTATTCTTGGTTTAGTGGGAATCCTAATTGAACCTTTGGAGGGGATCCTAATAGGTTTGTTGGAGATAGTAATGATGGACACGTCTTTAAATTCTTGAGATACACTTTGGTTCAAACCTTTCGCAGATGGAGTCCTTTCAAATATAATCTCATGGCTATCCATCAAGTGTTGGACACCTTTTTTAAGCCATTCACAACCAGTAGTTTGAACAACACATCATCAACCGTCTTTAAAGAAGCCAGGGAATACTCCGACTTTAAACAAATTGTCTTTGATAGTCTTCAAAGGAGTAGTTAAATCATTAACGAAGGAAACAAAAGAGGCATCTTGTTGTATCCCAAAATTTGCCCTCCCATATTTCTCAACACATGGCAAGTGAGGTCCCCAAATTGCTCAAGGAAGTTCAAGAATTGACCAGGCAAACTCTCTCCTAAGGCAGTATACCTCAAATTAGGGTTTCCATCTTCATCAAGATGTGTGAACCACAAAGGACTCAAATGCTCACCATTGTCCTAATATGTTCTCAAGATAATCCATGTCAAGTTTCAAGCCTTGCAGAAGAAGTTTGCTCAGTCAATTGCTCAAATGCCGGAAAATCAATTGTGCTAGGTCAAAAGTAACCTGTGGCCCACATACAGTCAAACTTCAAGATCTTTAGACAACATCCTCATTTTTAAGTATTATCCATCATTTGATAAAGGGTTGATCATGATTCCTCAAGGATTGCTCACAATTTATCAAAACCCAAAAGTTGCTAAATTAGGGTTTTATAGGAAAAGTCAACTCAACTTTAACCAAGCATAACTTTCTCATACTTTATCATAAATGACCCATCCAAAGCTCATTTTTAATAGGATGCAATTACCTACAATTCATCTTCAGCCCCCAAGTCGATAATATGCACTCAGAAAAAGATATGAATTTTGACATTATAGGTCCTTTTGAAAAGTCAACAAAAACACATTTTGGGTCAAAACTTCATACATGAACATGGAAGACTCAATTGAGATGAGACCAAAAAATATGTTTAGAGGACATCCTAAGCTTTCTAAAAAGTCCAAGAACGCCTCTCTAGGGTCAAAATTGAGAGAGTTATGCATTGGCCAAGTTGACCATTTTTGCAAAATTGCCAAAAGTCAAATATGCTCAAATTTGCATATTTTTTGCTAAATGGGCCCAACTTTTTATGCTTGCACCTCAATTATAATGTGTTCCAAGACTCAAATGTTCACTAACCCATTATGTGCTTCATTTTTCAATTTATTTTGATTTTTCATTAATTAAAAAGTGAATTAAATCAAATAAATGATGAAAATTAACAAAGATATGATTTGATTTGTTTTTTTCACAGACTGGCAATCAAGATATGCTGAGTTAACAAGATCAAATCGAATCAAGGTCAATTGGTACAAGAAAGGCACGATTTGGTTCAAAATAGAAACATGTCATATAGCTTGCAAATCAAAACAAATCTTGGATAAATGCAAAGATTTATTCCAAGTTTGTTAACCTAATTCACTCTAGGTTATATAGTGAACAATTCCAGATCAAAAAGATAGGGGTGAAGGCATGCAAATGGCAAGAAAAAACTTCAAAATTCCAAACAACTCTAGCATTACCAAACAACTCTTGGACCTTCCCAAAACCTATCTCAATCGCGCGCAAGGACTCCCACGGTTTGCATCATTCTTTGCAAATGATTACATTAATTCCTGCATCCTTAGCATCTTTAGCATCTTTAACTCATATATTTGTAATCTTCATCATGTTTGCAAGCTAAACATGTCATTTAATTGCGTTTTTGAAGCCTGTACATGATGTTGCCATTGCTAGGGTTTTTGTGTTATTTTTAGAGTCTTTTTGTACAGGAACAATTGGGCCTTGAATCAGGTACCATGATGCTCATGCGGATGAGACAAGTTGATTGGTACCATTACCTTTCATTTATCTTGCGTGTACAACATTTTTGAAATATGCAGGGTTATACCTACAGTGGATGTCTATAGGTAAAAGTCCATTCGTCTAAAACGACGGAGAAGGGAAGAAGACGACTATGTGTCAGCCAAATATTCGCCCGTTTGAATATCGCGCACTTTTTTGTTCAGTTAACCATGTTTTCTATATTATGTTTTATGTTTGAATTAATAGCAAAAAATGCAGATGGCTCAGTGGTAAAGGCGCTTGGTATTGGGTGGATGGACCTGGGTTCGATCCCAGGTCCCAAATAAGCGTAGGTTATTTTTTTCGCTTTTACTTTCCGCAAAACTCTTAACTGTTAGATGTATGTTTAGGATTGTATGGCAAGAATGCATGACAAAATTAAAATGGTTAGAAAACCCTAATGTGCAAAGATAATAAACTTAAAATAAATCACTCGCACATATTCACTCTTAGGGTATACTCTCACTTCGGTTTCCTTCGGTAAACGAATATTAAGCATAGGGTGTCTTAGTGGTTTCCCTCCCGTCTAAAGAGATCAAATTGTCCCGTTCAAATGTTGCCTCGAAAATGTTGCCTCGAAAAGATCTTAAGACTCTAGGGTTACTACTAAGGTGTCCTAATATTGCTTTGTTGACCGTACGTCCCTTTCGAATTAACCCTTATAAATTCCAACGACGGTGCTACCTAATTCTCAATAGTAGGATAGCGCTCTCTGAAGGAAACAAGAATAGAAACGATGTTTTTTCGAGTGGGTAGATGCTAGTAGGTACTTGCTCAAATCAAAACTTTTCACACTTACACTTTTCAAACAAATGTTCAAAACAACTTCATCACACACTTGAGGACTAATACAAGGGTTATCACGAAGTAAAACATTTAAAAAAAAAAACAAGCACACAAACACAAGCAATTTAAAAACGAGCAAGTACCTAAGAGCCCATGGAAAACCATGGATACAAAGGGTGCTAACACCTTCCCTTTCTATAATCTACCCCCCGTACACAAAATCTCGAAAAAGTATTTTTTCTATACTTTTTTCCTTTATGGTTGGATGAAATAAAAGTCGGTGGCGACTCTTTCTTACCATGACATTTTACGAATAAAAAAAACGCAAAACGCAAACCAGTATTAATAGTCGGTTCTGCCACTGTATCACAGAACTGACGACTCTGTTGGGGAATTATAAGTAGGGTATACCTTAGGATCGAGGTCATTAAAATTGCTTCTCTTGGTTGCTTTGTTTGCTTTATTTTTGAGGGTTTTGTTTGGGGTTAACATAGATCCTATACCCGGATATGGGGGCACTCATTAGGTAAATAGCAATAGACTGTGAGGGAACTGTATGGCGTAGAACGATACGGTTGAAGCAGTAGCTACGTTGGTGTGGCACTTTGGTTGGTACCGGTATCCCTTGTGGTAAAACGAGGAGAATACGGGGCCGTTGCATGGTGTCGTGAAGCACTAAGGAACCTTAGAAACTTAGTTGAACAACTTGGCCATTAGAAAGTAGCGAGATAGACGGCCTCGGTTTAGAGTCAAGGATTGGTTGATACTCAATGCTACACTCATTGAGATCATACTTTCGGAATATTTCGGCTGCAAGAAAAGATTGTGTGAGCTGAAACCATGACCGATAAAGGATTGTCAGTGATATTGAGATCCTCTAGAACTCAATTACTTTTCTAGGACATGTTTGAAACCAACTTAACTTTAAGAGGGTATTACCTTTGACCTCATGCAAGCCTTAAACCTAAGGGCATTGTGTGATTTGACTGTGTTTGCAATACCTGTGTTTGCTATACCTGTGGTTTATCATGACATCATGCATCATAACATGGAATTCATGCTTCATTACACTAACCATTTCAAAGACCAAGGGAATTTATCTTTGTTCTGTTTTGCAGATCATGGCTTCCGTGCATAGAAATACTATACGAATCAGCTTTGTGAAGATACCTTCCCAACTCAAAGAGCTAGTATTAAGAGTTTCTGAAACTTCTACTTACATTAAGAGACACAGTCAACTTCTCAGCCTGGTTACTTCAAACTTCAATGAGCAGATGATGAGCGTACTTTTTCAGTTCTTCGATCCCAAGCATCACTGCTTCACCTTTCCAGATTATCAGTTGGTACCCACCTTGGAAGAATTCTCTCAGCTATTGGGCATACCCATTCTTGAACAGGTACCCTTCACAGGTATAGAAGAAGTTCCTAAGCCAGAAGTCATTGCCTTAGATTTGCATTTGAAACGGGCCGACGTGGTATCCAATTGGGAAACTCGAAGCAGAGTCGAGGGTTTTCTAGCCAAATTTCTGATAGACAAGGCTCAGCTATTTTGGGATGATATGGATTTCCAGGCTTTTGAGGAGGTCTTGGATATTCTTATCTATGGTTTAGTTCTCTTCCCTAATCCAGACTCCTTCATAGATGTGAATGCTATCAAGATTTTCCTTTCTCGCAACCCTATGCCTACCTTGCTTGGAGATATTTTGCACACTCTCCATACTCGTACCATGAAGAGAAGAGGGACTCTTATGTGCTGCATGTCGTTGCTGTCGAGGTGGTTTATTTCTCACCTCCCTAAGTCTGTACCGAAGAACGAAGAAGGTTTGGGTTGATCGCAAAGGATAATGTCACTCGCTCATACGGATATTCTTTGGTGTTCCCGAGATATGGAAGACATTGCTATTATTGACTTCTGTGGGGAGTACCCTAATGTCCCATTACTTGGTATCAGAGGGGGTATAACTTACAATCCTTGTCTAGCTTTGTGACAATTTGGTCATGCTCGAAGAGATGGTCCCCATGGGGTTACTTATTGAGGGCATTGTATTCAACTATGAGGATGATGCTAATGAGTATCACCGGAGGTTCATACGAACTTGGGGTATGGTAAACAGATCTGGCACCAAAGATTTGGGACCAAAGACTTCCATTCATATGGAGCCTTACATCCAACGGGTACGAGCTCGTGCCCAGAAGCTTATGATGCCTTATGTGGTTGTATTACCAGTGATTGTGGAGCCCACTACTGAAGAAGGCATTCCTTACACGGTTCTCTATCCTTACATGCCCACTGATCTTGGGAAGTTAGAGGTCTTACATTCAGCTGAAGAATGAGCGAGATACTTACAAGGAACAATTCCATGATTGTAGCGGTAGAAATGTGCAAGACTAAGCCATTGGATTGACTAGACTTTATACAAATCAAAATAAAAATCGCCACCGCGCTTTATTGTTTCCAAAGGAATGGGAAAAGAGCGAATAACTAAAAAAGAGGGGGGAAAGATTCAAGGTAAGGGGGTTGGTTATGCAAAGGGAAGGTATTAGCACCCTAAACATCTACGGTACTCCGCAGGAACCTCTTTGAAAAATATGTATATTTTGGCTATAAAAATGTGTTGTATATAAAATGGATGGTGGAGGTGAGAAAAGAAATATTTTTATGATTTTTGCACCCGCCGCGGTTGCGAACCTTTAGTACCTACGTACCACCTTTCGCGCAATAGGGGATCAGGGTACACGTAGTTCCTCTTTTAAAAATTTGAAACACAAGTGTGTTGGTTGATTTTATGAGATAAGACATCATCGCGACTGTCCGTGTGAAAAACATACTTACTACCCACAATCATGAGAAAGGAGAATTTGCATCATCTCAAAGTTGAGCATATGACTTGGATTTTAAAATCAACAATGCCTCACTCAACACCCAAGTGGAAAATATCTCACTTCACTACATATTGTTGAAGTATAGTTGTTTGCATCACTACAAGGATTGACAAGAGTCTAATCTTTTGAGAAAAGTTTAAAGATAAAAGCCAAAGTGGCAAAATGGTTTGAAATGAGATTGATTGACTTTTAGTCTTCTCACAAAAAAAGGTCAAGGTATTATTAAATTGACTGAAATTTATTTATGAAAATGTTTCGAAGATGCATGGACCTAAGTCCAAGTTTATTATGAAAATGTTTCAAGTTTCAAAACAAGAAGAGTTTTTTTTTAAAGGGAGGGAGAAGATTTTTGAAATTAAAGAAGATGGGAGGAGAAGAAGAGGCTATCCTAAAGCATAAGGTAAAATCTAGGGATAAGAACCATCTAACCAACAAGAAGCCAATACTTGACATTACGAGTCAATATAGAATTCCCGTTCTTCGGATTGAAAACAAGCAAGCAAGGATACTAGACCTCTTGAGAGAACCAAACTTCAAGTGTTTTAATTCTTCGCAAAAATTGGGCAGAGTAACGACTGTATACGGGTGAATTCCAGATTACAAATAAAGATTGTAATCTCAATAACCTGCACACAAAAAAAACAAACAACCCAATGTCTTGAGGTAAACCTCAAGAACTCCATAAAAAATATCAATTAAAGTCACAAAGTCTCCAAGATAGGCCAAGGTCTCTAATCCTAAGTCCAAGAAGTCCATCACTCCATAATGCAAAGGATAGTAACCATGTAGTCCAAGTATCATTAATGATTTTTATGGTTCATGTTGATTATTAGGTGTCTTTAAAGAGAAAGAAAAGCTCAAGTGAGCAAAATAAAAATGACATAAAAGTAAATGCTCAAGTGAGCAAAGATGAAAATAGCATGAAATGTAAAATGCTAAAAGTAAATGGTACATAAAGCATGAAAATAAAAGTGTAAAGTAAAGTTAATTGTTAGTAATTAGTGGTTAGTTGGATGACCATCTTGAAACTTGCATTTGGAACTCATTAGAGGATTGGTAGAACCAAAGCCTCCACACAACATGTTGCATTTGCTTTTTGTCAAGTATATCATCCATTTTGGAATTCTCACAAGGCAACATGTAATGATCAACGATGTTTAAGTGATCCGCGTTGACCAAAGGTGTTGTAGATCCATTAGAGGATTGGTAGAACCAAATCCTCCATACAATGAATCTCAAGGTTATTGGATCAAAGAGATCAAATTAACATACTTAGGCTTGCAATCATAAGTTTGGGCCACGAATGATCATTTATTCGAATCGGGACAAAATTTAGCACTGTGTTAAGCAATCGTAAGTGGACTTATGTAGAAGTCACACCTATTTTGAGGCCGGTAAATAGCAATCTATGTACTTCATGTTTGGATGAATGATATAGAGATAACCATCCCTTAACATGTAGCACAAAAAAAAGAAAGGGATAAGATGAAGAGGGAGGGGAATGATAAGCCAATTTGGATCACCATTTCAAAATCCTTTCATATTTAAATTCAACCACTCCTCTAGATGGATTAAAGCACTAAACATATCATTAATCCAAAGCACCAAAAATGAATTAAATAATTCACTCTTAGGTAGATTTGAATTGATGAACATTTATCCAACTTCATCTACATCACAAAGTCCACTGAGTTTAAAGACAAATTGGACATTTAAAATTGCAATCCAAACCAACAATCAAAAGGAGTGAGTAGAAAAAGCATTTTGGATCAAAGCTGCCCTAAAACAAGGCAAAAAATGCATTCTGTCCTGGTGTAAATCGATTTACACTACTATGTAAATCGATTTACACAGTACAGTTTTCAAAAATTCGCGTGAAATTGCTTCTGTGCAGTCGATTTACACTTAGTGCAAATCGATTGCACACAGTAACAATAGCAAAAACAACATTTTAAAAGGGCAATTTCTTGTTCAAACTTTCCATCAAACACCTTATGATCATGGATCCATTTGAGCACGAAAATTCCATCAAATTATGAGAAAATAACACCATTGAAATCACAAAATAATGCTCAAAGAATTAATCCCAAAGATCACCAAGAGATCACATTGTGAAAGATGAATTATCCAACTTACCAAAGGTAGATCTAGAGAATTATCAAAACAACTTCAAGAATTTGCTTCAATTCAACCACAAGAATCAATTGACCAAGCTTGGATGTAGAGAATTGATGGAGAAAAAGTGTTTGGATGAAGGTTTAGCTCAAAGATTAGTAAGCTTCAATGCAAAGCTTACTAACTTTTTGAAAATGGAGCTTTGAGTGAATTTGGTAGATGGAGAGAATTGAGAGATTTTTTAGCAAGGTGGATTTGGCTATCAAAAGCTTGAGATTTGAATGAAATGAGAGCTCTATTTATAGAGTTTTAGGATTGGGATTAGTGGTAATTTGGTAATTGATTCTTAGAGCCAAAATTTGAATTAATGATAACTCTTTCAAAAATTAGAGTCAAAATTTGAATTAATGATAATTCTTTCAAATATTAGAGCCAAAATTTGAATTAATGATAATTCTTTTTTTTAAAATGAAAGATTGGCACTAAAATTTGAATTAATGATACATCTTTCAAAAGTGAAGGAAAATTGGAGCCAAAATTTGACAAGTTTAAAATGCTGATTTTTTTCAAATTTTCACGCTGTGCAATCGATTGCACTCTAGTGAAAATCAATTTGCACTGTGTCTTTTTTTCAAAAATGGCGCTAAATGCACTATGTGCAATCGATTGCACTCTAAGAGCAATCGATTTCATCAGTGAAAAAAAATGAAAATTTTTAATTTTTTTTCTTTGCAAATAGAGATTTTAGGAAAATAATACCAGAAATCCTTATTTGTCAGATGCTTCGACTTGGTACCTACAAAACAAAAATATACAAACACAAATAATTTTTTGTATTTTGATTAGAAGTTAGTCAACAACACATATACAAAATACACAACCAAGGTGCTTGGAGATTCCTCAAGAGCAAACTTAAAGATAGGAAAAAAGAGGAAGAACCAACCCTAATGTGATCTTGTTATGATCGAGTTGATATGATATGATAGAGGAATCTTAGGGGCAAAAATTGGGGTACAACAGCTGCCCTTATTTAAGTGTCTTCTATTCGGAGATACGAAGGTTACAAATCTTCGTGTCGACGCGATTGAAGATACTTAAATATAAAACAAGCCCTATTTTTGTCTCTAAGATTCCATGCAATGCTTATGATTATGGATGCATATGAACATAACAAAAGAGACGCAAAGTAACACTAGGGATGCCACAAAAATGAAGAAACAAAGGAGCAACCCCACCAGGAAAATAAATCACTGGTGGACCAAAAGAATAGAACCAGAGAGGAGAATAACAAGCATCGACGTTCACTGCCGATGTCTACCAACGTTCACTGAAGGTAAAGAGAAGAAGATATACCGACTCACAGATGACGGTAAACTACCAACTCAATAGTTAAAGGTAGAAGAGAAAATATATCATGCCATCGCCGTTCACTGACGAGGAACCACCACCGTTCACTGATGATAGAAAAAAGATAAGAAACACCGACGTTCACTGCCGATGCACTACCAACGTTCACTGAAGGTAGATTTTGAAAATATCATACCATCGCCGTTCACTAACGAGGAACCACCATCGTTCACTGATGATAGAAAAAAGATAACAAACACCGACGTTCACTGCCGATGCACTACCAACGTTCACTGAAGGTAGATTTTGAAAATATCATACCATCGCCGTTCACTGACGAGGAACCACCATCATTCACTGATGATAGAAAAAAGATAAGAAACACCGACGTTCACTGCCGATGCACTACCAACATTCACTGAAGGTAGATTTTGAAAATATCATATGTTCCCCAAACTTCTCGTGTTTCACCTAGAACGGGTCTCAACTTCTTCCTTAGCCAAGGAATTCCGCCTGGAAAGGGTAATATGTAAGTTGTCTCAAATAAAGAGACTTCCACTTGCAAAGATTTCACAACGAGCAATTTCTGTGAATTTGAAAGTCTTGCCATCCACTGGCGTAAACTGACGACGGACTGCAAGCTAACCACTCATAGAGGAAATGGCAAAAAAGTTACGTCGACTTGTACAGGGAAGCACGAGTTGCTCAAACAAAGATACCTGTTGCTTGTTGTTGTACCCCAAAATTTGCCCTCTCATGTTTTCAAAGGTCTTCCCTTACATGGATGGTCACAAACCCTTGCCTAAGAAAAATAAAGTTTTTTGAAGATGAACAAAGTGTCTTTCGATTGGCATCTGGGAAAAGTTTTCGATTAGGCATCCAAAGTCCTTCGATCAAGCTTGGTTCACCAGTCTTCGATTGGGCATTTGGAACTCTTCGATCAGGTTTTGGTTCACCAGTCTTCGATTGGGCATTTGGCACTCTTCGATCAGGCTATGATTAGTAAGCTTCAATTAGGTGTTTGGAACCCTTCGATCAAGCTTTGGTCTGCAAGTCTTCGATTGAATGCTGGACCTCCTTCGATCAAGCTTTGGTCTGCAAGTCTTCGATTGAGTGCTGGACCTCCTTCGATCAAGCTTTGATGTGCAAGTCTTTGATTGAGCGCTGGGCCTCCTTCGATCAAGCTTTGATGTGCAAGTCTTCGATTGAGCGTTGGGCCTCCTTCGATCAAGTCAATTTCACAATGCTTCGACTAGTACTTCAAAGGGTCCTTCGACTGGAACTTCATACTTTAACTCAATCAGAACATAAGAACGAAATGTCCTTCGAATGGCATTTTAGTTCAAAGTTTCCCTTAATAAGAACATCAGAATGAAATGACCTTCGAAGGGCATTTCAGTGCAGAGTTTCTCTTAATCTAAGATGCTCTGATGAAGGAAGTTCTGGACACTTCGAATCAGAACTCAGACTCATCACAAGGCCAAGGGCTGGGCGAAGTGGTCTAATAGGGAATGTTCTAAATAGATTCGAATTGGACTTTGAAGCTGGCAAAGAAGGCAGTTTCGAAGGAATGAAGTAGGCTGGCATGACTAAACAAAAACATATATCCTAACCTGTTCAGGTTCACCCAAAGTTCTCAATGGTATGCGTCCCTTGCAAATATGCAATCGAAGCAGGAGGAGTCTCAATCGAAGGGGCTGTGACTGGAGTAGTTCGAATGGGGACTTTGAAGCAATCGAAGAGAGCAAATTTGAAGGGGCAAGTCAGCTTTTGATTTCCATCAAGTTAGAGGCCCAAAACAACTCAGAGCAAGCTGGCAGAAACGCATGATTGGATCAAATATGGCAAGTCTTTATGAAAAAATCAAATCAAATCTCTTCATCATAATGGACCAAGATTTTATACACAAATCTTGACCTAATTTCCTTGGCTATATAAACCTTATGCTCATAAACAAATCACACACGGAAAACCCTTGCAGACAGACGGGGAAGAACAGAGACAAAACGCTGCACTAAAAAACGTATAAAACCTTGCAGAAACGGCCATACCAATTTGGTAAAAAACTTGAAAAGTGTGAGATCAAAAACAACCTTGGAGGCCAATTCAGACAAAAAGCAAAACGTAGCACCCTTGCCTAATATCCTGTGAAGCTGTAGGGATCAAAACCAAGCATTTCCATCGTCCATAACACGCTGTAAGTGTTCTTGAGATTGCCTCTGCACATGAAATCGTAACACACTTTCCTTGCATCCTTTTGCCAAATGGTTTGCACATTCATACTCACCATGTAATTTACATTGATTCTGCATTATTTGATTTGATTTTTATGGCCTCTAACCCCCTACCCAGAACCTAGGTTTCTTGCATATGTTTTTTTAGGCGTATGATTTTTGTGGCCTCTAACCCCCTACCCAGAATAATGGATTAGTTCAGGGGAGTGAGACGAGTATAGTGGTACTCTTAGCTTGCGTTTTTGTGACCTAGGGAGCATTTTAGAACCATCCCACGAAACTTCCTGTGGAACGAAATCTGCAGGTAATCGAACCAGGTTTTGTGAAGAAGACGAAGAGGTGTCATAACGTGATTGGCCGGTTTGAAGATTAGCGCGTTTTTCTTATTTTCCAGTATATTCATTAGTTTTCCCATATATTATTTATTTCTTATTCCAATGACAAATTGAACAAACTGGCTTGTTGGTGAACGCGTTAGTGCAAGACCCCTTGGGACCTGGGTTCGAATCCCAGGTCCCCCAAAACTTTACTGTGTTTTTCCTTCAAGTATTCACATGCAGCGCTTCAGGCAGGGACTACCATACGTCCTCAGATCTCAACGTGCCAGGTGGTTCCAGATCCAGATCCAGTGGTCCAGGATGAGGTTCATCATGAACCCTGGTCAACCAGCGCACATGCAATCTGAAAGTCAAAGCAGGCTGGAATATGTTTGGGCCAAGAAATTGCTGAATCAACCTCCCTTCTTCAGGCCCACACCCCCCAAGGTTTGCTTGTTTTTATTTCTTTTCATATTTCTTTTGCTCTTTATTATTATTATTATTAAAAACTAACTAATTAATTAACAAACTAACATTTTTTTCCTAAAAATCAGAAAACACAAAAATAATATTTATTAACTTCTCTATTTTATTTTTGTAAATAAACCATTAACCAATTAATTTAGTTGTTTTAATTAGGTTTAATCTTAACATTTTTGCAATAAATAAAAATTGGCTTAGAATTAGGTTTTAATATTTTCACCTTTTTTAATTTTATTTCCTTAATTAAGATAAAACTCAAAAAATATTTTCTTTAAATCCATTACTAATTTAGCTTTAATTCTTAATTCCAAAAAAGACCAAAAACATGCTTTATTAAAAAAAAGGGTCAAAACCCTAAAGGACAATTCGATTCAACTTTTCTCGCGCATATTATTTTTGATCCATAATTGTAATTGCTCCGAGGATGTAATAGCTTTAACTTAGGATTTATTTACCGCTTTTATTTACTTTTTCGCAATTTACTTTTCAAGGGTTTGTTTTTGGCGATGTAAATACCTGACGCCTTGTAATAGCTTAGCTTTATTTTCCGCAATTTATTTTCCGCAACCATTAACTGCTAGATGTATGACTAATAGGCTATGCATGATAAGATTAACCTTTAATTTAAAATCAACCGTATCTCACCATGACATGTACAAAGATAATATAAACTGAAACTTGACACACTCGCACATGCCACTCCTAGGGTACGCCTCACTTGGTTGCCTCGAACGTGGTCATTGAGTATAGGAAGTTTTAGAGGTCGCCCTCCTGTGCAAAGATCAAAGTTGCCTCGAAACGGTTGCCTCGGAAAATGATCTAAGACATTAGGGTTACCACTAAGGCGTCCTAACATTGCTTTAGTGACCACACGTCCCTAAAATCGAATTGACCCGAAAACTCCAACGACGATGCTACCTACTCCTCAATAGTGGGATAGCATTGTCTAAAGGACATTTACACAGTTTAATTACTTTTTGAGTAGGTAGAGGTTCTTAGATACTTGCTCTTTCAAAACAAAACAAATTTTTCACACTTACACTTTTCGAACAAAGTTTTCAAAAACACTTCATACACTCTTGAGGACAGAAATAAGAGTTAAATTGAAGTTTTTCAAACTAATAACTTTTTCAAACCCACAAACACAAAGAAAAGCAACTTTTGAAAACACAATGAGCAAGTACCTAAGAGCCCGTGGATAACCACAGATAGAAAGGGTGCTAACACCTTCCCTTTCTATAATCTACCTCCTGAACCCGAGAAACATCTCGAAAAGGAATTTTTCTGTGCTTTTTTCCTTTCCTTGTTGGATAAAATAAAAGACAGTGGCGACTCTTTCTTACCGCGACATTTTGCGAAAACAAACGCAAACGCGAACCAACATTCCAAAACAGTCAGTTCTCATTCCCACCGATCACACTTGTTATCATGGAGGATTGCAAAAAGAAACGAATTTCTGGGGATAGAAATGTGGCTTCCCGGGGAAAGAGATATGACTTCCTGGGGAAATGAAATATGACTTCCTGGGGAAATGAGATATTATTCCTGGTGAAGAGATAAAGTCTTCTCGTGCAAAATAAATGCACAAATCAAAGCTCAAAGTCCTCAGAAATCCAGAGTAAATAATATTGTCATGCAACCACGAATCTAATTAGAAACAAACTGGAGCAAGACGGCCAAAGAAGATACATCCTTTAAGAAATAAACTCAAGAGGGAAAACCAAATCCAACTAAGCAAGGAGCGCTGCAGGAAGGTTTGAACACAATGTCAATAAAAAATGATTTGTAACAATGCATGATGCATGTATGAATGTATGAGTGATATCATGCATATGCTGGTAAAAGGATACATAATCAAACAAAACTGCCTCAAGTACTAACAACATTGGTCTAAACTTCAACCAGAAAGATCAATCCAAGAAAGGTAAAAGCAACCGCGGAAACCAAACTTATTTCCTGTCCTAACTTCACTGAGGAGAAACATAATCCGGATGTAGCTAAATCAAACAGATACCGGGATAGAACATCTTTCTTCCGGTTTCATTGGAAAAACCAGTTTTTTACAAGCAACATTCCTACTGGAGATTGCAATATCAGCCTCAAATAAAGCATACTGACATCGAGACAACCAAACCTCACTGGGGAATTCAAGCCTTTTTCTTGGAGAAAAAACTGAGGATTGAAAACTTTTCATCATAAATACTCATTCCAACAAGAGATGCCATGGGATAACCTTCCCGGGGAATAACATACATACTTCAATGGGGAAACAAAAGTTTTACAGTCTGTACTCCTACTGGGGATTTCGATACTGATTGTGAATAAGGCAAATGGAAACCAAATTGTCAAAACATTCACTAGGGGAAATCATGCCTACTTTGAAGGAAGAAAAACATATGGACTTCACTAAGGGAGACAATACTTCATCAACGAGACATCTATCGGGGACTTCATGCTGACTTCATTGGGGAGGTCGACACCACATCATCGAGGGGAAACCAAGATATGTTCTTCACTGGGGAAAAAGGACTTCACTGGGGAAACCAGAGATACGTGTTCCACTGGGGAAACCGGAGATACTTTCTTCAAGAGTAATTATTGCACCAACCTCTTTGGGGAGAAAGGACTTCTATCAAATAAACGAGGCCTTTACTGGAGAATATTGGATTGAGTCTTCATATCAACCTATTCCAACAAAAGATGCCCTGGTATAGTCTTCCTAGGAAATCAAGAAGTCAACACTAAAGCCAATACTGCAAAAAGAGTGATATCTTAGCACACCAAGGGAATAAAACCTTTCATTATATGAGGGAAAACTTCGTTGGGGAATCTGGGACAGAGGCTTTTGACCATGCAAACCCAAAATTAAAAGCGAACAGAGACTTGGCCGGGGATAATAGCATCACAAACCAAATATTGTACCTTGCACCCACTGGTATCATCTTCAACTATCCGAGAAACACACAAAGATTACGCACATACCAACAAGATGACTTGAGAGAACCTTCCTGGGGAACCAAGAAGTTAACACTATAGCAAGAAGTCAAAATTATGGGGATTTTAAATCAGACTCAACACTTGTTGAGAGAAAACCCATAAAAATTTGACAACTGTCTCAACACTTCTTAGAAAATGTACTACCCTTGTCTAGCTACTTGGGAAGCACATGACAACAATAATGTCGTAACAAGAGAAAGCACTGAACTACAAGAGATTCCATATCAATAAAAAGGGAGAAAGAACTCCATCAAATGAGCAAAGGCTTCATAGCTCTTTTTAATCTCTGTTTGATCACCACCTGGCTGGGTAAAGAGTCACACTCAGCTGGAGAAGTCTGCAGCAAGACTGGAAAAATGGGATTATGAACCCAACATCATAACATAACTTGAGGAAGGTTCTCAGCTTGAGGTAGACATAGTAACTATCTTGACGAAATCTGGATATGCCCTTGGAAACCAATCTGGTGTCTCAAGCTTACCATGCTGATCAAAGTAACTTTCAGAACTTTCCCTTGGCTGCATGCTTTTAAGATAACTTTTATGATCAAATGGCTTTCATAGATTTGTCGAATATTGACGTAATTGCCCTAGATTGGTTGAATGTTACATCCTCTTTGCTCCACAACTCTTCTCGGTAACATGCCTTTTGCTGATACTCAAATGTAAACTTTCATGATATCAAGTAGTTGTTTTACAAGCAGAAAATATTTATTCTAAGAATGAAAAATCTAATGCAACAATTATGTAAGTCTTGAAGATTTTATTTGAAAAGATGTCGCAAAACCTTGTGAGCGAATCACTAGCTAGGATGCGACATGGATTTTTGCACGAAAGATAACAAAAGAAATATGATACCAAATCACAATAATTTAGCAAAATTAATGGGAGTCAGGAAACACTATTTCATTGGAGTATGCTTTCGAAATAAACCCTGTTTCAATTAGGAATTTTGAGGGTTGTAACGTGGCCTGGTTCACGGTTTTAGAAAAAAGATTTAAGGCTCAAAAATATTTGGTGCCCACCCCTTTCATGATGTTCTTCAGTCCTAAGTTCAGTTAACTTGACACGAACATTCATCTCTCAAAAGAAGTTTCGAGATGGTTGAGGAATCAAACAAGGTTTTCTTTGGACATGCAAGTCACTCATTTCTGCTTCTTTTGGATTTCTTGTCACGCGACTCTGTTCTTTGCTGAGGATTTCACATTGTAATCTTTTATCACATTTCAGGCTTTCCATTTCTTTCTTGCCTTCTGGACAAATTCCTTTTGATTTTGACTTTGAAGTGCAACAGGATGCCCTGACTTTTGCCTAAGCGACTTGTTTTTTCAAGTTCTGACTTAGCGGGGCTTTTTGTATCTTTATTTTTCATCATAATTTTTTATTCATGTCATCTTTTTTTTGTTGACATGTCGCGTGACTTTGAGTCATTTGTGACTGCCCTATTTCTGGGTAGATGGAAGATAACCATTTGTTGTATCGTCATCTGCTGATCTCCTGGTGTGCGAGATACCCATTGGGATAACATCTTCTACTGATATGCGGAGATTAAACATTGCGGTTTTGAATTCCCTCAACCTCTTGAAGGGTAACCATTATCGTATCCTTAGATGCACACTCTTGATGAGATTTGAATACTCAATCAGATTAACTGAACACTACCCTGCCCCTGGTTAAAAAAAAAGAGGGTTTTTTCTGAATAGAAAAAGAAACTCCTACTTCAAGGCTCAAAGGGGTTAACGAGGGTTTCACTCCCTTATATCTCCGGTATTTGAGGATTTGAAACAATGCCTGTACATCATCAACATGGTTTTATCCAAAAGCATACAACCAGAAAATTTATGTTTTAATATCATCATCCTCCCTCCAATCTCTGCCTAGGCAAGAGAATGGGTAACAAGTTGGTACCATAAAGCAATTTAAAATTGAAAACAAATACGAGTGAAACGAATGAATTTCTTCAAGACTAACATACTCATTGTATTAAGATTAAACATTCAAATGTAAACAAGTTCTTACATGAAAACAGTGCAATGATAAACAAGAAAAATTACAAATGAGAAAGTAGTAAAAATGATAATAAACTGAGAAGGCTAATCATCCTTAAACTCCAAGGCATTCTTCAATCAAGTTTATTCTTCGGCAAATATTTGACTTGAACCTCAAGAAAAATATCCTTAAATGACAAGATACCACTTTGGACCAACCTCTGAACTTCAACCTTCAAAGCAAAGCAATCTTCTAAATCGTGCCCAGGAGCATCCTGATGAAAGGCACAAGAAGCGTCAGCCTTATATCCTCTTGGCAGTTTTTTGGGAACAACTGGTTGAGCTCGAGTTTGAACCAAATTCTTCTTTAACAAAGAAGGATACAACTCTGTGTATGTCATTGGAATTGGATCAAAGCTCGTTTTCCTCTGATGACATTGCCCTTGATTTCCTTGTTGAGGTACCCTCTGATATGCAACAGCAGTCAGAGTCTCATTGATGAATGGAGTCACAGAAGCAACTTGCTGATTCCTATTATGAGATCCTCCTCGCCTACCACGAAGTATAGCGTGGGAGTCTTTCTCTTTCTTCTTGGAAAAATTATCACCATACTTCTTAGCACCATTTGACGAGTCCCCGTCTTCAGATAAATGACCTTCACGGACAGTTTCCTTTAAATGGACTCCCATGCTTACCATTTCGTTGAAATCAGCGAGAGCACTTGCAACCATCTTCTTATAGTAGAAGGAACTAAGAATTTTCAGGAAGATCTTTGTCATCTCCTTTTCTTCCATGGGAGGAATCACTTGTGCAGCCACTTCGCGCCATCTCTGTGCATATTATTTGAATGATTCAATGTCCTTCTGAACCATGGCCCTAAGCTGGTCACGATCAGGCGCCATGTCCACATTGTACTTGTATTGTTTAATGAATGCTTCTCCCAAATCATTAAAAGTATGGATGTTGACGCTGTCTAAACTCATGTACCATTTCAATGCAGCATCGGTCAGACTATCCTGGAAAAAATGAATCAGCAGACGCTGATCATCAGTATGGGTAGACATTCTTCTGACATACATCACCAAATGAGCACGAGGGTAAGTGTTGCCCTTGTACTTCTCAAATTCCGGGACCTTGAACTTAGCAGGCACTTTAACATTCGGGACCAAACACAGCTCATTCACATTCTGCCCAAATAACTCTTTTCCCCTAAGAGCCTTCATTTCTCTTTGCATTCTATCAAACTGCTCTTGGAAACCATCCATTATATTATAAAGACCCAAGTATTCACTCGGCGGAGGGAAAGGACGACACACATCTTCATTAACAAACAGAACCAAATTCACCGAAGGAGGTGCAGCAGGAACAGTATGCACCACAGGAGGTGCAGGAGTAACAACATTTGGAACCACTGGAGCATCTTGAGGACCCAGATTGAAACCTTCAGGTGCAAAATTCTCTGGAATTCCCCACGGATAACCCTGAGGCATACGGTTTTGAATAACAGCCGGAGTAGCGGATACAGGAACAATCAGAACTTCAGTACTTGCCCTTGTTGGTTGAGGTTGAACACTCGGTGGCTGATTCTGAGCAACCACCAGAGCTTCCAACAGAGTAGTCAAGTTGGCCAAGCCAGCCTTCAAAGCAGAAACTTCTTCGCGCAGCTCGCGATTCTCCTGTTCTATGCTGTCCATCTTCTTTTTAAAATTAGCCCGAGTGTTGTAATGATGAGTCAGCTTGCTGAGTGAAGTAAAGAAGCTGGGTAAGACACCTGGATATGCATAACAAATTCAAGAAATATGTGCATGATGTGCAATGCATATGATTATTTTTGCTTTATTATTTAATATTTCAAGGGATTTAATGTTTATAGACATATTGCAAACATCCAAATAATAAGGCTTTTGTTTCTCCTTCCCAGAATCCATGGTTTAAAAGTACCTGAGATATTCACAAATAGTCAACCTTTAAATCCCTTAAAATATTGTTTTCTTCAAAAGATGCTTATGAGTGCATGGATGCATGATGCAACAATCACACACAAGATCACACATATAGGGTTCATAGGTTCAACGTCACGAGCATGAGGTCGAAGGTACTACCCATAAGGTATTGGTCTAAAAAGTTATCACCTGCCGAACAAGGTTCTAGAGGTTCTCAGAGTCTACATCCTTCCTTCGGATATTACCAACTTCCCGATTAACTCGGTAATTAGTAATATTATCAAGAAAGACTCGTCCGAGCGTAGCATCGTGTGACAACTACTTCCGAATTACTCCGTTATAGCTTCCGCACTACACCTAAAAGGCCAAGAGGGGTTAGGTAATCTACGGTCCTCAGCTTCGGCAGGCTCCCAGGTTGAAAGCAGTATGTCTTCCCGATTACTCGGTAAACGACACTACAGTCAAAGGGGCCTCCACTGAGTGGGGGATCTCATGCCTCCTTTTTTGGGATTACTCCCTCAAAGTTAACATGACTATACCGCCCGTCCTATCTTAAAGTTTTCCCAAGTCCGGGTATAAGACTTATGAGTAATCACCAAGCACCCTGTAAACCAGGAAAATCCAGACAAACATATATACAAAATATAACACATAAACAACAATAGCACATATACAGATATAAACAAAGATAGGTTTTACCCACTTAGGGATGGACCAGCAAGAGGTCAATCTTTCCACAGTGAAGTCGCCATTTTTTCTGTAGCGGTAGAAATGTGCAAGACTAAGCCATTGGATTGACTAGACTTTATACAAATCAAAATAAAAATCACCACCGCGCTTTATTGTTTCCAAAGGAATGGGAAAAGAGCGAATAACTCAAAAAGGTAAGGGGGTTGGTTATGCAAAGGGAAGGTATTAGCACCCTAAACATCTACGGTACTCCGCAGGAACCTCGTTGAAAAAATCTGTATATTTTGGCTATAAAAATGTGTTGTATATAAAATGGATGGTGGAGGTGAGAAAAGAAATATTTTTATGATTTTTTCACCCGCCGCGGTTGCGAACCTTTAGTGCCTACGTACCACCTTTCGTAAAATAGGGGATCAGGGTACACGTAGTTCCTCTTTTAAAAATTTGAAACACAAGTGTGTTGGTTGATTTCATGAGATAAGACATCATCGCGATTGTTCGTGTGAAAAACATACTTACTACCCACAATCATGAGAAAGGAGAATTTGCATCATCTCAAAGTGGAGGATATGGCTTGGATTTTAAAATCAACAATGCCTCACTCAACACCCAAGTGGAAAATATCTCACTTCACTACATATTGTAGAAGTATAGTTGTTTGCATCACTACAAGGATTGACAAGAGTCTAATCTTTTGAGAAAAGTTTAAAGATAAAAGCCAAAGTGGCAAAATGGTTTGAAATGAGATTGATTGACTTTTAGTCTTCTCACAAAAAAAGGTCAAGGTATTATTAAATTGATTGAAATGTATTTATGAAAATGTTTCGAAGATGCATGGACCTAAGTCCAAGTTTATTATGAAAATGTTTCAAGTTTCAAAACAAGAAGAGTTTTTTTTTAAAGGGAGGGAGAAGATTTTTGAAATTAAAGAAGATGGGAGGAGAAGAAGAGGCTATCCTAAAGCATAAGGTAAAAGCTAGGGATAAGAACCATCTAACCAACAAGAAGCCAATACTTGACATTACGAGTCAATATAGAATTCCCATTCTTCGGATTGAAAACAAGCAAGCAAAGATACTAGACCTCTTGAGAGAACCAAACTTCAAGTGTTTTAAGTCTTCGCAAAAATTGGGCAGAGTAACGGCTGTATACGGGTGAATTCCAGATTACAAACAAAGATCGTAATCTCAATAACCTGCACACAAAACAAACAAACAACCCAACGTCTTGAGGTAAACCTCAAGAAATCCAGATAAAATATCAATTAAAGTCACAAAGTCTCCAAGATAGGCCAAGGTCTCTAATCCTAAGTCCAAGAAGTCCATCACTCCATAATGCAAAGGATAGTAACCATGTAGTCCAAGTATCATTAATGATTTTTATGGTTCATGTTGATTATTAGGTGTCTTTAAAGATAAAGAAAAGCTCAAGTGAGCAAAATAAAAATGACATAAAAGTAAATGCTCAAGTGAGCAAAGATGAAAATAGCATGAAATGTAAAATGCTAAAAGTAAATGGAACATAAAGCAAGAAAATAAAAGCGTAAAGTAAAGTTAATTGTTAGTAATTAGTGGTTAGTTGGATGACCATCTTGAAACTTGCATTTGGAACTCATTAGAGGATTGGTAGAACCAAAGCCTCCACACAACAAGTTGCATTTGCTTTTTGTCAAGTATATCATCCATTTTGGAATTCTCACAAGGCAACATGTAATGATCAACGATGTTTAAGTGATCCGCGTTGATCAAAGGTGTTGTAGATCCATTAGAGGATTGGTAGAACCAAATCCTCCACACAATGAATCTCAAGGTTATTGGATCAAAGAGATCAAATTAACATACTTGGGCTTGCAATCATAAGTTTGGGCCACGAATGATCATTTATTCGAATCGGGACAAAATTTAGCGCTGTGTTAAGCAATCGTAAGTGGACTTATGTAGAAGTCACACCTATTTTGAGGCCGGTAAATAGAAATCTATGTACTTCATGTTTGGATAAATGATATAGAGATAACCATCCCTTAACATGTAGCACAAAAAAAAGAAAGGGATAAGATGAAGAGGGATGGGAATGATAAGCCAATTTGGATCACCATTTCAAAATCCTTTCATATTTAAATTCAACCACTCCTCTAGATGGATTAAAGCACTAAACATATCATTAATCCAAAGCACCAAAAATGAATTAAATAATTCACTCTTAGGTAGATTTGAATTGATGAACATTTATCCAACTTCATCTACATCACAAAGTCCACTGAGTTTAAAGACAAATTGGACATTTAAAATTGCAATCCAAACCAACAATCAAAAGGAGTGAGTAGAAAAAGCATTTTGGATCAAAGCTGCCCCAAAACAAGGCAAAAAATGCATTATGTCCTGGTGTAAATCGATTTACACTACTATGTAAATCGATTTACACAGTACAATTTTCAAAAATTCGCGTGAAATTGCTTCTATGCAATCGATTTACACTTAGTGCAAATCGATTGCACACAGTAACAATAGCAAAAACATCATTTTAAAAGGGCAATTTCTTGTTCAAGCATTCCATCAAACACCTTATGATCATGGATCCACTTGAGCACGAAAATTCCATCAAATTATGAGAAAATAACACCGTTGAAATCACAAAATAATGCTCAAAGAATCAATCCCAAAGATCACCAAGAGATCACATTGTGAAAGATGAATTATCCAACTTACCAAAGGTAGATCTAGAGAATTATCAAAACAACTTCAAGAATTTGCTTCAATTCAACCACAAGAATCAATTGACCAAGCTTGGATGTAGATAATTGATGGAGAAAAAGTGTTTGGATGAAGGTTTAGCTCAAAGATTAGTAAGCTTCAATGCAAAGCTTACTAACTTTTTGAAAATGGAGCTTTGAGTGAATTTGGTAGATGGAGAGAATTGAGAGATTTTTTAGCAAGGTGGATTTGGCTATCAAAAACTTGAGATTTGAATGAAATGAGAGCTCTATTTATAGAGTTTTAGGATTGGGATTAGTGGTAATTTGGTTATTGATTCTTAGAGCCAAAATTTGAATTAATGATAAATCTTTCAAAAATTAGAGCCAAAATTTGAATTAATGATAATTCTTTCAAATATTAGAGCCAAAATTTGAATTAATGATAATTCTTTTTTTAAAAATGAAAGATTGGCACTAAAATTTGAATTAATGATACATCTTTCAAAAGTGAAGGAAAATTGGAGCCAAAATTTGACAAGTTTAAAATGCTGATTTTTTTCAAATTTTCACGTTGTGCAATCGATTGCACTATAGTGAAAATCGATTTGCACAGTGTCTTTTTTTCAAAAATGGCGCAAAATGCACTATGTGCAATCGATTGCACTCTAAGAGCAATCGATTGCATCAGTGAAAAAAAATGAAAATTTTTAATTTTTTTCTTTGCAAATAGAGATTTTAGGAAAATAATACCAGAAATCCTTATTTGTCAGATGCTTCGACTTGGTACCTACAAAACAAAAATATACAAAGACAAATATTTTTTTGTATTTTGATTAGAAGTTAGTCAACAACACATATAAAAAATACACAACCAAGGTGCTTGGAGATTCCTCAAGAGCAAACTTAAAGATAGGAAAAAAGAGGAAGAACCAACCCTAATGTGATCTTGTTATGATCGAGTTGATATGATATGATAGAGGAATCTTAGGGGCAAAAATTGGGGTACAACAATGATCAAGAGAGGAAGGTTTTAAAGCTCACCAGGCAGTTCTAGGAAGAAAGAGTGCTCACTGATTATATCAACACAAAGAGAAAGCGTTCATGGGACTTTTGATTTTTCTTTTCTAGTTTTAGATTTGTTTTATTTACATATTTGTAATACCTTAAAGGCATTTTGAACCTTCAAATTTAAACTAATAAAGTTTTTGTTTATTTTGGTTTGCAAATTTAAATTTCCCGAAGTCTTTGAAATCATTACATGCGCATCCCATTATCATACACATCATTACAGGTGCCATTACAGGTTTCTCATCATCTTTGTTGTTTATTTCAGCACGAGATGTCTTCCGAGCAAACCATCAAGGAACTTCAGGCACAGGACGCCCAGTTCCAACAAATGTTCATAAGGCTGGAAAAAGGGCAGGAGGATCTGAAAGTCCTTATTCTGAAAGAGAAGAAGAAAAAGAAGAAAGTTGTCGGTATTTTGAATATGGAAAGAAGTTTTGGAGAGCGGTTGATGCGACAAACTGATCTGACCTCTTCATCCAAGGAAGGGGAGAATTAAGAAGAAGAGAAGGACCCTAGTCCTGCAATCTCTGACAAGGATACTGATTATAATGATGAGCAATATCCTCCTGCTGAGGATAAATACAAGCAGTTAGAAGACCGTCTGAGTGCCAGGGAAGTTCAGAGGATACCTGGACTGCATTTCAGAGAATTGGGACTGGTATCGGGAGTGGTCATGCCTCAGAAGTTCAAAGCTCCGGTTTTTGCCAAGTATGATGGAGTGTCCTGCCCAAAACTCCATCTCCGTTCTTATGTCAGGAAGATACAGCCCCACACAGCTGATAGAAATTTGTGGGTTCACTTTTTTCAAGATAGTCTGTCAGGGACTCAGCTTGAATGGTTATACCAGTTGGAGGGACCCAGTGTCCGAAACTGGGAAGATCTTGCTGCTGCTTTCTATAAGCAGTATCAGTATAATTCCTACCTTGCTCCCACTCGTACTCAACTCCAGAGTATGTCCATGGGTGCAGGTGAAGGTTTTAAAGATTATGCTAAAAAATGGAGAGACTTGGCTGGGAGAGTTCAACCCCCTTTCCCTGATAAGGAGTTGGTTGATATGTTTCTAGGAACGCTATCAGGTCCTTTTTTTAATCACTTAATCGGCAGCTCGTCATCTGGTTTCACCGAGCTGATTTTAATTGGAGAAAAAGTAGAAGCTTGAATTTGGAGTGGTAAAATACAAAAGGATGCCTCCTCGAGTTCAGCAAAGAAGCCTTTTGCTGGTAAGAAGGAAGCAAGTGCAGTCTATAGCCTGAGGGGCCAAAGCAGATATGAACACCGTCAAACGGTAAATGTTGTAGTGATACCAAGACCCGCAGTTTCTCCATAATGCAACAATCAACAAAGGGTGGAAAGACCACAAGGGCAGTTTACCCGCATCAACATGGCTTTGGCTGAAGTTCTGTCTCATTTATTAAAATCCAACTTGGAAACCTTGAAAGAGGCTCCCAAGAATCCAAAAACTACCTCTCCCAGATACAATCCCAACGCGCGGTGCGCCTACCATTCTGAGAGTCCTGGCAATAATACAAATGATTGTTGGGCTCTGAGAAACAAAGTACAAGACTTGCTTGAAGCCAAGGAGATAGAGTTCGATGCTCTAGAAAAGCCGAATGTTATAACTGCTCCCATGCCCAAACATGGTCATGGAATTAATGTTGTTGACATTGATTTGTTTGTGACCTCTGTTAAGGAAATTTCTACTCCTCTTATGACTGTTAAGAAGAATTTGCTATTGGCCGGTTTATTTCCGGGTTGTGGTGAAGGTTGCCACATGTGTTCGATTCTACCTTCTGGTTTCCGTTTGTTGAAGTCAGGTGTTCAGCTCCTAGTGGATAATAAAGAGATTTTGTTCGAGAACACTGTGATCCCTGTTGTTCCCATTGAATACGTCGCTATTATAACCATTTCCGCCAATCCTTCCAATGTTTCCTCGAGAAGACCTGTTAGGATTACACCTGTTCAAAGAATTTCTCCACTGATAATCACTGTTCCTGGTCCCATCCCGTACACCTCAGACAAGGCTGTCCCATGGCATTATGGTGCTGATGTGTACTATCATGGCATTAAGCCAGATCTGAAGAATAAAGAAGCTGATACTGATGTCAGTAATATTGTTGGGACTTGTAAGGTTACCCGAAGTGGAAGGGTTTTCTCTCCTGAGATTGCTCTGAAGATCATCAAGCCTACTGTTATTCCAACTACTGCTCCAACTAGCACTCCTGACATTTCTCCTGTTCCTACTCCAGTTATTACCCCTGCTGCTGAGCCATCTGGGATTCGGGGCAAGGAAATTATAGGTGAGCCTTCCCAGACGGAGGCACCTAAGAAAATCATTAAGAAGAGCGACTACAATGTGGTCGAGCAACTCAGGCATACCCCATCAAAGATATCCATGTTGTCTCTGCTGTTGTGTTCTGAAGCCCATGCAAAGTCTTTGATTGCATTTCTCATGACTGCACATGTGCTGCAGGAAACTTCAGCATATCAGTTCAAAGATTGTGTGGCCAGCCTGACTGCTGACAATGGGCTGGGTTTTTCAGATGCAGATCTGACACTGAAAGGAAGGAAGCATAATGATGCTCTGCATGTCTCGATTGAGTGCAGGGGCACCACTATGGCTCATATGCTGGTAGATACCGGGTCTTCACTGAATGTTCTGCCGAAGAAAGCCTTGGACCGTTTGGATTGTGAGGGTTTAACTCTAAAGCCTAGTAACATTGTGGTAAGAGGTGGACATCCCTGTCAAAGTGGGATCTCAAACTTTTGGGTCCACCTTCTACGTAATGGATATCAGGCCGTCGTATTCTTGCTTGTTGGGTCGTCCTTGGATCCATGAGGCTGGGGCAGTTACTTCCACACTCCATCAAATGCTGAAGTATCCAGTGAAGGGAAAGATTGTCTCAGTGCGAGGTGAAGAAGAATATATTGTGAGTCACCTCAATTCCTTCCGCTACATAGAGATGGACGGGGAATTCATAGAAACTCCTTGTCAGAATTTCGAAGAGGTCCCTCAGATCTTGGCATCAACTGAAGTTACTACCAACAAACCTCCGTTGAAGATGGCTTCTCTCAAGGATGTCGGGGTTGTGGTTGAAAAAGGTGAGTGTACCAATTGGGGTCAGCTCCCTGATTTCACTCACAAAACTGACAAATTTGGTTTGGGCTTTACTACAGGGGCTCAAAGGGCTGTTAGGCGCGCTCGGGCTAGAAGACCTCCTCTACACATCAGCAATCGGGGAATTAATGCAATTGAAGACAACAAAGAGGATTCAGACATCGACACCTGGATCTACCCAAATACCAACGGTGGACCGAGTAAATGGACGGCTAGGGACTTCATACCTGTTTCTTTTATTCTGCATTAATTGACTTTTGTTTTAAGATTTGTGATAAACAATTTGAGACTTCACGGCCTGGTGCCTTGCCCGAGGCACCTTGGCTTTGCTTGTGAGGGCTATTATTTGTCATTTCATATATCATTAATAAAGCATTGGATGTTTCTTGCATACAAATTTTGTGCTCCTTGTTTTTCTTTTCTGTCTCTCACTTTATCAAAACAGCTATTCTCTTACACACACTCACGTATCATACTGCAGATCCATATCCACTATGGATCCCATTGATAACAGCTCTGCTACTGCCAGTTATGACTTCAAAAATCTGATCAACAAAGCCAAGGACGAAGGTGAGGATGATTGTAAGGTGCCTGGAGAACTTGCTAGACTATTACATCAGGAAGAAAGGGCTATACAGCCTCATGAAGAGCCAGTTGAGTCAGTGAATTTGGGTACAGAGGAAGACAAGAAAGATGTTAAAATAGGTGCGAATCTAGAGCCTAGTGTCAAACAACGGTTAATACAGATGCTACACGACTATGTTGAGATATTCGCCTGGTCCTATGAAGACATGCCTGGTTTGGACACTGATGTTGTGGTACATCACCTGCCGACTAAAGAAGACTTCCCTCCGGTAACACAGAAGGTCCACCATATGCGCCCTGAAATGTCAGAGAAAATCAAGGCAGAGGTCATGAAACAGTTCAACACAGGATTCTTAGTTGTCACTTCTTATCCGCAGTGGGTTTCCAACGTCGTTATGGTACCTAAGAAGGAAGGTAAGGTACGGATGTGTGTGGACTACAGAGATCTGAACAGGGCAAGCCCCAAGGATGACTTCCCACTTCCTCACATTGATGTTCTAGTCGACAACACCGTGCAACATAAGATCTTCTCCTTCATGGATGGTTTTTCTGGCTACAACCAGATCAAGATGGCTCCTGAGGACATGGAGAAGACAACCTTCATTACACAGTGGGGCACCTTCTGTTACAAGGTAATGCCTTTTGGGTTGAAGAATGATGGTGAAACTTATCAGCGCGCCATGGTCACTCTGTTCCACGATATGATTCACCATGAGATCGAGGTTTATGTTGATGACATGATAGCCAGGTCCCAGACTGAGGAAGAGCACCTTGATCATCTCCAGAAACTGTTTGACAGGTTGAAGACATACAAGCTGAGGTTGAATATGAACAAGTGTACCTTCGGGGTAAGGTCTGGTAAGCTTCTGGGTTTTGTTGTCAGTGACAAAGGTATTCAGGTAGACCCTGCAAAGGTAAAAGCCATACAAGAGATGCCGGCTCCCGACACAGAAAAAGAGGTTAGAGGTTTCTTGGGACCGCTGAATTACATTGCCAGGTTCATTTCACATTTGACTGCTACTTGTGAGCCAATCTTCAAGCTGTTGAAGAAAGATCAAGTGTTAAAATGGAATGATGAATTCCATACTGCTTTTGAAAGAATCAAAGAATACCTTTAAGAACCACCAATTATGATGCCTCCAGTTGAAGGAAGACCTTTGATATTATACCTGACAGTGCTAGACAGTTCAATGGGGTGTGTGCTGGGGCAGCATGACGAGTTTGGTCGAAAATAGCATACAATTTACTACCTTAGCAAAAAGTTTAACGACTGTGAGACCCGATACTCATTGCTCGAGAAAACTTGTTGCGCTTTGGCATGGGCTGCTTGCCGACTGAGACAATATATGCTGACTCACACTACCTTGTTGATATCAAAGATGGATCAGATCAAATATATTTTCGAGAAGCCTGCCTTATCCGGAAGAATAGCAAGATGGCAGATGATCTTAACCAAGTACGAAATCCAATACACAACCCAAAAAGCAATCAAGGGGAGTGTATTGGCGGATCATTTGGCGCATCAGGCCGTGGATGACTACCAGTCCATGAATTTCGAGTTCCTGGATGAGAATATCATGTTGGTAACCGACTGCAAAGAACCTGGACTGGATGAAGGACCCGAGGAGGGATCCTGATGGTCTATGTATTTTGATGGAGCCTCGAACGCATTGGGTAATGGATTTGGCGCTGTAATTATATCTCTTGAGGGCTGTCATACTCCGTTCACCGCTCGATTATGTTTTAACTGCACCAACAATATGGCAGAGTATGAAGCGTGTATCATAGGTCTTTGAGCTGCTATTGACCTGAGGATTAAGTTCTTGAGTGTATTCGGAGATTCCACTCTGGTAATAAGTCAGATCAAAGGCGAGTGGGATATGAAGCACCCGAATATTATTCCTTACAAAGAGTATGTACTGACATTGCTCCCACACTTTGAGGAGGTAACCTTTGAACATTTCCTAAGAGAGGAGAATCAGTTAGCGGATGCGCTAGCTACTATGTATCCTATGTTCAAAGTCAGGTGGGACAATGAAGCTCCCCGGATCACTATCGAGAGGTTGGACGAACCCGCACATTGTTGTGACATTGAGACTGAAGAGGTAGCAGATAAACCCTAGTTTCACGAGGTAAAGAGGTATCTTGAGGCTCAAGAATACCCCGAGGGGGCATCTGTTAATGATAAGAAGTTTCTGAGAAGGTTCGTTGCGAATTTCTTCATCAGTAATGGAATCCTCTATAAGCGTAACCATGATTCAACCTTACTGCGGTGTGTAGACAAGAGCGAGGCAGAAAGGATCATGGCAGAGTTACATGAAGGTACCTTCGGAACTCATTCCAGTGGACATACCATGGCGAGGAAAATCCTACGGGAAGGATATTACTGGTCCACTATGGAAGCCGATTGTTATCAACACTCTCGAACCTGTCATAAGTGCCAAGTCTATGCTGATAAGGTGGATGTACCTCTGGTTCCCCTGAATGTTTTGACGGCTCCCTGGCCTTTTGTCATGTGGGTCGTTGATATGATCGGCGAAATCAGACCTACCGCGTCTAACGGGCATCGCTTCATTCTGGTAGCCATTGATTACTTTACGAAGTGGGTTGAGGCAACTTCCTTTTCTACAGTAACCAAGAACGTCGTGGTGCGGTTCATCCGACACAATCTGATCTGTCGATGTGGTCTCCCAGAGAGAATTATTACTGACAATGGTACAAATCTCAATAACACAATGATCACCGAGCTTTGCAAACAGTTCAAGATTCAGCACCATAACTCTTCTCCCTACCGGCCGAAGATGAATGGGGTTGTTGAAGTAGCTAACAAGAACATCAAAAAAATTGTGCAGAAGATGACGGTGACATACAAAGACTGGCACGAGATGTTACCATTCACTCTTCATGGGTACCGTACCTCAGCACGGACGTCGACAAGGGCAACACCCTACTCTTTGGTGCATGGCATGGAGGAAGTCCTACCCATCAAAGTCCAGATACCCTCACTCAGGATTATGAAGGATACGGGTTTGAACAAAGACGACTAGATCCAAACCCGACTTGATCAGCTGAATCTAATCGATGAAAAGAGACTTACTACTATCTGCCATGGTCAGACGTATCAAAAGTGAATGATCAAGGCTTTTAACAAGAAAGTCAGACGTCAAGAATATCAAGTCGGGGATCTAGTGATCAAACGCATCAGACTACCGCAAGGTGATCCCAGGGGAAAATGGACCCCCACATACGAAGGGCCATTTGTGGTTAAGAACATTTTCTCTGCAGGAGCTATGATTCTAACCACCATGGATGGTGACGACCTTCCTCACCCCGTCAATGCAGACATAGTGAAAAGATACTACACATAATCAAAGACCCGCTAGGTTGACTGGCCTAGTTAAAATAAGGGCTTCCCGGCGAACCAAAAGGGTTCGGGCAAAAGTAAGGGTGAAAATGAAAAACTATACACCCGGCAAGTTGAAAACCTGAAAAGGCGACTTGGGCAAAAAAGGGTATCCCGGTGGACTGAAAACCCGAAAGGGCAGTCCAGGAAAAAATTAGGGATCAAAGCGTAACACTGTGTCTCATTGGATCATCTCGCAACCAGACTCCGATATCAACTATCAAGCTCGGACAACGCCAACCAATCTGATCAACCTTCAGCCAAGTAGCAAGGTGATGAGACGCTTGAAGATATAAAGGCAATAGCAGAGTTGGAACCCGATGGGATTGTTTCACGTAACTGTTTTCTTTTTTTACAAATTGTAATTTCTTTCAGCGGTATTCTCTTGCTAAGACGTCAGCCTCTTTGTACAAAATGCCTATTACAGGAAAATTGCAAAAATCAATACAATTCATTTTCACAAGAAATTTCAATTTGTTTTTCTTTTTCTGTTTTGTTTTGCAAGAATGTCCAATGATTCATTTTTGATATATGCATTTGAAAATAATGGCTGCTCATAAGAAACAAAAGACGATTACTCGTAATGCCAAAAACAGGGAAAACAAGAAGTGCCCAAACCTTACAGTTACTCTTCCCATCAGGTACCGGGATAGAGCCAGCTTGAGAACATGAGTAGTGGTAAATACACTCCCTACAGAGTAAAAAGTATCCAAAGACAATGATGTTAGTTTTCCCGAATAGGACATAACTCTCCCCATCTGAGGTTCACAATCGCGAGTGAGTCCGTAAATTTTTCCCCAAGCAGAGTTTATTTCTCTCACAAGCAGAAATTCAATCTCCAACTGAATTCATTATCACCAGCAATGGAAATTCATCCCCAGCTGAGCTTCTTTCTCCAAATCAGCAGATCTATCAACATATTATCTCCTCTCCAACAGAGTTATTCTCCGCAGAGTTATCCTCAGACAGGGTCTCTTCCGGTAGAATATCCACCAGCCGAATGGATGTGAATCCCTAGCTAGTTATCTTTGTTCACCATCCCCAACAGAAGTAGAGGAACTATGGTTTTTACAGCAATCAAGAATACCATTTCTCATACTCTCCAAATAGTAGTCAGGGATCTATTGTCCCAGACTCAAATTATTACGTCAGCATTTCATGTTCATACATCATGACATGTGCATACATTACATATAACCTAATCTCAGTTATTTTGAGAACCTCATCACAATGCATCTCATGCATCACACATAACTAACCCTGTATTTCTTTCAGGAAAGACAATTATTATCAACAATTTCCAACAGGTCCATGATCAACACTCGAAGCTAAAAAGAGTAATCATCGGTGCGTCAAATGCAACCTTACGCAGGTTCCTCACAGAAGTCCGACACAAACCTAGCACACTGCAAGCCCAACTATCCAGGCTTTCATCTCGAAGTAACCCTACGATCCAGGTTCCTTCTCACAGCCCTACTATCCAGGCTTTCATGTCGAAGTAATCCTACTATCCAGGTTCCTTCTCAAGCCCTATTATCCAGGCTTTCATCTCGAAGTAACCCTACTATCTAGGTTCCTTCTCACAGCCCTACTATCCAGGCTTTCATGTCAGAGTAACCCTACTATCCAGGTTCCTTCTCACAGCCCTACTATCCAGGCTTTCATCTCGAAGTAACCATACTATCCAGGTTCCTTCTCACAGCCATACTATCCAGGCTTTCATCTCGAAGTAACCCTACTATCCAGGTTCCTTCTCAAGCCCTACTATGCAGGATTTCATCACGAATTAACCCTACTGTGATACGGTGGGAGAACTGACTATAGTTTTGCGTTTGTTTTCGCAAATGTTTCGGTTGAGCAAGAGTCGCCACCGACTTTTTATTTTATCCTAAGGAAAGGTTTAAAAAGCACAGCAAAAACCTTTGAGATATTTTCTTGGGTTCGGGGAGTAGATTATAGAAAGGGAAGGTATTAGCACCCTTTCTATCCATGGTTATCCATGGGCTCTTAGGTACTTGCTTAGATCAACTTGCCTTGGTTTTCAATTGTTTGAAATGGTGCTTTGTGTGTGTGGTTTTGAAAATGTTTTGAAAAAGATGCCTTGTTTAGGCTACCCTTGTAACAATTCTTCACTCGAATGTTTTACAAAAGGTGTTTGTCTTTTTGAAAAGATGTTTCAAGATTTTTTGAGAGTTTGTTTTGAAAGTGTGGTTTGAAAAATAGGCAAGTGTTTTTGTTTTGCAAGTTGACAAGTACTTAAGAGCTATCTACCCTAAAGTTCTCAAAGATTATTGCTATGTTTTAACCCTTTTAACAATTTTGTTGCACCATTGCATTTGGTGGACAATCTTGTGTTAGGATGTGAAAGGGACGGGCGCGGGTCATCGTTTAGACCATAATTGCAATAGTGCCAAGTATCTTTGGGCAATTTTCCTTTAAGGGACTTGATCATTTTTTAGGCAACTTTCGAAAGCGTCATCGAGGGACTATGATCATTTGATTGTTTTGTTTTGCCCAAAGAGACCTAACATGCAATATGGACCATTATTGAAGGCAACAAGTGGAATACCCTAAGGGTGCAAGTGTGATTAGTGTTGTCCATTTTCATGTTTGATTATCTTGAAATTAGGTCAAACTATTTTGTTGTTTTTATTTGCATACAAACTCTAATTCTAACATGGTATATTTAGAAAGCATTAAAGTGCGAAAAATAAAGTTCTAAACTATTACAACACAATATATGGGAAGGGGGGTACAAATGTTCAAATGGGGGGGTATTTTGACAAGAAATTTAAATCTAACTATTACATCAATTTGGAATTATTTACAAGATAATTAATTGCACAAATTAAATGGAAATAAAATAAATATGCAAGATGCAAAAAGGCTTTTTATGTGTATGAAAAAAAGTATTTTTTATGTCAAATAAACAAAATAAAAAAGTATTATTTTTTGGAGCTTTTTTATGTTTAGGGCAAAACCCTAATTTTATTAAGTAAATATATTAATTATTTAATATGTACAAATATTTATCAATTATATACAAAATAAAATAAAAATGAAGTATATTTGTCAAAAAGGTATTTTTACTATCAAATATTAATAAAAATAAAAATGTATATATTTTTGTATTTTTGCCCTAAATATTCTAATAAATATATATGTATTTGTATTATTTACTAAATATATATTATATATATAAAATAATAATATTTAATATTTTATAAAAAAAGTATTTTTGATATAAAATGTTTTCAAGGGAGAAATAAAATAAAAATCAGAAATAAAATAAGTTTGCATTATTTTTGGTATTTTTAAATAAAAGTGTTTATTTATTTATTTATGTACAAAAAAACTATTCTAAACAAATAAATGCCTATAAATTCAAAAATGGTGTGAAAAATATTTTTTATATTTTTAATATTATTAGCAAAAATAAATAAGTCAGAATAAAAAAGGAAAAGTCAAAAAATCATTAAAATAAGCAAAATGGGCTCAGGGGGGTGTAAAAGCAAAAAATGGTGTGTAAACAGAAATGACAAATCAAGCCCAGCCCACCAAGTCCTTCTTCAACCTCTGGCCAGAAACAATGTCAAAAACGCGCGCTTTGTTCACTGATTCAAACATCCTGATTCCTGGCTTTTTAATGAAAACTCACAACATCAAAAATGTTCAGCATCAAACAACGAATCCATACATACCAAAAACTTGATCTAACTCTAAAAAATGAGAGAGAATTTCTCCATTCCCAAATCTTAACCTAATTTTTTATCAATGTTCAGACATCAAATTCTCATGGCACACGTAACATAAATGAAAACTAACTACATGGGCATGTTCAGGGCTATGAATGTGACATATTTTCTTCACAAACCTAAAGCTAACAATGCCTGGAAGAGAGATACGAGTTCATGAACTTACCTATTCAGTTGAAGTTGTATCTGGTGATGGAGATACTTTCAGTGCAAGGTGATGATTGGTACAACTTCCTTGATGTCCAGGGATGCTATTCCAAGTTTTACCTTGCTTTGAAACTAGCTGAATCGAGTTATAAAACTCCACCTGCAAATCAGAAAAATGAAAATGGCCAAACTGATTAGAGGAGTTACAGTCCACTTCTAATGCTTTGGATAGTTTACATTGATGGTAGGGAAGGTGTTTGAACTGGTTTGGGCAAGAATGCACGATGGAAATGAGTTGTGGGATTCAAACTGCAGCAGGTGCTCTGTTTGGACAGTTTGAGGGTGATTCTGGGAATGGGGAGGTATTGGGGATGCTAGGCTTGTGTTTCAGCTTAGGATGAATGTCTTGAATGTGTTTGACCAGTTTTTCTAAACATGTGTTAACTGATATGAGAGTTGTCTTAAGTTATGGCAAGTTTCTTCTACTTTAAGCAACCAATGGCCAAGTTGAGTTTCTAGCTTGTACAGGCCCCCCTAATGTGCTGCATAACTCAGTCTTGATCAGTGCAATTAGTCCATAAACTTGTGCCAAAGAGATCTTAACTGTACTTGCTTGGATTTGCATTTTGACATAAAGTTCACTTTTCAAGAATGGCTAATTTGCTTTTTCTATAAATGGCTTAGTTCAACATGTAATGCTTAAACTCATAAAAAAAGGCCTTGGCACAATGAGTTAGCATTAAATTATTGAGTGTTGGATGGTTTAGAGGCCTGTAATCAAGGAAAGCGTGCTGAATTCAAAATGGCACAAATGTATGAACATGTAAATTGACCAAATCAAAAGTGAGTTTTTCCCATATTGCAAAATTCGATTCTCTCTAACCATGAGGTTGTTTGATGAGTTCTTGGACATTTTGGAAAGCTTGGAATGTGTACTACAATCCATCTTTGAAATGAAAATTGAAATTCCAAGTGGAAGTATATTAAAAATGGTCTTGAAGTTAGGTAAAAATCTTGCCTAAAATAGGTCAAATTTTCTCTAAGTTAAGAATGGTTTGGTACCCTTGTTCCAAAAATTGTAACTTGAGCTACAAGCTTCTTTTGGGAAAACTTTGTGAATCAAAGTTGTAGATTATGCAATAGGCAACAACTTTCATGTTTTGACTTTTTCTTGAATCCAAATTAATCTTGGTGAGAAAGTGGGGCAAAGTTAGGAAAAAATTAGGGTTTTTCATAACTTAGAAAAATTCTAGTTATGAAAAATCTTCATTTCAAACCCTAATTTGCAATTCTTGATTTCTTGATGAACAAGTTTCATGATTTGGCATGTTTTGATGAAAAATGAATCTTGACTCTTGATTTTGACCAAAAAGTCAAAGTTTGACTTTTCAGTATACAGTCAAAATTGATCAATTGACTGGGAAATTCAACTGTCAATCTTGTGTATTTGGGATCTTTTGAACTTGTTGAGCATGTCAAGACAATTCCATGGGGTCCTTGAGTCCATATGTGAGCTTGGTTTGCCATTGGCTAAGTCAAACAATCAAAAATTGCCTTTGTGCAGTCAAAACCCTAAAAATGACCATTTTGCCCTTTTGATGATCTGATCAAATTTCTTGTGGAATTGTGATCCAAACTTGATCAAATGGTCCATGTGAGTTCATAATGTTGATGTGGGTCAATTTTCATGAGATTTGACTGTCAATTGGCCACAGTTGACTTTTTCCCCAATACAGTTGATTTCTAGGTCAACTGTCCAATTGATTGGGCAAAATTTGGAATCAAGACTTGAAACTTGGTATGGATAAACTTGGGAGTCCAACATGAAGCATGAAAGTCATCTTAGGCATTTTAGGTCAAAACATCTTTGTGCAAACACAAACCCTAATTTGGGTCAACAGTGCAAGGAGAAGTCTTGAGCAGGTGAAACCCTAACTGGATCTTGAGCTTCAAGGGCTTTGTGATGAGAAATAAATGAGAAATGGGAGGGCAAATTTTGGGGTACAACAGTGGCCCCTGTTCAATCTTCTTGAATCCGAAGAGTTAGATTGGAAAGTTTGCCTTTCGCGACTCGAGGGTAAAAGGAGATTGGACACTAGAGTGCCCTTAAATTTGCACTCGTCAAAGCAATGGATGCGGGAATGGGCTTAGAGATGCCATCTGGAAGAATGACAGAAACTTTTCGGGGATGGGCTTAAAGATGCCATCTGGAATGAGTATCAGAAAGGTGTCCATGTTTTGAACCACATCTGAATTGGGGGTCTGAACAAACAATAGATTGATATCCGTATCTGGAGGCATCCGTAGAAGTTCGAGAAGAGTCTGAACAAGCGATAGGTTAACATCCGTTACTTGGAGAACCCGTGAACTGTTTTCAGAAGTTTGAGAAGAGTCTGAACAAGCGATAGGTTAACATCCGTTACTTGGAGAACCCGTGAACTGTTTTCAGAAATCTTGAAGTTGAATAAGCAATAGAGCAGCATCCGTTGTTGGGAAGCGTCCGTAAACTGTTTTCAAAAGTTGCATCTGAACAAGTTGATAGATTAACATCCGTTGTTGGGAAGAATCCATAAACTGTTTTCAGAATTCTTGAGAAGAAACTGAACAAGCGATAGGTTTGCATCCGTTACTTGGAGAACCCGTGAACTATTTTCAGAAATCTTGAAGTTGAATAAGCAATAGAGCAGCATCCGTTGTTGGGAAGCGTCCGTAAACTGTTTTCAGAAGTTGCATCTGAACAAGCGATAGATTAACATCCGTTGTTGGGAAGAATCCATAAACTGTTTTCAGAAGTCTTGAGAAGAATCTGAACAAGTGATAGGTTAACATTCGTTACTTGGAGAACCCGTGAACTGTTTTCAGAAATCTTGAAGTTGAATAAGCAATAGAGCAGCATCCGTTGTTGGGAAGCGTCCGTAAACTGTTTTCAAAAGTGTCTCGGAAGATAACGATTTTTGTCTGTCGACTGATCTTACCTGAAAAGGTAAATAGTTAGTTGTATGCAATGTCATGATGCATGATGCAACGTATGTTATATGATATGAATGTAAATGAATGCGCATGTAAGCTGAAGAGCTGTCTTGCGAAGGATAGATGAATCCAAGATAGCTGAAGATAAAAGCATCTTGACTGCTGCCGGGGAAAATAATTCTTTGGCTGCTGCTGTGAGGAGCTTGGGTTGTATACCAATCTTCTGGGGAATCCCTGTCTTTAGGAGATCTTCACTGGAGAATTTTCGAATACAATGAGGAACTGACAACTGAAAGTCTTCAGATTTGCTTGGGGAATACCAGACCTTCAAACGTTGAGGGGCCTTGGAACCATTGCGGGGAATTGGAATTTCCTTGGTGACTTGCAGGGTAAGAGAATTTCTGACGATTTCTACTGGGGATTTTAGAACCTGGTAGACCCATGCTGGTGAAGTATGATTTGAGAATCTTCATCTTGGTGGGAAGTATCTCAGTGGGGGGGAAGGTTCACTAGTCTGGTTCTGCTGGGGATACTGAAACTTAAACTCTGAGGGGAATTGAGTTCTGGAGGATTCTCTGGCTGGGGATGACAAAGATAAACTCCTCTGGGGGATTGTACTGATAAGTTATATTGGGGAACTCTGATGAACTCCGCCGGGGATATGAAGAAATTTGCCGAGTGTGATCTTCCGTGGCAATAAGCTGAGGATAACCCAGTTATAAGCCCTTACGGGGAATAACTTTGAATAAAGCTTGGGAGAGACGTCCGTACTCTGCAGGGGATAAGCTTCCAGAATCTACTGGGAATAAGCTTCAAGACTTGCTGGGGATATGGAATCCAAATCTCCTAGGGATTTCCTTTGAAAGGGTATCAAGATATCCAACTGCACCTTCAACCTATCGGTAATCCTCTTTCTTGATTCATAAGGAAATGATTATGTTCAAATGCATATGCCTATTTAATAAAACATTGGACGTTTCTCAAAATAAAACAATTAGTGCAAGAGAAAAAGAAAAAGGAAATGACACGAATTTCTGGTAAGAGTATTTGTATTAACTTTCTCTGAGTATATTTGTACAAAGGAGACAATCATCCTAGTAAGAGGATTTTGTCGTAAATATTGAAAGATTTATACAAAATAAAGATGGCTATGTGAAATAATTCCATGGGATTCCATTCCGCTATAGCCTTCACAACTCTGAATATCTGTCCATCCAATGCTTCGTTTGCCGATGACTGGATCGATCAGAAGCCTGGAACTGGTTGATGAAGAGATTGTCTTTGAAGTGATCCGACGAGACATAGTCATACGCTTTAATTCCCTAACTTTTACCTGAATCGCCCTTTTGGGTTTTCGATCCACCGGGAAACCCCTTTTTGCCCAAGCCGCCCTTTCGGGTTTTCGACTTATCGGGTGTACAGATTTTTTGTGTTTCTATCCCTAATTTTTGCCTGAACCTCCCTTTCGAGTTTTCGGTTCACCGGGATACCCATTTTTGCCCAAGCCGCCCTTTCGGGTTTTCGACTTGTCGGGTTATTTTATGCGTAGTATCTTTTGACTATGTCTGCGTTCGCAGGGTGCGGCAAATCGTCACCGTCCATGGTGGTCAGAATCATTGCACCACCAGAAAATATGCTCTTGATCACAAATGGTCCTTCATATGTAGGAGTCTATTTGCCCCTGGGATCACTTTGCGGCAAGATAATCCGCTTGATTACGAGATCTCCGACTTGATACACTTGACGTCTGACTTTCTTATTGAAGGCTTTGATCATCCATTTTTGATACGTCTGACCATGGCATATAGCAGCGAGTCGCTTCTCGTCGATCAGATTGAGTTGATCAAGCCGGGTTTGAATCCAATCATCTTCATTCAAACCTGTGTCCTTCATAATCCTTAGGGAAGGAATCTGAACCTCCATAGGCAGGACAACTTCCATGCCATATACCAAAGAAAATGGGGTTGCCCCGGTTGAAGTACGTGCCATCGTACGGTACCCATGTAGAGCAAACGGTAACATCTCATGCCAATCTTTGTAAGTAACTGTCATTTTCTGAATGATCTTCTTAATGTTTTTGTTCGCAGCTTCAACAGCACCGTTCATCTTCGGCCGATAGGGAGATGAATTGTGATGATAAATCTTGAACTGTTCGCGCAAAGCGGTGATCATCGTGTTATTCAGATTCGTATCGTTGTCTGTGATGATCCTGTCTGGAACACCATACCGGCATATGAGATTTTGCTTGATGAAGCGGGCAACCACATTTTTAGTAACAGAGGCGAAGGAAGCTGCTTCGACCCATTTGGTGAAATAGTCAATGGCCACTAGGATGAAGCGATGTCCGTTGGAAGCCGTGGGCTTGATCTCTCCAATCATGTCAATGCCCCACATTGCAAATGGCCAAGGAGCAGTCAGAACGTTGAGAGGAACCGGAGGGATATGAACTTTGTCTGCGTAGACTTGACATTTGTGGCAAGTACGGGAATGTTGATGGCAGTCAGCTTCCATGGTAGACCAGTAATAGCCTGCCCTTAGGATCTTCTTAGCCATTGTATGCCCGCTCAAGTGAGTGCCAAATGTGCCGCTGTGTATCTCAGTCATGATCAACTCTGCTTCAGCTTTGTCTACGCATGGGAGTAATACACAATCATGGCTTCGTTTGTAAAGGATGTCGTTGCTCAGGAAGAACTTAGCAGCGAATTTCCTTAAGAACTTCTTGTCATTTACGGAAGCTCCTTCGGGATAATCTCTAGTCTCGAGATACCTTTTGATTTCATGGAACCAGGGTTGTTCCGCTACTTCTTCGGTATTAATCTCGTGACAGTGTGCCGGTTCATCCATTCGTTTGATGGTGATTTGGGGAGCCTCGTTATCCCAGTTGAGTTTAAACATGGAGGACATTGTAGCTAGAGCATCTGCTAGCTGATTCTCTTCTCGCGGGAAATGCTCGAAGGTAATTTACTCGAAATGAGGCAACAATGTTAAGACATGTTCTTTGTATGGGATACGATTAGGATGCTTGGTATCCCACTCTCCTTTGATTTGACTGATAACCAAAGCCGAGTCCCCAAAAACGATCAAAGATTTGATCCCCAGGTCTATAGCAGCCTTGAGACCAAAGATGCAAGCTTCATACTCAACCATGTTGTTTGTGCAGCTGAAGCAAAGTCGGGCCGTGAAAGGTGTGTGACAGCCTTCTGGAGAAATGAGTACCGTGTCGATACCGTTTCCAAGTGCATTTTAGGCACCATCAAAGTACAGGGTCCATCGGGATCCCTTTTCGGGTTCGTCATACGGTCTGTTATCTTCAATGTTGTCCAAATTCATGATGTCCTCGTCTGGGAAGTCAAATCTCATGGGTTGATAATCTTCGATAGCTTGATGAGCCAGATGGTCAGCTAGTACACTCCCTTTTATAGCTTTTTGGGTGGTGTACTGGATGTCATACTCAGTTAGGATCATTTTCCATCTGGCTATTCTTCCAGATAAAGCGGGCTTTTCGAAGATATACTTGATAGGATCCATTTTGGAAATCAACAAGGTAGTATGAGTCAACATATACTGCCTTAGTCGGCGAGCAGCCCATACCAAAGCGCAGCAAGTTTTCTCGAGCAGTGAGTAGCGAGTCTCACAGTCGGTAAACTTTTTGCTAAGGTAATAAATAGCATGCTCTTTTCGACCAGACTCGTCATGCTAGCCCAAAACACACCCCATTGAGTTATCCAAGATGGTCAGATACATGATCAATGGTCTTCCTTCGACGGGTGGCATCAGAATAGGAGGTTCTAGCAAATACTCCTTGATTTTATCAAAAGCAGCTTGGCAATCGTCGTTCCACTTGACTACCTGATCTTTCTTCAAGAGTTTGAAAATTGGCTCACAGGTAGAAGTCAGATGAGAGATGAATCTGGCAATATAGTTCAAGCGCCCCAAGAACCCTCTAACCTCCTTTTCAGTACGGGGAGCAGGCATATCTTGTATTGCTTTTACTTTTGCTGGATCGACTTCAATGCCTTTGTTTCTTACAATGAATCCCAGAAGTTTACCAGACCTAACTCCAAAAGTGCACTTACTTGGATTCAGCCTGAGTTTGTATTCTTTCAACCTGGCAAACAGCTTTTCTAGATGCTCAAGGTGCTCCTCCTCTGTTTGTGACCGAGCTATCATATCGTCTATGTAAACTTCAATCTCATGATGTATCATATCATGAAACAAAGCTACCATGGCGCGTTGATAAGTTTCCCCTGCGTTCTTCAACCCGAACGACATCACTTTGTAACAGAAAGTGCCCCATTGTGTGACAAAAGTTGTTTTCTCCATATCCTCGGGGGCCATTTTGATTTGATTGTAGCCCGAGAATCCATCCATGAAGGAAAACACTTTATGCTGAGCTGTATTGTCTATCAAAATGTCAATGTGTGGCAGCGGAAAATCATCTTTGGGGCTGGCCCTATTCAAATCCCGGTAGTCCACACACATCCTGACTTTGCCATCTTTCTTAGGAACTGGCACGATGTTAGCGACCCATTGAGGATAGGACGTAACAGCCAGAAAGACAGCATCGAATTGCTTCATCACTTCTGCTTTGATCTTTTCAGACATGTCAGGCCTCATTCGGCGGACTTTTTGCTTAATCGGTGGACAATCTTCTCTTGTGGGGAGACGGTGAACCACGATGTCTGTGTCCAAACCCGGCATGTCTTCATAAGACCAAGCGAAGATTTCAACATACTCATTCAACAACTATATCAGGCGTTCCTTGACACTTGGTTCCAGATTGGCACCCACTTGCACCTCCTTCCGGTCTTCCTCGGTCCCTAAGTTGACAGTTTCCAATGACTCTTCGTGAGGTAAGATGGCCCTTTCCTCTTGCTGTAGGAGTCTGGCTAGTTCCCCTGGTACTTCACAACCTTCGTCATCTTCATACTCGGCTTGATTGACCAGATCTTCAGAGTTATTGAAGGATATAGCAGAATCGTCACCCATGGAATCCAGAGTGGATGGGTACCTGCATTTGTGAGTGTGGGTGTGTGTAAGGGATAGCCATCCTTAAACAAAAAATGCAAAAGGAAAGAAAATGAACACAAGCAGTTTATCAAATGAAAAACGTCCAATGAATCATTAAACATGGCATATGGATATGAAAAATAATCAAAACCCTTACAAATGGACCTACATGCCCCGGGCAAGGCATGAGGTGAAAAAGATAGTGTACGGGTTGTTCGAAAATAAATATTACAGACCAAATAGGAAATGTTTGACAGATAAATTACTGATGAATAAAAGTGATGGGGACAAAGTCTTTTGCCTCCCAGTTGCACAATCCTCCTTTGACAGTTGGGTAAATCCACTCTTCGATGCTGCTCTCTTTGTCCTCATCCTCCAAAGCGTTGATTCCGTAGGGAGAAATTTTGACTGGAGCTCTTTCAATCTTCGAACGGCGCATAGCTTTCTGGCCCGCGGCTGTGAACCCTAATCCAAATTTGTCTGTTTTATGTGGAATATCAGGCAACTGCCCCCATGCTGAATTCATCCCCTCCTTTATTGCGGCCTTTGCATCCTCCAGAGATGCCATCCTGGCCATCTGCCTCGGTACTTCAGCTGCCAACTTTGCTACTGTTATTTCAGGAAGGACTTCTTCGAAATGCTGAAAAGGCGTTTCAATGAACTCCCCCTCTACCTCCACATACCGGAAGGAGTTCAAATGGATGATCATGTACTCCTCTTCGCCATGGACGGTTATAATCTTTCCCTTGACAGGATACTTCAACATCTGATGTAAGGAGGAGGTGACTGCCCCAGCATGGTGTATCCAAGGCCTACCCAACAAGCAAGAGTATGACGGACGGATGTCCATCACATAGAAAGTATATTTAAACACCTCGGTGCCCACCTTGATGGGAATATCAACCTCCCCATGGACCATTCTCCTCGAACCATCGAAAGCTCTGACAACAATATCACTCGGTTTCAACTCCAACCCTTCACAATCTAGTCGGTCCAAGGCCTTCTTAGGCAGTACATTCAGCGACGAACCAGTGTCGACCAAGACATGTGCGAGAGTAGTTCCTCGGCACTCGACTGAAATGTGCAAAGCATCATTGTGATTTCTACCTTTAGGAGTTAGGTCGGCATCAGAGAAACCTAATCCATTGTCCGCAGTAAGGCTGGCCACGCAATTTTGAAATTGATCTGCAGAGGTTTCCTGGGGCACATGGGCTGCCTTCAGGAAGTTTATCAGAGCTTTAGTGTGCGCTTCCGAGCAAAGTAGTAGTGCCAGCATGGAGATCTTTGAGGGGGTTTGCCCCAGCTGTTCTACCACACCGTAATCACTCCTTTTGATTATCTTCAAGATCTGATCCATTTCTTTCTTGGAGGTTTCCGGGATGACCAAGGGTTGAGCCCTCGTCCTGACGAGCTCATCTTGGATTCCCTTACCTTTATCAGCAGCGGTAGGAGGGACAGTACTAGGAACAACAACATCTTCAATCAATGGGGTTCTAGCGGAGAGTTTTATTGGTGCAGGGATAACCTTGTCAATAGATGAGGGTCCAAAGATTGCTCTTGGAGGGGCAATCTCTGGAGAAAATATTCTCTCGCTCCGGGTGATTTTGCTCGTGCCTGCAATGTTTCCAATGCTGACTTCTTCATCATCCGAACTTTCTTCAGTTATTTCGATTTGTTTAATACCATGGTAGTAGACGTCACCTCCATAGTTCCATGGTATTGACTTCTCCGAAACATAGGGGACAGGCCCTGGCATTGTTATCTTCAAAGGAACAGATTTCATAGCTGGCGTAATCTTAACAGGCTTTCTGACGGCCTTGGAAAGATTGGCGTGAATGGTTATGATTGAGACATCTTCAGTATGGGTTGGAGTAGCAGAAACTTTTTCAAACAAAATTTGTCGACTATCCATTAGGCCTTGGATGCCTTTCTTCAGTAACGGACAATCAAACGGCAGAGAGTAACAACAATAGTAGTCTTCTTTACATCCCGGGAAAATCCCGGCCTTTAACAGATTCAACTTGATGGTTAACAAAGGAGTTATCAGATCATTGACATCAGCAACATACAAATCTTCTTCGATGGCATTGACATTTAGGCCGTGCTTCGGCATTGAAGCAGATATCACATTAGGCTTCTCTGGAGCGTCAAACTCCACCTCCTTTGCCTCTATCAGGTCTTGGATTTTATGCTTGAGTGCCCAACAATCATTGGTGTCGTGCCCGACACTCTCAGAATGGTAGGCACATTTAGCATTAGGATGATAATGCGGAGAGGACGTATTCACATTTTTTGGTGCCTCTTTGATAGTGGCGAGATTCAACTTTAACAGATGGGGAAGCACTTGCGCTGGCGTCATATTAATGTGGGTGAACTGCCGTTGTGGCCGTTCCACCCGTTGCTGATTTGGTCTGGACTGGTTATAGCGAGGCTGCTCACTTGAAGGGTTTTGAATCATTACAGCCCCCACGGTCGGCCGGCGCTCAGTCTTCCCTGCTCTTCTTTGGGAGTATACAACAGCCGTTTCCTTCTTAAAAGGCTTCTTCTCAACACTTGCAGCACCACCCTTCTGAATCTTTCCTGACTTGATGCCAGCCTCTATTCTTTCGCCTGTTAAGATCAAATCGGTAAACCCCGCGGAAGAGTTACCAATTAGATGATTGAAAAATGGCCCAGATAGGGTCCCTAGAAACATATCAACTAGTTCACGGTCGGTTAAAGGAGGCTGCACCCTGCCAGCCAAATCCCTCCATTTTTGTGCATATTCTTTGAATCCTTCGCCTGTTCCCAATGACATACCCTGAAGTTGGGTACGCGTAGGAGCAAGGTCAGAATTGTACTGATATTGTTTGTAGAAGGCGGTGGCCAAGTCTTCCCAGTTTCGGACGCTGGTTCCCTCTAGCTGATAAAACCACTCCAGTTGAGCCCCAGAAAGGCTGTCTTGAAAGAAATGTATCCAAAGGTTCTTATCTGCCGTATAAGGTTGAATCTTCCTTACGTAGGACCTGAGATGCATTTTTGGATAGGACAGCCCATCATACCTCACAAAAACTGGCACTTTGAACTTTGGGGGAATCAAAATCCCGGCAACCAAACCCAAGTCTTCGAAATCCAAACCCGGCACCCTTTGTAGCTCCATGGCGGCCAACCTGTCTTCTAAACCTTTGTATTTATCATCAGCTGGAGGGTATTGTTGATCAGAGTAGTCTTCATCCTCTTCGACCTCCTCTTCTTCCACATCGGACTCGGAAGGTACCGCAGCCCCACCTCCTTTACTGGTTCCTTCATCAGAAGTAGGAGGGAATTCAAGCATTCTCCGGGCCTCTCCATCAAATCTTCTTCCTAAAGTAGCCACCCCGAGTCTCTTTTTCTTCTTTTTCACTGGGTCTTTATTCCCCAGCAAGGTCTTGAGATCCTCCTGACCCTTAGCCAAGGTCATCAGGAGTTGCTGGAATTGTGCATTTCGAGCTTGTAGGTCTTTGACTGTTTGCTCGAGATCCATCCTACTGAAATAAACAGTAGACAGATAAGGAAACCTGGAGTGAGACCTGCTTATGCACATGATGAATGATATGCTTATGTATGCAATGCATTCAAGGATTTAGAACATTCAAAATTGTTGCAGACAAAGAAGAACGCACGTCATATTAATAAGAAGAAATTTGTTAGTACATAAATGCCCCATGGGCCAAATATTACAAAACAACTTCTCAAGGTAAAAAGACATTGCGCATCCTCTTTGGTGCGATGTAGGTGTTGAGGGCCTCTTGCTCATGGAGTCGGAGGGTAAGCTCTAGAACCTTCTTCTCGCTAGCGTAGAAGCTGGCTTCAAAAGTGTTATGTTCCTCCTTGAGCTGGATCCAACTTTTCTGCATTTCCTCCCATGATGTAGGCATGTCAGGATGTAGGATGGTGTAGGGAACCTCTCCTTCCTTGACGGGCTCTTTAATCACAGGGAGAACATGAGGATAAGGCATCACTAGACTCTGGGCTCGTACCCACTTGAGGTAAGGTTCAAGAGGGATGGAATTCTTGTGTCCCAGTGTCTTGCTATCAACCTTGTTGGGCATCCTCCAAGCTCTGATGAATCTTTGGCGAAGTCCTTGCGCATCGTTGTCGAAGTCAAAAACTAGGTCAGGAATCAACATGTCGTGAGGGCCATCCCTCCGTGCATATCTAAATTGCCTCAAAGCTAGGCAAGGGTTGTAGGTGATACCTCCTCTGATTCCAAGTAAAGGAACATTAGGAAACTCTCCACAACGATCGATGATGATGACATTTTCTCTGGACCGAGAACACCAATGTACATCAGAGTGAGTAAGAGTCATCAACCGTTGGGACCACCTTGAACCTTGGTCATTCTTCAAGACAGATTGTGGAAGGTGCGAAATAAACCACCTTGCAAGGAGAGGAGTACAGCACATGAGAACACCCCTCTTTCTCATTGTTCGTGTGTAAAATGAGTGAAGGATGTCCCCAAGCAATGTTGGTATTGGATTTCTGGACAAGAAGATTTTGACAGCGTTGATATCTACCAATTGGTCAGAATTTGGGAACAAGACCAACCCATAGATAAGGAGTGCCACAATTTCTTCAAAGGCTTGTAGGTCCAATGAATTCCAACATTCTTGTGCCTTCTCCAACAAGAATTTTGCTAAGAATCCTTTGACGCCGCTTCTGGTTTCCCAATGCCCCTTGATGTCAGATGGTTGTAGATGTAATGCTCGAGCAACATCTTCCGGCTTTGGTTCCTTTTCCGTACCGTTGAAGGGTAGTTGATTAAGGATAGGGGTTCTTAGGAGTTGAGAAAACTCCTCCAAAGTGGGCACCAACTGGTAATCGGGGAAAGTGAAACAGTGGTGAAGAGGGTCAAAGAACTGGAATAGCACTTTCATCATGTCTTCTTCAATGTTGGTGTTGACTAAGCTGAGCAGTCTACCATGTCTTTCACTGAAGGATGAGTTTTCCGGAATTCTTGAGGTGAGCTCCTTGAGTTGAGGAGAGATTCTCACAAGGTTGACTTGGATGTTTTTTCTGCGAGGAATTTCCATGACCTACAAAACAAGAACAAAGATGAAGATCTAAACCCTTGAAATAGTTAGTGAATGCATATGATGCTTTATGATGTTTATGATGTATGCACAAAACATATGTACAAGCAATTCACACCAAACCCTAGTTTCAGGCTTGCATGAGGTTTCATAGGTAAGTACCCTCTTGAGTGTAGTTGGCTTAAAAACCTGTCCTATAAATAGTAACCGGGTTCTAAGGAGCTCAATATCACTGGATTGTTTTCATTGTTCATTGTTTTGGTTTAGCCACTTAACTAGCGACCAAAATATTCCAAGAAAACAACCCTCAATGAGTGTAGTATCGAGTATCTACCAACTTCGGACTGCACCAAATCCGGTCATCTCACTACCCCTAATAAAAGGCCAAGATGGTCAAGTAAGGTTCTATGTCATTAATGCTTAGTGACATCACTCAGCGGCCCCGTACTCTCCTTGATTGAACTCAAGGGTTACTGGTACTCACAAATATGTCGCACTAATATAGCTATTGCTTCGACCGTGTCGGTATACCCCGCACAGTTTCCATAACGTATTGCTATCTATGAATGTTTCCCCAAATCCGGGTATAGGATTTCAAACCCAAACAAGAGAGCCAAGATATAAAGCAATCAAATTAAACAATTAGTCATGCAAGAGGGTGATCTAAGCCCTAAGGTTACTCCACTTTTAAATTTATTTTCCCCAGCAGAGTCGCCAGTTCTGTGATACGGTGGAAGAACTGACTATAGTTTTGCGTTTGTTTTCGCAAATGTTTCGGTTGAGCAAGAGTCGCCATCGACTTTTTATTTTATCCTAAGGAAAGGTTTAAAAAGCACAGCAAAAACCTTTGAGATATTTTCTTGGGTTCGGGGAGTAGATTATAGAAAGGGAAGGTATTAGCACCCTTTCTATCCATGGTTATCCATGGGCTCTTAGGTACTTTCTTAGATCAACTTGCCTTGGTTTTCAATTGTTTGAAATGGTGCTTTGTGTGTGTGGTTTTGAAAATGTTTTGAAAAAGATGCCTTGTTTAGGCTACCCTTGTAACAATTCTTTACTCGAATGTTTTACAAAAGGTGTTTGTCTTTTTGAAAAGATGTTTCAAGATTTTTTGAGAGTTTTTTTTGAAAGTGTGGTTTGAAAAATAGGCAAGTGTTTTTGTTTTGCAAGTTGACAAGTACTTAAGAGCTATCTACCCTAAAGTTCTCAAAGATTATTGCTATGTTTTAACCCTTTTAACAATTTTGTTCCACCATTGCATTTGGTGGACAATCTTGTGTTAGGATGTGAAAGGGACGGGCGCGGGTCATCGTTTAGACCATAATTGCAATAGTGCCAAGTATCTTTGGGCAATTTTCCTTTAAGGGACTTGATCATTTTTTAGGCAACTTTCGAAAGCGTCATCGAGGGACTATGATCATTTGATTGTTTTGTTTTTCTCAAAGAGACCTAACATGCAATATGGACCATTATTGAAGGCAACAAGTGGAATACCCTAAGGGTGCAAGTGTGATTAGTGTTGTCCATTTTCATGCTTGATTATCTTGAAATTAGGTCAAACTATTTTGTTGTTTTTATTTGCATACAAACTCTAATTCTAACATGGTATATTTAGAAAGCATTAAAGTGCGACAAATAAAGTTCTAAACTATTACAACACAATATATGGGAAGGGGGGGTACAAATGTTCAAATGGGGGGTATTTTGACAAGAAATTTAAATCTAACTATTACATCAATTTGGAATTATTTACAAGATAATTAATTGCACAAATTAAATGGAAATAAAATAAATATGCAAGATGCAAAAATGCTTTTTATGTGTATGAAAAAAAAGTATTTTTTATGTCAAATAAACAAAATAAAAAAGTATTATTTTTTGGAGCTTTTTTATGTTTAGGGCAAAACCCTAATTTTATTAAGTAAATATATTAATTATTTAATATGTACAAATATTTATCAATTATATACAAAATAAAATAAAAATGAAGTATATTTGTCAAAAAGGTATTTTTACTATCAAATATTAATAAAAATAAAAATGTATATATTTTTGTATTTTTGCCCTAAATATTCTAATAAATATATATGTATTTGTATTATTTACTAAATATATATTATATATATAAAATAATAATATTTAATATTTTATAAAAAAAGTATTTTTGATATAAAATGTTTTCAAGGGAGAAATAAAATAAAAATCAGAAATAAATTAAGTTTGCATTATTTTTGGTATTTTTAAATAAAAGTGTTTATTTATTTATTTATGTACAAAAAAACTATTCTAAACAAATAAATGCCTATAAATTCAAAAATGGTGTGAAAAATATTTTTTATATTTTTAATATTATTAACAAAAATAAATAAGTCAGAATAAAAAAGGAAAAGTCAAAAAATCATTAAAATAAGCAAAATGGGCTCAGGGGGGTGTAAAAGCAAAAAATGGTGTGTAAACAGAAATGACAAATCAAGCCCAGCCCACCAATTCCTTCTTCAACCTCTGGCCAGAAACAATGTCAAAAACGCGCGCTTTGTTCACTGATTCAAACATCCTGATTCCTGGCTTTTTAATGAAAACTCACAACATCAAAAATGTTCAGCATCAAACAACGAATTCATACATACCAAAAACTTGATCTAACTCTAAAAAATGAGAGAGAATTTCTCCATTCCCAAATCTTAACCTAATTTTTTATCAATGTTCAGACATCAAATTCTCATGGCACACGTAACATAAATGAAAACTAACTACATGGGCATGTTCAGGGCTATGAATGTGACATATTTTCTTCACAAACCTAAAGCTAACAATGCCTGGATAGAGAGATACGAGTTCATGAACTTACCTGTTCAGTTGAAGTTGTATTTGGTGATGGAGATACTTTCAGTGCAAGTTGATGATTGGTACAGCTTCCTTGATGTCCAGGGATGCTATTCCAAGTTTTACTTTGCTTTGAAACTAGCTGAATCGAGTTATAGAACTCCAGCTGCAAATCAGAAAAATGAAAATGGCCAAACTGATTAGAGGAGTTACAGTCCACTTCAAGTGCTTTGGATAGTTTGCATTGATGGTAGGGAAGGTGTTTGAACTGGTTTGGGCAAGAATGCACGATGGAAATGAGTTGTGGGATTCAAACTGCAGCAGGTGCTCTATTTGGACAGTTTGAGGGTGATTCTGGGAATGGGGAGGTATTGGGGATGCTAGGCTCGTGTTTCAACTTAGGATGAATGTCTTGAATGTGTTTGACCAGTTTTTCTAAACATGTGTTAACTGATATGAGAGTTGTCTTAAGTTATGGCAAGTTTCTTCTACTTTAAGCAACCAATGGCCAAGTTGAGTTTCTAACTTGTACAGGCCCCCCTAATGTGCTGCATAACTCAGTCTTGATCAGTGCAATTAGTCCATAAACTTGTGCCAAAGAGATCTTAATTGTACTTGCTTGGATTTGCATTTTGACATAAAGTTCACTTTTCAAGAATGGCTAATTTGCTTTTTCAATAAATGGCTTAGTTCAACATGTAATGCTTAAACTCATAAAACAAGGCCTTGGCACAATGAGTTAGCATTAAATTATTGAGTTTTGGATGGTTTAGAGGCCTGTAATCAAGGAAAGCATGCTGAATTCAAAATGGCACAAATGTATGAACATGTAAATTGACCAAATCAAAAGTGAGTTTTTCCCATATTGCAAAATTCGATTCTCTCAAACCATGAGGTTGTTTGATGAGTTCTTGGACATTTTGGAAAGCTTGGAATGTGTACTACAATCCATCTTTGAAATGAAAATTGAAATTACAAGTGGAAGTATATGAAAAATGGTCTTGAAGTTAGGTAAAAATCTTGCCTAAAATAGGTCAAATTTTCTCTAAGTTAAGAATGGTTTGGTACCCTTGTTCCAAAATTTGTAACTTGAGCTACAAGCTTCTTTTGGGAAAACTTTGTGAATCAAAGTTGTAGATTATGCAATAGGCTACAACTTTCATGTTTTGACTTTTGCTTTAATCCCAATGAATCTTGGTGAGAAAGTGGGGCAAAGTTAGGAAAAAATTAGGGTTTTTCATAACTTAGAAAAATTCTAAGTTATGAAAAATCTTCATTTCAAACCCTAATTTGCAATTCTTGATTTCTTGATGAACAAGTTTCATGATTTGGCATGTTTTGATGAAAAATGAATCTTGACTCTTGATTTTGACGAAAAAGTCAAAGTTTGACTTTTCAGTATACAGTCAAAATTGATCAATTGATTGGGAAATTCAACTGTCAATCTTGTGTATTTGGGATCTTTTGAACTTGTTGAGCATGTCAAGACAATTCCATGGGGTCCTTGAGTCCATATGTGAGCTTGGTTTTCCATTGGCTAAGTCAAACAATCAAAAATTGCCTTTGTGCAGTCAAAACCCTAAAATGACCATTTTGCCCTTTTGATGATCTGATCAAATTTCTTGTGGAATTGTGATCCAAACTTGATCAAATGGTCCATGTGAGTTCATAATGTTGATGTGGGTCAATTTTCATGAGATTTGACTGTCAATTGGCCACAGTTGACTTTTTCCCCAATACAGTTGATTTCTAGGTCAACTGTCCAATTGATTGGGCAAAATTTGGAATCAAGACTTGAAACTTGGTATGGATAAACTTGGGAGTCCAACATGAAGCATGAAAGTCATCTTAGGAATTTTAGGTCAAAACATCTTTGTGCAAACACAAACCCTAATTTGGGTCAACAGTGCAAGGAGAAGTCTTGAGCAGGTGAAACCCTAACTGGATCTTGAGCTTCAAGGGCTTTGTGATGAGAAATCAATGAGAAATGGGAGGGAAAATTTTTGGGTACAACACCTACTATCCAGGTTCCTTCTCAAGCCCTACCATCCAGGCTTTCATCTCGAAGTAACCCTACTATCCAGGTTCCTTCTCATAACCTCACTATCCGGGTTCTTCCTCTCTTATCTCCAGACATCAGTCCATAACACTGAAAGATCGGGACCCAATTAAACACAATTGGTTTCACATCTCTCCAGTAAGTCACGGTGCAGCATATACCCCGACCAGATACGTAGTTCACTTCCACTTCCCCAAACCGGAGTTATTCCCCAGTAGAGTAACGGACAACTGAAGCTCCTAAAACTCTATTTCTTGCAAGACAGAGACCAACATTCCCCAGCGAAGTCCTCCTCAACAACAGGTATACGGGTTCTCGCAAAGGAATATCTTATGAAATTGAAGCCTCTTCGGATGGCATCTTTAAGCCCATCCCCGACAATCTTCAACCCTCAACTTCCAAATGGCGTCTGTAAGCCCATTCTCGATAGCTCCCATCAGTACCACTTCATGCGAGTGCAAATTTCCGGGCACTCTAGTTTTCAATCATCTTCCACCTCCGGATCACGAAAGGTAGACGAGCCAATATACATCTTCAGGTTTAAGAAGATTGAATAGGGGCAGCTGTTGTACCCCAAAATTTTCCCTCCCATATTTCTCAAGACATGGAAAGTGAGGTCCCCAAATTTCTCAAGGAAGTTCAAGAATTGACCAGGCAAACCCTCTCCTAAGGCAGTATACCTCAAATTAGGGTTTCCATCTTCATAAAGATGTGTGAACCACAAAGGACTCAAATGCTCACCATTGTCCTAATATTTTCTCAAGATCATCCATGTTAAGTTTCAAGCCTCTCAGAAGAAGTTTGCTCAGTCAATTGCTCAAATGCCTGAAAATCAACTGTGCTAGGTCAAAAGTCAATTGTCGCTCACATACAGTCAAACTTAAATATTTTTGGTAAACATACTCATTTTGAAGTATTATTCATACTTGATCAAGGGTTTATCATTATTCCTCAAGGATTGCTCACAATTTATCAAAACCCAAAAGTTGCTAAATTAGGGTTTTATAGGAAAAGTCAACTCAACTTTGACCAAGCATTACTTTCTCATAATTTATCAAAAATGACCCATCCAAAGCTCATTTTAAAGAGGATGAAATACCTTACAATTCATCTTCATCCCCCAAGTCCAGAATAAGCACTCACAAAAAGATATGAATTTTGACATTATAGATCCTTTTGAAAAGTCAACAAAAACACCTTTTGGGTCAAAGCTTCATACATGAACATGGAAGACTCAATTGAGATGAGACCAAAAGGGTTGTTTAGAGGACCTCCTAAGCTTTCTAAAAAGTACAATAAAACCTCTCTAGGTTCAAAATTGAGAGAGTTATGCATTGTCCAAGTTGACCATGCTTGCAAAATTGCCAAAAGTCAAATGTGTTCAAATTTGCATTTTTTGCTAAATGGGCCCAACTTTTTATGCTTGCACCTCAATTATAATGTGGTCCATGACTCAAATGTTCACTCTCCCATTATGTGCTTCGTTTTTCAATTTATTTTGATTTTTCATTAATTAAAAAGTGAATTAAATCAAATAAATGATGAAAATTAACAAAGATATGATTTGATTTGTTTTTTTCACAGATTGGCAATCAAGATATGCTGAGTTAACAAGATCAAATCGAATCAAGGTCAATTGGTACAAGAAAGGAATGATTTGGTTCAAAATAGCAACATATCATATAGCTTGAAAATAAAATAAAATCTTGGATAAATGCAAAGATTAATCCAAGTTTGTTAACCTAATTCACTCTAGGTTATATAGTGAACAATTCCATATCAAAAATACAGGGGTGGAGGCATGCAAACGGCAAGAACAAACTTCAAAATTCCAAGAAAAAAGTGGTAATTCAATTCCATTCTAGACGCCAAGTCAAGCCATTCTAGCATTACCAAACGACTCCTGGACCTTCCCAGAACCTATCCCAATCACTTATAGGTGTTCAAACACCCAGAAACACGCGCAAGGACTCCCACGGTTTGCATCATTCTTTGAAAACGATTACACTAATTCCTGCATCCTTAGCATCTATAACTCTTATATTTGTAATCTTCATCATGTTTGCAAGCTAACCATGTCATTTAATTACGTTTTTGAAGCCTGTACACGATGTTGCCATTGTTAGGGTTTTTGTGTTATTTTTAGGGTCTTTTTGTACAGAAACAATTGGGCCTTGAATCAGGTACCATGATGCTCGTGAGGATGAGACGAGTTGATTGGTACCATTACCTTTCATTTATCTTGCGTGTACAAAATTTTTGAAATATGCAGGGTTATACCTACAGTGGATGTCTGTAGGTAAAAGTCCCTTTCTCTAAAACGACGGAGAAGGGAAGAAGACGGCTATGTGTCAGCCAACCATTCGCCCGTTTGAATCTCGCGCACTTTTTTATTCAGTTAACCACGTTTTATATATTATGTTTTATGTTTGAATTAATAACAAAAAACGTAGATGGCTCAGTGGTAAAGGAGCTTGGTATTGGGTGGAAGGACCTGGGTTCGATCCCAGGTCCCAACAAATTTTCTTTATTTCACTTTCTTGTATCAGATCCAATGCATTGTCCTTCCTGGTGACCACCATGCATCGCTTGCGTCCAACCATTTGATCCAGCGTGTCATCAGATCTAACGCCCCATCCGTGAGGGACCATGGTACATGTTCAAGTCAACGCCTTGACTGGGCTTGGAGCATTTGGGCCAAGGAATTCAGATTGATACCCCCTTTCCAGCTAACAACACATGCCCAATTCTCAACTTCTTTTTATTTTTATTTTATTTTTAATTTGGTTAATTATTTTATTTTTAAAATCAGTTTTTAATTAAATCATAAAAATAAAAAAAAGTCAAAAAAAAAGATTTAGTTGTTTTCTTATTAAATTTAATTTTCTTAATTAATTAGATTAATATTTAAATTAGGGTAACTTTAATTTGTTTTTCACAATTAAAATTAAATTAGAAAATTTGGTTAACTCTTGATTTAATTTTTCTCTTTTTTCTCAAATAAAACAAAAATACAAAAATAGGTTGTTTAGAATTAATTAATTAATTTTCAAAAATTAATATAAATTAGGACTGAGGAGTTTCTTTTAATTTAATTCTCCATTATTTTCTCAAATAACAAAACATGACAAAAAACATTTTTTTTCTTTAATCAATCGCAAGTAAGATTAGTCAAAGGGTCAAAACCCTAATTGCCTCGCATTTAACTTACCGCGCGCATTTAATTCTTTTATATTTTTGTAACTGTTTTGAGGATGTAATAGTTTTAATTAGTTTTTTTTTAAAATTTCCGCAACTTTATTTAGTGTCAACGACAATTATGTAACTGTAAAAGCCATGTAATAAGCGTAGGTTATTTTTTTCGCTTTTACTTTCCGCAAAACTCTTAACTGTTAGATGTATGTTTAGGATTGTATGACAAGAATGCATGACAAAATTAAAATGGTTAGAAAACCCTAATGTGAAAAGATAATAAACTGAAAATAAATCACTCGCACATATTCACTCTTAGGGTATACTCTCACTTCGGTTGCCTTCGGTAAAAGATTATTAAGCATAGGGCGTCTTAGTGGTTGCCCTCCCATCTAAAGAGATCAAATTGTCCCGTTCAAATGTTGCCTCGAAAAGATCTTAAGACTATAGGGTTACTACTAAGGTGTCCTAATATTGCTTTAGTGATTGTGCGTCCCTTTCGAATTGACCCTTACAAATTCCAACGACGGTGCTACCTATTTCTCAATAGTAGGATAGCGCTGTCTGAAGGAAACAAGAATAGAAACGATCTTTTTTCGAGTGGGTAGATGCTAGTAGGTACTTGCTCAAATCAAAACTTTTCACACTTACACTTTTCAAACAAATGTTCAAAACAACTTCATCACACCCTTGAGGACTGATACAAGGGTTATCACGAAGTAAAACATTTAAAAAAAAACAAGCACACAAACACAAGCAATTTAAAAATGAGCAAGTACCTAAGAGCCCAAGGAAAACCATGGATAGAAAGGGTGCTAACACCTTCCCTTTCTATAATCTACCCCCCCGTACTCAAAATCTCGAAAAAGGATTTTTTATATACTTTTTTCCTTTCCGGTTAGATGAAATAAAATTCGGTGGAAACTCTTGCTTACCGCAACATTTTGCGAATAAAAAAACGCAAAATGCAAACCTGTGAAGGGAATCTGCTCAAGGATGGATATGCCCAAAGTAGGAACCAACTGATAATCCGGGAAGGTAAAGCAATGATACACAGGATCGAAGAACTGGAAGAGCACACTCATCATTTGCTCATCCAACTTTGAGGTAACCAAGCTAAGAAGCTGACCATGTCTCCTAATGAATGATGAAGTATCTGAAACTCTCGAGGCTAAATCTTTGAGTTGAGCAGGTATTTTGCACAAAGTTAACACGAATGGTGTTTCTGCGCATGGAAGCCATAATCTACAAAATAGAACAAAGATAAATCCCTCCGGTCTTTGAAATGGTTAATGTAATGAAGTATGCATGCTATGTTATGATGCATGATGTCATGATAAAACACACAACAGGTATAGCAGATAACAGACATGGTAAAGGCAAACAAGTCACACAAGAGCCCTTAAGTTTCAGGCTTGCATGGGGTCTAGGTACTACCCTCTTGAAGTTCAATTGGTTCAACCTGTCCTAATAATAGTAACCGGGTTCTAGAGATTCTCAATATCACTGACCATCCTCCATTGGTCATGGTTTCAGCTCACGCAATCTTTTCTTGCGGCCGGAACTATCTCGAGAGTACGGTCTCAATGAGTCTAGCATCGAGTATCAACTAGTTCTCAGCTTTATACCGAGGCCGGCTATCTCACTAATTTCTAATGGACAAGTTGGTTAATAATAGGTTCTAAGGTCAGTTGATGCTTAACGATACCACACAGCAGACCCGTATTCTCCTTGTTTCTCCACAAGGGATACCAATACCAACCAATATGCCACTTCAATGTAGCTACTGCTTCAACCGTATCGGTCTACACCGTATAGTTCCCTCACAGTCTATTGCTACTTACCTACAAGGTGTCCCCAGATCCAGGTTAGGATCTATAGTAACTCCCAATACAGAGCCCTCAAAAGTAAAGCAATCAAATCAAACAAAAGAAGCAAATATGATGAACTAATCCTAAGGTATACCCCACTTATATCTCCCCAGCAGAGTTGCCAGTTCTGTGATACCGTGGCAGAACCGACTGTCTTGGAAAATGCTGGTTTGCGTTTTGCGTTTGTGTTTGCAAAATGTCGCGGTAAGCAAGAGTCTCCACCGACTTTTATTTTATCCAACTGGAAAGGAAAAAAGCACAGAAAAATTCCTTTTTCGAGATTTTGAGTACGGGGGGTAGATTATAGAAAGGGAAGGTATTAGCACCCTTTCTATCCATGGTTTTCCATGGGCTCTTAGGTACTTGCTCATCTTTTAAAATTGCTTGCGTGTGTTTGTTTTGAAAAGTTTTGTTTGACTTCGTTTTAACCATTGTTTCTGTCCTCAAGAGTGTTATGAAGTGTTTTTGAAAACTTTGTTTGAAAAGTTTATGGTGTGAAAAGTTTATTTTGAGCAAGTACCTACTAGCATCTACCTACTTGAAAAAAGAATGTTTCTGTTCTTCTTTTCCTTTAGACAACGCTATCCCACTATTAATGAGTAGGTAGCACCGTTGTTGGAGTTTGTAAGACTGAATTCGAAAGGGACATAATGGTCATTGAAGGAAACAAGTAAGGATACCTTAGCATTTCGAAGGGACTGTCATCATATATTCGTAGGCAACATCGAGGGACAAGATCATATACCGTAGGTAACTTCGAGGGACATCGAGGGACCATGATCTTTGTGATGATTTTAACCGAGGGTCTTTGCTAAGGGTATCCCTATGTTCGAGGGACATGACCATTGTTTTCCGAGGCAACCAAGTGAGGCATACCTTAGGAGTGAGCATGTACATGTGTTTTGATTTCGGTTATTATCTTTGCACATTTAGGGTTTGCTAACCATTTTAAAATTTACATACATTCTTGTCATGCAACCCTATTATCATACATCTAACAATTAATATTTGCAAAAATTAAAATGTGGAAAATAAAGCTAAGCTATTACAAGGCTTCGGGGAGGGGGATTAATTACATAGCCAAAAACCCGCGAATAACGATAAATAAATGAAAAGTCCTAATTAAACTATTACATCCCATGAGCAGTTACATTAATATGTGGTCGAGTCCAGGCTTCACAGCGTCCTATACCATTATCTGGTCGAGTCCAGGCTTCACGGTATTTGGAGAAATCAAGATACTGTCCGGTCGAGTCCGGGCTTCATAACTTGCATACAAGATGTACCACTATCTGGTCGAGTCCAGGCTTCATGGTGCTTTGCTATTATCTGGTCGAGTCCAGGCTTCACAACGTCCTTATACCATTATCTGGTTGAGTTCAGGCTTCACGGTATTTGGAGAGATCAAGATACTATCCGGTCGAGTCCGGGCTTTATAACTTGAATGTAAGATGTACCACTATCTGGTCGGGTCCAGGCTTCATGGTGCTTTGCTGTTATCTGGTCGAGTCTAGGCTTCACAGCGTCCTTATACCATTATCTAGTCGAGTCCAGGCTTCACGGTATTTGGAGAGATCAAGATACTATCCGGTCGAGTCCGGGCTTCATAACTTGAATGTAAGATGTACCACTATCTAGTCGGGACCAGGCTTCATGGTGCTTTTCTGTTATCTGGTCGAGTCCAGGCTTCACAGCATCCTTATACCATTATCTGGTCGAGTCCAGGCTTCACGGTATTTGGAGAAATCAAGATACTATCCGGTCGAGTCCGGGCTTCATAACTTGCATACAAGATGTACCACTATCTGGTCGAGTCCAGGCTTCATGGTGCTTTGCTGTTATTTGGTCGAGTCCAGGCTTCACAGCGTCCTTATACCATTATTTGGTCGAGTCCAGGCTTCATGGTATTTGGAGAGATCAAGATACTATCCGGTCGAGTCCGGGCTTCATAACTTGAATGTAAGATGTACCACTATCTGGCCGAGTCCAGTATTCATGGTGCTTTGCAGAGATCAAGATACTATCCGGTCGAGTCCGGGCTTCATAGCTTGAACTTTGTGAGAACTTGATTGTATCTTTCCCTGAAAGGTAAAAAGTTAGTCGTATGTAATGTCATGATGCATGAAATTTATCGAGTAATGATGTTCTTAAAATAAATGAGATTGTGTTGTATGATGCATATGCGTATGCCATGATGTATGGATTTGAAATGTTTTTATGATGTTCTCTAGTTGGGGAAAATAAATCCCAGACTGCCGCTGGGGAGTACAAAGAGTTTCGCTTGCTGGGGATGATGACCGAAGATGATTTGAGAATAAATTGACGGGAGAATTACCCTGCTGGAGAATAAATCGGCGAGAGAATGGCTATGTGGGGAAGAGAGATACTCTGCTAGAAGATCTGCTGATTTGGAGAAAAACCTTGGCTGGGGATGAATTACTGTTGCTAGTGATAACGAACTCTGCATGGGATTGAGTTTCTGCTTGTGGAAGAAATAAACTCCACTGGGCATAATCTTCTAATGATGGTGATAGATCAACTCTTCTTGGGGAGAATTTTGCCGACTCATTTGCGATTATGAACTTCGGTTGGGGAGAGCTAACACCACTGTCTTTAGATACCTTTTACCCTGCGGGGAGTGTATGTACCTTTAGTCATATTCTATAGTTGGCTCTATCCCTGTACCTGGTGGGTGACGCAACTTGTAAGGTTTGGACATTTCTTGTTTGCCCCTGTTCTTGGAATTACGAGTAATTGTCTCTTGTTTCGCATGTAAGTATTTATGAACAACAATTATTTTCAAATGCATATATCAAAAATGAATCTTTGGACGTTCTTGCAAAACAAAACAGAAAAAGAAAAAGAAATTTTGAATTTTATTGTAAAATGAATTGTATTGATCCTTGAAGTTAGCCGATAATAGGCGTTTTTGTACAAGAGGCTGACGTCCTAGTGAGAACGCTGCCGAAAAAATAGAATTTATACAATTTGTGAAAAACAAAAAACAGCTATGTGAACAATCCCACTAGGTTCCAACTCTGATATTGCCTTTATATCTTCGAGCATCTCATCACTTTGCTACTTGGTTGAAGGCAGATCAGATTGATTGGCGCCGTCTCAGCTTGATAGTCAATACCGAAGTCTGGTTGCAAGATAATCTAATGAGACATAGTGTTACGCTTCAATCCCTAATTTTTGCCTGGACCGCCCTTTCGGGTTTTCAGCCCACAGGGATACCCTTTTTTGCCCAAACCTCCTTTTCAGGTTTTCGACTTGCCGGGTGTACAGTTTTTTATATTTTCATCCCTTACTTTTGCCCGAACCCTTTTGGTTCGTCGGGAAGCCCTTATTTTTGCCTAGGCCGGTCAACCTAGCAGGTCTTTGATTTATGTGTAGTATTTTTTCACTATGTCTGCTTTGACGGGCTGAGAATGGTCATCACCATCCATGAGAAGATGTTCTTAACCACAAATGGCCCTTCGTAAGTGGGGGTCCATTTTCCCCTAGGATCACCTTGCGGTAGAATGATGCGTTTGATCACCAGATCCCCGACTTGATACTCTTGTCGTCTGACTTTCTTGTTAAAAGCCTTGATCATCCGCTTTTGATACGTCTGACCATGACAAATAGCAGTTAGTCTCTTTTCATCGATTAAGTTTAACTGATCAAGCCGGGTCTGGATCCAGTCATCTCCGCTTAAACCTGTATCCTTCATGATCCGGAGAGAGGGTATCTGAAACTCAATGGGTAAGACTGCCTCCATGCCATATACCAAAGAGTAGGGTGTTTCCCCTGTTGACGTTTGAGCTAAGGTACGGTACCCATGAAGAGTGAATGGTAACATCTCATGCCAGTCTTTGTATGTCACTGTCATCTTCTGCACAATCTTCTTGATGATCTTAATAGTTGCTTCAACAACCCCATTCATCTTCGTCCGGTAGGGAGAAGAGTGATGATGTTGTATCTTAAACTGTTTGCAGAGCTCAGTGATCATTGTGTTGTTGAGATTTGTACCATTGTCCGTAATGATCCTCTCTAGTACACCATATCAATATATCAGATTGTGTCGGATAAAGCGCTCCACGACGTTCTTGGTTACTGTAGCAAAAGAAGCTGCCTCAACCCACTTCGTAAAATAATCAATTGCTACCAGAATGAAAAGATGTCTGTTGGATGCAGTAGGTCTGATCTCGCCGATCATATCGATGCCCCACATTGCAAAAGGACAAGGAGCTGTCAAAACATTCATAGGAACTGGAGTTACATGCACCTTATCGGCATAGACTTGGCACTTATGACAGGTCCGAGAATGTTGATAGCAATCAGCTTCCATAGTAGACCAGTAATATCCTGCCCGTAGGATTTTCTTTGACATGACATATCCATTGGAATGAGTTCCGAAGGTACCCTCATGTAACTCTACCATAATCCTTTCTGCCTCGCTCTTGTTCACACATCGCAGTAAGGTTGAATCATGGTTACACTTGTAAAGGATACCATTACTGATGAAGAACTTCGCAGCGAACCTTCTCAGAAACTTCTTATCATTAACAAATGCACCCTCGGGGTATTCCTGAGCCTCAAGATACCTATTTACCTCGTGAAACCATGGTTTATCTGATACCTCTTCAGTCTCAATGTCACAGCAATGTGTGAGTTCGTCCAACCTCTCGATGGTAATTCGGGGAGCTTCATTGTCCCACCTGACTTTGAACATAGAAGACATGGTGGCTAGCGCGTCTGCTAACTGATTCTCCTCTCTGGGGAAATGTTCAAAGGTTATATCCTCGAAGTTTGGAAGCAACGTCAGTAAATACTCCTTGTAAGGAATAAGATTTGGGTGCTTCGTATCCTACTCGCCTTTGATCTGATTGATCACTAGAGCAGAATCTCCGAATACACTCAAGAACTTAATCCTTAGGTTAATAGCTGCTCGAAGGCCCATGATGCACGCTTCATACTCCTCCATATTGTTGGTGCAATTAAAACATAATAGGGCGGTGAATGGAGTATGACAGCCCTCAGGAGATATGATCACAGCGCCAATGCCATTACCCAACGCGTTTGATGCTCCATCAAAATACATAGACCATCGGGATCCTTCTTCAGGTCCTTCATCCGGTCCAGGTTCTTCACAGTCGGTCACCAACATGATGTTCTCATCCGGGAACTCGAAATTCATGGACTGGTAATTATCCACGGCCTGATGTGCCAAATGATCCGCCAATACACTCCCTTTGATTGCTTTATGGGTTGTGTATTGGATATCAGACTCAGTTAAGATCATCTGTCATCTTGCTATTCTTCCGGACAAGGCAGGCTTCTCGAAGATATACTTGATTGGACCCATCTTTGATATCAACAGGCTAGTGTGAGTCAACATATACTGTCTCAGCCAGCGAGCAGCCCATGCCAAAGCGCAACAAGTTTTCTCGAGCAGTGAGTATCGGGTCTCACAGTCGGTAAACTTTTTGCTAAGGTAGTAAATAGCATGCTCTTTTCGGCCAGACTCGTCATGCTGCCCCAGTACGCACCCCATTGAATTATCCAGTACTGTTAAGTATAAGATCAAAGGTATTCCTTCCACTGGAGGCATCAGAATTGGTGGCTCTTAGAGATATTCTTTGATCCTTTCAAAGGCGGTCTGACATTCAACGTTCCATTTTACCACATGATCTTTCTTCAGCAGCTTGAAGATTGGCTCACAAGTAGCAGTCAGGTGTGAAATGAATCGGGCGATGTAATTTAGACGTCCCAAAAAGCCTCTAACTTCTTTTTCTGTGCGGGGAGCTGGCATCTCCTGTATAGCCTTTACTTTTGCACGATCCACTTGAATAGCCTTATCACTGACGACGAAACCCAACAGCTTACCAGACCTTACCCCGAAGGTGAACTTGTTCGGGTTCAACCTTAGATTATACATCTTCAACCTGTCAAATAGCTTTTGTAGATGGTCAAGGTGTTCTTCCTTAGTCTGGGACCTTGTGATCATGTCATCAACATAAATCTCAATCTCATGGTGAATCATGTCGTGGAACAAAGCGACCATGGCGCACTGATAAGTTGCCCCAGCATTCTTCAACCCGAAAGGCATTACCTTGTAATAGAAGATGCCCCACTGCGTAACGAAGGTTGACTTCTCCATGTCTTTGGGATCCATCTTAATCTGATTGTAACCAGAGAAACCATCCATGAAGGAGAAGATCTTGTGCTTTGCGGTGTTGTCGACCAAAACATTGATGTGAGGAAGTGGAAAGTCATCTTTGGGGCTCGCCCTGTTCAGATCTCTATAGTCCACACACATCCGTACCTTACCATCTTTCTTAGGCACCGGAAAAACATTGGCAACCCACTGTGGATAAGAAGTGACATCTAAAAATCCCGCGTCGAACTGTTTCATGACCTCAGCTTTGATTTTTTCAGACATCTCAGGGCGCATACAGAGAACCTTCTGCTTTACTGGAGGGCAGTCTTCTTTAGTTGGCAGGCGATGAACCACAATATCGGTGTCCAAACCAGGCATATCTTCGTAAGACCAAGCGAAGATCTCAACATAGTCGCGTAGCATTTGTATTAACCTCTATTTGACACTAGGCTCCAGATTCGCACCTATCTTAACCTCTTTCCTGTCTTCATCTGTACAAAAGTTTACTGATTCCAATGGCTCTTCATGAGGCTGTATGGCCCTCTCTTCCTGCAGTAAAAATCTAGTAATTTCTCCCAGAACCTCACAATCATCCTCACCTTCGCCCTCAGCTTGGTTAATCGGATTTTCGAAGTCATAATTGGCAGTAGCAGAGTCATTATCAATGGGATCCAGAGTGGATATGGATCTGCATTATGATATGTGAGTGTGTGTAAGAGCATAATTGTTTTAATAAAGTGAGATACAGAAAAGAAAAACAAGGAGTGCAAAATTTGTAATGCAAGAAATGTCCAATGCTTTATTGATGATATATGAAAATGACAAATAATAAGCCCTCACAAACAAAGCCAAGGTTCCTCGGGCAAGGCACCAGGCCGTAAAGTTTCAAACTGTTTATTACAACTCTTAAAACAAAAGTTAATTACTGTGGAATAAAAGAAACATGTATGAAGTATTTCGCCGTCCAGTTGCTCAAGCCATCATCGTTGTAGGGTAGATCCAGCTGTCGATACCTGAATCCTCTTCATCATCTTCAATTGCATTCACTCCCTGATTACTGATGTGTAGAGGAGGCCTTCCAATCCGTGCATGCCGAACAGCCCTTTGAGCCTCTGCAGTAAAGCCCAAACCAAATTTGTCAATCTTGTGTGTGAAATCAGGGAGCTGACCCTAATTCGCACACCCACCTTTTTCAATTACAGCTCTGGCATCCTTGAGAGAGGCCATCTTCATCGGAGATTTGTCGGTAGCAACTTCAGCTAACGCCAAAGTTTGGGGGACTTCTTCAAAGTTCTGACATGGGGTTTTGGTGAACTCCCCATCCATCTCCACATAGCGAAAGGAATTGAGATGACTCACCATATATTCCTCCTCACCTTGTACCGTTACAATCTTCCCCTTTGTCAGATATTTCAGCTTTTGATGGAGCGTAGAAGTTACTGCCCCAACCTTATGAATCCAAGGACGACCCAACAAGCAAAAATACGATGGTATGATGTCCATTACATAAAAGGTGGATCCAAAAGTCTAAGAGCCCATTTTAACAGGGATGTCCACTTCCCCGTGTACCATCCTTTTAGACCCGTCGAAATCCCTGACCACAATATTGCTCGGTTTTAGAATCAAACCTTCACAGTCCAGACGGTCTAATGTTTTCTTTGGCAAACATTCAAAGAGGATCCAGTATCCACCAGTACATGGGCCATAATAGTGCCCCTGCACTCGATTGAGAAGTTCATAGCATCATTGTGATTTCTTCCTTTAGCAGTCAAAACTACATCTGAGAAACCCAACCCATTGACGGCAGTCAAACTAGCTACGCACTCTTTGAACTGATCGGCAGAAGTTTCCTGCGGCACATGCACAGTCTTGAGGAATGCAATTAGAGCCCTTGCGTGAGCTTCAGAACATAGCAATAAGGACAACATGGAGATTTTTGACGGGGTCTGCCCCAGCTGCTCGACTACGTTGTAGTCGCTCTTCTTGATAATCTTCAAAATTTCCTCTATCTCTTGTTTAGAAGCTTCCAACACAACTTTCCTAGGTGCCTCCATCCGGGCAGGCTCACCTGTGGTTTATTTGCCCCGAGTCTCAGATGGCTCGGCGACAGGAGTGATAACTGGAGTAAGAATTGGAACAGTAGTTGATGTACTGGCAGATGGAATGACAACAGGCTTTTGAATAGTCAGAGGGGAAATCTCGGGAGAAAAGAGTCTTCCACTTCTGGTGACCTTGGTGGCCCCGATGATATTACTGACATCAGTATCAGCTTCCTCATTTTTAAAGTCTTGTTTAATTCCATGGTAGTACACATCAGCACCATAGTGCCACGGTACATCCTTGTCTGAAGTGTATGGGATAGGACCAGGGATAGTAATGATCAACGGAGCGAGTCTTGGAACGGGTGAAATCCTAACATACGTTCTCGAGGAAGCCTTGGAAGGATTGGCAGAAATGGTTATGATGGCAACATATTCAATCGAAACTAACGGAATCATAGTCTTCTCGAACAGGATCTCTCTAGTATCCATCAGGCATTGGACACCTGATTTCAATAAGTGGCAATTAGAAGGCAGAATTGAACAAGTGTGGCAACATTCGCCACAGCCCGGAAATAAACCGGCCAACAATATATTCTTCTTAACTGTCACCAAAGGAGTAGAAATCTCTTCCACGGAGGTCACAAATAAATCATCGTCCACAGCATTTACTCCATGACCATGTTTGGGCATAGGGGCAGTTATGACGTTGGGCTTTTCTGGAGCATCAAACTCAATTTCTTTAGCCTCGATCAAGTCTTGTACTTTGTTTCTCAAAGCCCAACAGTTTTTTGTATCATGACCTGGGCTATCAGAGTGATAGGCGCAACGGGCATTTGGGTTATATGAGGAGAAGTGGTGTCAGAGTTCTTCGGGGCCTCCCTCAGAGCTAACAGGTTGGCCTTCAATAACTGTGGTAAAAATTGAGACAATGGCATATTGAGCCGAGTGTACTGTCTTTGTGGTCTTTCCACCCTTGGTTGATGGTTACGTTGTGGAGCAACTGTGGGTCTTGATATCACTACCGCATTTACCGCTTGACGGTGTTCGGGTCTGCTTTGGCCCCTTGGGCCGTAGACTACACTAGCTTCCTTTTTACCGGTGAAAGGCTTCTGCACTGCACTTGATGAAGTATCCTTATGTATCTTACCACTTCAGATACCAACTTCTACTCTCTCTCTAGTCAGAATCAATTCAGTAAACCCAGATGATGAACTGCCGATCAGATGATTGAAAAATGGACCAGATAGTTTCCCCAAGAACATGTCAACTAACTCTCGATCAGATAAAGGGGGTTGAACCCTGCCAGCCAAATCTCTCCACTTTTGAGCATAGTCCTTAAAACCTTCACTTGCACCCATGGATATACTCTGAAGTTGAGTATGCGTGGGAGCGAGGTCGGTATTATACTGGTACTGTCTGTAAAAAGATGCAGCAAGGTCTTCCCAGTTTCAGACGTTGGCTCCTTCCAATTGATAAAACCATTCAAGCTGAGTCCCTGATAGACTATATTGAAAGAAATGAACCCACAAATTTCTATCAGCAGTGTGGGGTTGGATTTTCCTGACATACGAGCAGAGATGGAGTTTAGGACAAGACACTTCATCGTACTTTGAAAAAACTGGAGCTTTGAACTTGTGAGGGATCACCACTCCTGATACCAATTCTAGATCTCCAAAATCCAAACCAGGGATTTTCTGAACCTCCATAGCACTCAGACGGTCTTCAAGTTGTTTGTACTTATTCTCAGCAGGAGGATACTGTTCCTCATCATAATCTGTATCATTATCCGAGACTACCAGACTGGGACCCTTTTCTTCTTCTTGGTCTTCCTCTCCCTTGGATGAAAGAGACAAATCAGCTTCCTGCCGCAACCTATTCCTAAATCTGTGACCCATATTCAGAAGAACCACCTTCTTCTTCTTCTTCTTCTCCTTCAGGATGAGAGTCTTCAAATTCTCTTTCCCTTTAGCCAAGTTCAAGAACATCTCTTGGAATTGGGAATTCTGTGCCTGAAGAGCTTTGATGGCTTGATCGATAGGTGTTTCAGAAGACATTTCGTGCTGAAATAAACAGCGAAGGAGATGAGAAACCTGTAATGATACTTGTAATGATGTGCATGGTAATGGGATGCGTATGTAATGATTTCAAAGACTTTTGGAGATTTAAATTTGCAAACCAAAAATTCAAACAAACTTTATTAGAATAAACTTGTAAAAAGGTTCAACAATGCCTTTGAGGCGTTTACAACTAAGTAAATGAAAAACAAATCTAAACTAAAAAAGAAAAAATAAAAACTCCCATGGATGCTTCCCCTTCGTGCTGACGTAGTCATTGATTGTCCTTTCATTCTCAAGTTGCCTGGTGAGCTTCAAGATCTTCCTTTCCTGCTCATGATACTTCTCTCGGTAGGTATCTCTCTCCTCTCTCAGTTGAATCCATGATCTCTTCAATGCCCCAAGATCAGTGGGCACGTATGGATAAAGGACTGTATAAGGAATGCCCTCTTCATTGGTGGGCTCCACAATCACTGGCAACACAACTTCATAAGGCATCCCAAGCTCCTGGGCTCGATCTCGGACTCACTCGAGATAAGGCTGCATAAGGTGAGAAGTCTTTGGTCCTAGCTCTTGAGGGTCAGACCTGTTCACCATGCCCCAAGCTCGTATGAACCTTCGGCGATGCTCGTCAACGTCCCCCTTATAGTCAAATGTAATATCTATAAGAAGTAGCTCATGAGGACCGTCTCTCCGAGCGCGACCAAATTGTAGAAAATCCAAACAAGGACTGTAAGTTATTCCCCCTCTGGAAAAGAACCAAACCGTAGATAAGGAGAGCCAGAATGTCTTCGAAGGCCTGAAAATCCAAACTATCCCAGAACAGCTGAGCTTGATCTATCAGAAACTTAGCTAGGAAACCTTCAACCCTGCTTCATGTCTCCCAGTTGGATACTACATCAGCCCGTTTTAGATAAAGAGATGAAGCAATGTCTTCTGGATTAGGAGTCTCTTCCAAACCTGTGAAGGGCATCTGCTAAAGGATGGATATGCCCAATAAGTGAGAAAACTCTTCCAAAGTAGGAACCAACTGATAATCTGGGAAGGTAAAGCAATGATGCACATGATCGAAGAACTGGAAAATCACACTCATCATCTGCTCATCCAACTTTGAGGTAACCAAGCTAAGAAGCTGACCATGTCTCATAATGAATGATGAAGTATCAGAAACTCTCGAGGCTAAATCTTTGAGTTGAGCGGGTATTTGTACAAAGTTAACTCGGATGGTGTTTCTGCGCATGGAAGCCATAATCTCTAAAACAGAATAAAGATAAATCCCCTTGGTCTTTGAAATGGTTAGTGTAATGAAGTATGCAAGCTATATTATGATGCATGATGTCGTGATAAAACACACAACAAGTATATCAGATAACAAACATGGTAAAGGCAAACAAGTCACACAAGAGCCCTTAAGTTTCAGGCTTGCATGGGGTCTAGGTACTACCCTCTTGAAATTCAGTTGGTTCAACCTGTCCTAATAATAGTAACCGGGTTCTAGAGATTCTAAATATCACTGACCATCCTCCATCGGTCATGGTTTCAGCTCACACAATCTTTTCTTGCAGTCGGAACTATCTCGAGAGTACGGTCTCAATGAGTGTAGCATCGAGTATCAACCAATTCTCAGCTCTATACCGAGGCTGGCTATCTCACTACTTTCTAATGGCCAAGTTGGTCAATTATAGGTTCTAAGGTCAGTTGATGCTTAACGACACCATGCAGTGGACTTGTATTCTCCTCGTTTCTCCACAAGGGATACCAGTACCAACCAATATGCCACATCAATATAGCTACTGCTTCAACCGTATCGGTCTACGTCGTACAGTTCCCTCACAGTCTATTTCTACTTACCTAACTAGAAAGGAAAAAAGCACAGAAAAATTCCTTTTTTGAGATTTTGAGTACGGGGGGTAGATTATAGAAAGGGAAGGTATTAGCACCCTTTCTATCCATGGTTTTCCATGGGCTCTTAGGTACTTGCTCATCTTTTAAAATTGCTTGTGTGTGTTTGTTTTGAAAAGTTTTGTTTTACTTCATTTTAACCCTTGTTTATGTCCTCAAGAGTGTTACGAAGTGTTTTTGAAAACTTTGTTTGAAAAGTGTATGGTGTGAAAAGTTTATTTTGAGCAAGTACCTACTAGCATCTACCTACTCGAAAAAAGAATGTTTCTATTCTTGTTTCCTTTAGACAACACTATCCCACTATTAACGAGTAGGTAGTACCGTCATTGGAGTATGTAAGGGTCAATTCAAAAGGGACGTAATGGTCATTGAAGGCAACAAGTAAGGATACCTTAGCATTTCGAAGGGATTGTCATCATATATTCGTAGGCAACATAGAGGAACAAGATCATATACCGTAGGCAACTTCGAGGGACATCGAGGGACCATGATCTTTATGATGATTTTAACTGAGGGTCTTTGCTAAGGGTATCCCTATGTTCGAGGGACATGACCATTGTTTTCCGAGGCAACCAAGTGAGGCATACCCTAAGAGTGAGCATGCGCATGTGTTTTGATTTTGGTTATTATCTTTTCACATTTAGGGTTTGCTAACCATTTTAAAATTTACATACATTCTTGTCATGCAACCCTATTATCATACATCTAACAATTAATATTTGCGAAAATTAAAATGCGGAAAATAAAGCTAAGTTATTACAAGGATTCGGGGAGGGGGATTAATTACATAGCCAAAAACCCGTGAATAACGATAAATAAACGAAAAGTCCTAATTAAACTATTACATCCCATGAGCAGTTACATTAATATTTGCCAAAAAATAATAAACGCGCGATGAATCGAGAATAAGAAAAATTAGGGTTTCGACCCCGTCTAAACCTAATTAAAGGAAAAATTATTTTTTGATTATTTTATGAAAATAAGGCTTTAATGAATAAATACAAACCTAGTTACTAATTAATTAAAATTAAGAAAATAATTAATTTTGACCTATTTTTTATTTTTTTTTTGTACTTTAAGAAAAGAAAATAAAAGTTAAATCAAATAAAACCTAATTTTCTAGTTTGTTTTAATTTATTTACAAAAGAATTAAAGTTACCTTAAAATTAAATTACACTAATTAAATTAAATTAATTTTTGATAAAAAATAAAACCTAAATCTAATTTTGGTGAAAAATTGATTTTATGAGTTTTTGATTGGTTAAAAAAAAGATTATTTTAGTATTGATAAAGAAAAGAATAATAAAAAGAGAAGTTAAAAAAAAGTAAAAGAAATTATCCAAGGGCCTACTGCCAGTGGCTCTGATCTGAGGATGATGATCCAGAGGATGGTGGTCCAGAGGATGGTGGTCCAGAGGATGGTGGTACTGGGCCTGCTCCTGGCTAGTGGATCCAGCAAATTATGACCATCAGGAGATGAGGTGCGCTGGATCTGGCTGGGGCTGATGGATCCATAGGATAATTCCCAGGGGATGCTTGATCCGGTCCTGGTTGATGAAATCAGAAGATTACCCCCAGAAAATGTAGGCGCTGGATCTGGTGAAAACAAAGGGGAAAAATGCCAGAGGGTCAAGCCTGGGATCGAACCCAGAATCATGAACTTTTGACTTCCTTCTTCTGACCAACTGCGTTGGTTGTTAGTTTATTAATACAACATAAACAAACAAATAAATCAGAACTATAGGCTTCTAGCCAGCATAAATGTGCCAGAATTTAAACCGTCCAGTAAAGTGGTGACACGCTATCGTCTTTTTCCCTGGATCTGTCATTTAAAACTTTGAACCTTTACCTACGAACATGACGATGTAGCTGTAACCCTGTGCATCTTAGAAATTATATACAAGCAATATGAATAAAATTCAAGATCATTGATCAACTGGGTTTGATCCGCTGATCACAATGGTCTCCTCCATTTGGACCAATTGTTCCTGTAGGAAAAGTCCCTAAAAACAAGACTTAAACCCTAACAATGGTGGATCTCAGTATAGCAAACAAAAATGCAATTAATTGTTACCATTAGCTTGCAAACATGATGAGAATTACAGATATGTCATTGAAACATGATAAATATGCAAGGATAAAGAGATACGATTTTGAAAAGCATGACAAACCGTGGGGGTCGTGGATACAGATTCTGGGCACAAAAACTCTTGGTGGTCATTGGTATAGACTCCTTGCACGCCCAGGAAGCGAATGAGATAGCTTGGAAGGCTTGAGAATGCCTGGAACTATGAAATCCGATTGCACTTTTTTTCTTGATTTTTTGAAAGTTGTTCTTCACTCTACACGCCTCTAACCCCTGTGAATTTGGTCTGCAAATGTTCTATATATTTCCTTGAGTGAATTAAGTTTACAAACTTGCTCCAAATCTTTGTCATTATGAAAATTTGATCCATGATTTGATTATTATTCAAATCTTTCCAAATTAAGTCAAAAACCAATCTTTTTGTGTAAAAACATTCCTTGCATGGTTTGATCTCCTTGCCAGCTATTCATGGGCCTGAAATGTGCACAAAATCTCAAGCTTTAAATGATTTTGATATTTTGATGATTTTATTTTGATTTAATTTGATTTAATTGAAATAAAAATCCAAATAAATGAAAAAAATAAAATAAAAGCCAAGTGGGAAGGATCATGGGTCGTGGACCATGTTACAAACTCAGAACAAACACAAAGAGTTGGGCCTATTTGGCAAACATTGCAATTTGAGGCACTTTTGACTTTTGGCAATTTTGCAAAAAAGGTCAATTTCACCAATGCATAACTTCCTCCATTTTGACCCTAGAGATGTGTTCTTGGACTTTTTAGAAATCTCAAGATGTCCTTTAAGCAACCCTTTTGGTCTCATATCAATTGAGTCTTCCATGTTCATGTATGAAGCTTTGACAAAAAAAAGGTGTTTTTGTTGACTTTTCAAAATGACCTATAATGTCCAAATTCATAACTTCTTGTGAGTGAATATTTTGAACTTGGGAGCTGAAGATGAATTGTAGGGAATTGCGTCCTCTTCAAAATGAGCTTTGTATGGGTCATTTCTGATAAATTATGAGAAAGTTATGCTTGGTCAAAGTTGAGTTGACTTTTCCTACAAAACCCTAATTTGGCAACTTTTGGGTTTTAATGAATTGTGAGCAATCCTTGAGGAATCATGATCAACCCTTGGTCAAATGATGAATAATACTTCAAGATGAGAATGTTTACCAAAAATCTTGAAGATTTACTGTATGTGGACCATAGTTGACTTTAACCCTAGCATAGTCGATTTTCAGGCTTTTGAGCAATTGACTGAGCAAACTTTCTCTGCAAAGCTTGAAACTTGTCATGGATGATCTTGGGAACATATTAGGACAATGGTGAGCATTTGAGACCCTTTGGACTCAAACATCTTGATGCAAACTGAACCCTAATTTGAGGTAGACTGCCTTAGGAGAGGGTTTGTATAGTCAACCTTTGGACTTCCTTGAGCAATTTGAGGACCTCACTTGAAATGTATTGAGAAATATGGGAGGGAAAATTTTGGGGTACAACAAGGGTCAATGAACTGAAAGAGTAATTTCATCATGTCTTCATCGAGACTTAAGGTAACCAGATTGAGAAGTCGACCATGTCTTTAGGTGAACGGAGAATTCTCAGGAACCCTTGATGCTAACTATTTGAGTTAAGGAGGCACTCTTACGAGGTTGATTTGGATAGTATTCCTGTGAGTGGAAGCTATGTCCTACAAAACAAAACAAAGATAAATATCTAGGTCCTTGAAGTGGTTAGTGAAAATGCTATGGTATGATGTCATGATGACATGTACAAATAATCATATACAAGCATACAAACAAGTCCTTAGGTTTAGGCTTGCATGGGGTTTATAGATAAGTACCCTCTTTAATTTTAGTTGGTTCTACCTGTCCTAGAAAGTAACCGGGTTCTAGGGAATCTCAATATCACTGATATTTCTTCATCAGACATTGTTTCAGCGCAAGCCTCTTTATTGGAGACTGAAATATCCCGAAAGTCTAATCTCAATGAGCGTAGCATTGAGTATCAACCAACTTTGGATTGCACCAAATCCGGCTATCTCACTACTTCCTAATGGCCAAGTTGTTCAACTAAATATTCTACGGTCAGTTAGTGCTTCATAACACCATACAACGGCCTTGTATTCTCCTTGACTGGATTCAAGGGATATCGGTACCAACAAATGTGTTACACTAACGTAGCCATCGCTTCAACCATGTCGGTATACCCCGAACAGTCCCCACGATCTATTGCTACTTACCTAATAATGCCCCCAGATCTGGGTAGAGGATCTATACAAAACCCAAACACCCTTTTAAGAGTAAAGAAAGCAAATCAAACAATGAAAGCATTTAAATGTGAAATAGTCTCTAAGGTTACCCCACTTTTAAGTTATTCCCCAGCAGAGTCGCCAGTTTTGTGATACGGTGGGAGAATTGACTTGGGTGTTTTGCATTTGATCACAATTGTTGCAGATAGTAAGAGTCGTCACCTAATTTTATTTTATCTAATAAAGGAAAGGGTGAAAAGAACAGGAAAAACCTTTTGAGAATTTTCTTGAGTTCGGGGGGTAGGTTATGAAAAGGGAAAGTGTTAACACCCTTTTCATCCGTAGTTATCTACGGGCTCTTAGTTGCTAGCTCACTTTGAAAACGATTTGTTTGAAATGTGTTTGTGATTGGTTTTCTAAAGTATTTTTGAAAAGTGCCTTCGTTTAGGCGAACTTTGTAATGATTCTCGTCTCTATAAGAATGCATACAAAGTTTTGACTTTTAAAAAGAAATTCTTTTGAAATATGTTGCTGTATTTGAAAAGATGTTTGTTTTGAACATGATTGTGAGCAAGCAACTATGAACGTTCTACCTACTCAAAAAGTCTTTATTCATTTCCTCCTCCTTTAGATATTGCTATCTTACCATTGATTGATAAGAAGCCCTATCATTGGATGTCAAGGGACGTCGTGGGTCATCGAACAATCATAGAAGGCAACATTGTAGGATACCTTAGAAAGATTGTTTACCTTAGGCAACATCGAAAGATTATTGAGGGACTACGATCTTGTATTCGAGGGTCATTGCTAAAGTATCCCATGTTCGAAGGACATGACTATTTTTTCTCAAGGCAATAAGTGAGGTTAACCTTAGAGGTGCAAGTGTGCAAAGTGTTTGTTTTTCATTCTTTGTTTGTCTTAAACTAGGGTTTTCTATTGGTTGATTTTAGTCTTTCCATACAAACCCTAATTAATAGCAATCATATTGAAAGCGATAAATTGTGGAATTTTAAAGTTCTACGCTATTACATCTTTTTTTTGGATGGGGATACGAGTTTATGAATGAGGGATGAAAGAAATAAAGTTCTAATTATACTATTACAACCATATTGAATATTTAATGATAATAAAAATATAAATAAATATAAAGATAATGTAAAAAAAAGAAAGAAAACTGTTAAAAAAACTTTTATGTATTGACAGATACACTTATGCATTGATACGAAATTTTTTCATGTATTGACACATGGACATATGCATTGGCCCATATCTGTTTTGTATTGACACATGTCCTTATGCATCGATACATATCATATCTTTGCTCTTGGTAATCAAACCAACTCAGTATGATTCGACACATAAGGGTTTGTATCGACTCATGCTGCTTTGTATCAACACATGTGTGTTTTGTATCGACTCATACTCACTTCTTTCTCCTGGAAGTCAAAAACAACTCAGTACGAGTCGACACATAAGGGTTTGTATAGACTCATACTGCTTTGTATCGACACATATGCGTTTTTTATCAACTCATAACTTGTTTTGCACCTAATATGTGTCGACACATAGAGTTATGCATCGACTCATATTGCTATTTTTTACATCCAACATTTTTCTGCTGCATATATGAGTCAGTTCTCAACACATGGTTAATGAAAATGAAAATTAAACATATGGTCAGCTTCAGGGAAATGATATCTACATTTAATCTTCACAAATGAACCACTAATGATGTTTGTATGAAGAGTTCAAAGTCAAGAAAACTTACCTTGAAACTGAAATTTGTATTTTGATTTTCAGTTAGAGAAGCCAAGTTACAGGTGGTTGTTTTTTAGTTTGGAAAATAGTGATGTTACAAAAGTTGTTCTTGAGTTTGGATAATTTATATATGATGTATGTGGATCGTTTGGATGGTTTGTTTGGAAAGAACTTGCAAGGTGTGAAAGGTTCAAAGGGTATGGACTTAAAAGCTCAAAGATGAAGTTTTTGTGGACAATTCTGGTTTTTAGAGTAAAGGGGGGTTTGAGGATTTTTCAACTCACAAGAAGATCTCTATTTTTATGCCCTCTTTCTTTTCCAAATGCTCCCTCTATTTACGGGCAAGAGGTTTGGGAACAAGAGATGATTAGGTTTGCAAGACAACATGTTATGGTTTGTTTAGGATGCAAATATCAAACTATGTCAACTATTCCATGGTCCCAAGATGAAGTACCAAAGTTGCTGGTATAAAGGAGATACCTTCCATGATTTATGGTGGAGTATAATCAGAAGCAAACAAGGTATGGGCTCAAGACAAATTTTGTACCAAAAGCTTGCTTTTCAAGAATAGCAATGGTGCCTTTATGCCATAAATGGAAAGATATTTTGGACAATGGCTCAAACACTTGGGTAATAGCTCAAGAGTAGGTCTAAGCATTAAATTATGGTGATATTGATAGGTTAGAAGTCCTGCAACACAAGATTATGAAGCATAGCATAAGGATTTTGTTATGTGTTCTTCAACAAAAGGACTTGCAATTCAAAGATGGATGCCCAACTTCATGCCCTTGAATCTCTTAGCTCAAGTATGATAAATTTATGCTCTTGGATGTTTTGGAAAGATTGAAACCTCCTCTATAACTTTCATATTGGCCATTGTGACAAAATCATCTCGGAACTTATAGCATAAGGATTTTGTCATGTGTTCTTCAACAAAAGGACTTGCAATTCAAGGATGGATGCCCAACTTCATGCCCTTGAATATCCCAGCTCAAGTATGATAAATTCATGCTCTTGGATGTTTTGGTATGCTTGAAACCTCCTCTATAACTTTCATGTTTGACATTTTGACAAAATCATCTTAGAACTATATGAAAAAATGCCAAGAAGTTGGGATAAAATCCTGACCAAAATCTGTTGAAAATTTCTCTAAGTGCTAGATGAAAATGTCATGACTTCACGGGCTTATATCTTCAAATCTAAGCGTTTTTGGACATCAAACCTCCAATACAAAGTTGTAGAATTCATCAAGATCTACAACTTTCATGTTGAAAGTTTCCTTTGAATCATTTTGCATCATGGTGAAAAAATGGTATGAAGTTATGAAATAAACATGTATAAAACACTTAGAAAAATTTCGAAGTCTTGAAAAGTTTTGACTTTTTAAATTGACTTTTTACTTTATTGAATTATTGATGATAAAGGTTGATATTATTGAATGTCTTGATGAATTTTGATCTTTGAAACTTAATGTTGACCAAAAAGTCAAAGTTTGACTTTTAAATGTACAATTGACTTTTTCATCAGTTGACCAAGTTTCATCTATCAATCCACTGATCTTGAGAAATGTTTTGAGCCATGAAATTAGGTCAAGGTGGTTTCCTTGAATCCTTGATATCATGTTTCAAACCAATAAGTCATGTATTAAATCAAAAGTTAAGAATCAGTCATTCTTAGTCAAAACCCTAATTTTGACCATTTTTCCCTTTTGATGATTTGGACATTTTTCTTGAGGAATTGTGATCCAAATTTGATCAATTGATGCATATGACTTCAAAATGTTGATATTGGTCAAACATCTTGAAGTTTGGTTGTAAGTTGACCATAGTTGACTTTTTACCCAATACAACTTATTTTAGTCATTTGAACAATTGACTGAGTAAACTTGTGATCCAAGACTTGAAACTTGACATGAGTAATCTTGGAGGTCCATTATGATCCATGAAACTCATTTGAGGTATTAAAAGTTCAATTTTCCCTGTGAAAATCAAAACCCTAATTTGAGGCATCAATGTTGAGGAGATGGCTTTGTCTAGTCAACACTTGTGCAAGCTTTAGCTATTGAAGATCTTGTGAGAAATATGTTCAGAAAAAGAGAGGGAAAATTTTGGGGTACAATAGCGGAAAACAAATGTTTCAACATATAGATTTTCATTGGAGATTATAATATTGACTTCACTAGGGAAGATAAAAACCACATCATCGAGATATCACCCGGGGATCCCGTGTTGACTTCATAGGGGAGTATAATACCAAATCATTGAGGGGAGCCCAAAATACATTCTTCAATGCCAAGATTGATGATTACACAAACTTCCCTGGGGAGAAATTATGAAACCACCTGGGGATAAAAACTTTCAGAAAGAATAAAGTTTCATCTTCACTTGGGGATTAAGGAGTCAAACAATACAGAAAGAAAAATAAAAATTATAGGGATTTTAAGTCAGACCCAACACTCGGCGGGAGAAAACCCAAAAAATTGACAACTGCTTTAACACTTCTTAGAAAATATACTGCCCTTGCCTAGTTTCCTAGAAAAACAACAATAATGCCATTACCGTAAAAGGGCGTCATTTTACAAATGATTCCACCTCAGCATGCAACGGGAGAAGGGACTTTTTTCATATGAGCGAAGACCTTACTGAGGAATCTGGGATAGAGGCTTCAAACCATGCAAACCCGAAATCGAAATGGACCAAGATATAACTTGTGAAAACGGGATCACAAGCCCAATACCGCACCTTATGCCAATTGGTATCATCTCCAACTACCTAAGAGAGCATTCCTGGGGAAAACAAACTTTCAAAAAATTTGAGTTCGTCCATCCTTGGGATTACCACTTTTGCTTTTCTTGAGTCACAAAATCAAAAGTAAAAAGTAATTTGTAAATTCTTTTCAAAAACAATTTTGTTATTTAATCTTTTTGCTTTGAAAATTACTATCAATAATAAATGGAGTCTTTGTAAGCAGAATAAAATAAGAATTGCAAAGAATAAGATAAAAGCTCAAACTTTATTAATAGAATGGTGGTCTATGAATGGCGAGACTCCATAGATGATTACAAAGTTTGGAAAATGGTAATATACATTAGAAAAGATACATTGAAATACAATGACCATTATTCTCCATAACAACTTGGAATTCCTGAGCAGCGACTTCTGTTGAAGTATGGTGAAAGTCCAAGAAGATTGTTACTTCAATGATCAAGTCTTATCTAATGCAATTACTTTCCAAGAAATCCCTAACTTTTTCCTAAGTTTCCCTTGCGGGTTTTCAACCTAGCGGGAAGAATTTATTCTGTTTATGTCTCTAATTTTTTCCTAGGCCGCCCTTTCGTGTTTTCAGACTACCGAGACGCTCCTTTTTTGCCTAAGCCAGCCTTTCGGGTTTTCGACTTAGCGAGATATTCTTTTATTTCTTCAAGCGAAGTATTTCTTGACTGCATCAAAATTCAAAGGACGTGGGAACTCCTTGCCATCCATAGTTTCAAGAATTAATGTACCGCCAGAGGCTTTCTTGACAACATATGGGCCTTCAAAATTGGGAGTTCACTTGCCCCTAGAATCAACAATGAAAGACATGATCTTCCTCAGCACGAGGTTGACTTCTTTGAATTCGCGAGGCTTGACCTTGTTATCAAAAGCTTTCTTTATTCTCTTTTGGTAAAACTGGCTATGACACAAGGCCGTCATTCTCTTTTCTTCAATCAAACTCAAATGGTCAAACCTGTTTTGGACCCATTCAGCCTCTGACAATTTGGTTTCCATTATTACGCGTAAAGAGGGAATCTAAACCTCGACGGGGAGCACTACTTCCATGCCATACACAAGAGAGAATGGTGTTTCCCCTATTGAAGTTCCGACAGATGTTTGATATCTATGCAAAGCAAAAGGGAGAATTTCATGCCAATCTTTATAAGTAACAACCATCTTCTGGATGATCTTCTTGATATTCTCATTAGCAGCTTCAATAACCCCATTCATCTTTGGCATGTAAGGAGATTAATTGTGATGGACAATCTTGAATTCTTCATAGAGTTCTGCCACCATCTTATTGTTCAGATTCGAGCCGTTGTCAGTAATAATCCTGCTTGGCACACCATACTAACATATGAAATTGTTCTTGATAAAGTGCACTACCACCTGCTTAGTAACATTAGCATATGAAGCTGCTTCCACCCATTTGGTGAAGTAGTCTATTTCCACCAAGGTAAAACGATGTCCATTCGACGCCTTGGGTTCAATCATCCCTATCATGTCAAGACCCCAAATAGAGAAAGGCCATGGGGAAGAAATAATATTGATAAGTGTCAGAGGCATATGAATCTTGTCAGCATAAACCTGACACTTATGGCACTTCTTTGCAAATTTGTAACAGTCAGATTCCATTGTCATCCAATAGTAACCTGCCCTAAGCATCTTCTTTGCCATTAAATGTCCATTGGCATGAGTACCAAAGGAACCTTCATGGATCTCATGCATCAACATGTATGCTTCGTGTCTATCCACGCATCTGAGCAAGAACATGTCATAACTTCTTTTGTATAGCACACCTTCACTGAGGAAAAAGCTACATGACAACCTTCTCAATGTCTTTCTATCTTTATTTGATGCACCAGCTGGGTATTCCTGAGTCTAGAAAATGCTTGATATCATAATACCAAGGTTTCCCATCTGACGTCTCCTCTGCTGCAAACACATGAGTCGGTCTATCCAAACCTCACACTATGATACAAGGCACATCATTCCAAGTATTTACTTAATACATAGAAGCCAGAGTCTCCAAAGCATTCGCCATCTGATTTTCATCTCTGGGAATATGATGGAATTAAACTTTATTAAAGAAGGGTAATAACCTTCTAGCATACTCTTTTTAGAGAATTAAGCTAGGGTGACGAGTATCCCATTCTCTTTTAATCTGATTTATTACCAAAGCTGAATCGCCATACACATCGAGAACTTTGATTCTGAGAACAATGGCCTCCTCAAGACCCATGATGCAAGCTTCATACTCTTCCATATTATTAGTGTAATCAAATGTCAACATTGCAGTAAAAGGGATATGCGGTCCATGAGAAGTGATAATCACAACACCAATTCCTTTCCCATAAGCATTCACAACTCCATGAAATATCATACCCCAACGGGATTCAGGATCAGGACCTTCCTCTGGTAACGGTTCATCACAATATTTCGATTTCAGAAACATCATATCCTCATCAGGGAAATCATGTTTAACAGACTGATAATCATTAATCGGTTGGTGAGGAAGATAATCCGCCAACGCATTGCTTTTTAGAGCCTTCTGAGTATGGTATTCAGTGTCATATTCAGACAACAGCATATGTCAGCAGGTAATTCTCCCAGTGAGAGAAGACTTCTCAAAAATATACTTAATTGGATCCATTTTGGAAATCAACCAAGTAGTATGATTTAACATGTATTTTCGTAACCGCTTTACCGCCTAGGCCAGAGCATAACATTTCTTTTCCAGCATAGAATACTACGACTCACAGTTAGTAAACTTCTTGCTAAGATAATAAATGGCATATTCCTTCTTCCCGGTTTCATCTTGTTGTCCCAAAATACAACCCATAGAATCATCTAACACTGTCAGATACATAATCAATGGTATTCCTTCAACAAGAGGGAGCAAGATATGAGGTTCAAGAAGATACTCTTTAATACTTTCAAATGCCTTCTAGCAATCATCTATCCACACACAACCTTGATCTTTTTTAACAACTTAAAGATTGGTTCACACGTTGCAGTCATATGTGAGATAGATTGGGAAATGTAATTTAGACACCCAAGAAAACCTCTAACTTGCTTTTCAGTTCTTGGTGCTGTAACAGAATGTTCCCTAGGGTGTGATAAATGTTGTTTTTTCCATGTCCTCAGGAGTCATTCTAATTTGATTATATCAGGAAAATTCGTCCTTGAATGGGAATACTTTGAATTTTGTTGTACTATCAACCAACATATCAATATGTGGCAATGGAAAATCATCTTTTGGACTAACTTTGTTTAAATCTCTATAATCTACGCACATGTGAACTTTTCTGTCTTTCTTTGGTACTGGGACAATATTGGCAATCCACTGAGGGTACATTGATGTCATAAGAAAACCGGTATTAATCTGCTTTAGAACGTCTTCTTTAATTTTCACTACCATATCAGGGTGAGTTCTCCGCAATTTTTGCTTGATTGGTGGGCACTCTGGCTTTAGCATCAAATGATGTTCCACAATATTCGTATCCAAACCAGACATGTCTTGGTATGAACAAGCAAATATATCCACATATTATTTCAACAATTCAATCAACCTTCTCTTTACATAGGGATGCAACAATGCTCAAATATTGACTTCCTTCGGATCTTCCTCTGAACCCAAATTAATCACTTCCAATGGCTCTTTATATGGTTGGATGGCACTTTCCTCACGCTCAAGCAACCATGAAACCTCTTATGGAATTTCATCATATTCTCCTTCTTCGACCCTATACACATGATATTCAAAGTTGGGAGAGGGTTCAAGGTCATTGTATTCAATGAGTTTATTAATTAAACTGCACATATGATTTATGATTGCATTTAGAAACTGACACATATAGCAAGTGATTATGAAGATTACCGTTATTAATTTTTTTGAAAGTTTTTTTTCTGATTACCATTTTCCAAGAAAATAAAGACACAAATTAGGTATCAAAGACAACTTTTATTATTGAGTTTAAAGATCAAAGCAAACAGATAAGCCCATACAATATCAACTTTCACTTTGGGCATAGTGAAAGATTTTGAAAATATTAACAAAAACAAATTACTTTGAGACATGAATGCAAGAGGGAACATCGATGATGATCCAATTTTGGACACTAACTCCATGCGTCACATAGTTCGGCATCTCCTGCTCCGCTTTGTCTTCCATAATGGAATTGATCCCAAGAACAGTTGGATGAAGATAACCTCCACTGTGAAAGATATCTTGATATTTTCCAAACCAGCTTTATTCTTATTCACAGACGGATCAACAATCTTCCCCTATACTTTACTTAGGCCGTTACACACTACCCACAGAGCATCTTTAAACGAAGCTATAGAATTCTCATTTCCCCTTATATTGTCAATGGATAAAGCTTGGAACTGAGTTCCAATAGAAGCTTCATCCGCTTCCACAACACTGAAAAAGGATAAATGAGATATTAACAATGCTTGTTCTCCATTTACGATGACCACCTTTCCCTCATGCATAAACTTCAACTTCTGGTGTAAAGTTGAAGTGACAACTCCTGTCTCGTGTATCCAAGGTCGTCCCAGTAAACAACTGTAAGCGGGCACAATATCCATAACCTGGAAAGTAATATGAAAAAGGTGCGGGCCTATATGAATAGGAAAATCTATTTCCTCGATGACAGACTTCCTCGATCCATCAAAAACTTTCACAATAATTCCACTCGGGCACATGGGAGTTCCTTGGTACTTCGACTTCATAAGCGTGCTCCTCCGTATAACATTTAAAGCGGATCCATTGTCAATCAACACATTTGACAATGAATCGTTATTGCAGTTCATGGAGATATGAAGATCTAGATTATGATTCCTTCCTTCATTGGGCAGCTCATCATCACAGAAACTCAGGTTATTACAGGATGTAATATTCCCTACCACAATGCTGAATTGGTCCAAAGGAATATCACTTTCCATGAAAGCTTGATCCAATACTCTCATCAAACATTCCCTGTGGGCAGAAGAGTTCATTAGCAAGGCTAGAATAGATATCTTCGATGGGGTTTGCAACAATTGATCCACGATCCTGTAGTTGCTCATCTTGATAATATTCAATATATCATCCACATATTTTTCCAAAGTAGTACCACTAGATTCCCCCACTGCTTTCTTGGGTTCAACACTTTCAACAACGTTTTTATCAGCATTAACACTCCCTCCCATGACAAGTGCGAAAACACGACCACTGCGGGTCACCCATCTAGCTTCAGCAATATTCTTGACATCAGACAAAGGTTGGATGGGAACTTCCACACCATCCTCCAAGATTGTAGCATTTTATTTATATGGTACGGCTTTCTCTGATTCATAAGGAACAGGCCCTGGTAAGCAAATCACCAACAGAGAAACAACTGGCTTACTATGATATTCAATCTCAATAGGGGCGGGAACACCGAAACAAGGCACAATAACATTCACCCCCCCTCGTTAGAATACTTCGACATCATAGAATCATTGCTCGAAAACAGTTCTTCATATGAGGAAAATAATTCATCCACAGAAGCATACTCATCATCTGACACAGTCTCATCCAAGCAATCTTCAATCACATTAATCTCATTGTAATCATCTTTATTTCCTGAAATTTTGATAGTACCATTGTCCAATAACAACTGAATACCCCTTTTCACAATGGAACAACCACGAGAACCTTTGCAGTAGACTCGACAAGACCCATAATGATGTTCTTCTTGACCATCCATATGACATAAGGTAGCGTGCAATTGCACCAAATCATCATTCATATGATTCACGTCAAAAATCCAGAATTCTCTGGGACATCCATAGACCATATTCAGATCTTCCTCATACTCTTCCCTAGGCCTAATTATACGAATGGGGCCTTTGTCTATCATTTCCATAAGATCAACCTTTATCTTATCACACCCTTGTATATCTGTACTATAAATACCACAACCAGCATGGTCATGTATATAGTAACTAAACTCACAGAGGTCAACATGCATGTTTACCAAATCTCCTCTAACCAGGTTGATATCAAAAATCTGGAAGTCCCCTAGATAACCAGTAACCATGTTTATAGCATTTTCTCCTCCATGCTTTGGCAAAGGATTATTTCACATTAGGGCCAACATCTTTAAAGGATAAAAGACCAAATCTCACCATCTTTTGTACTTTAGATTTCAAAGGATAACAGTTCTCAACATTGTGATGCAGTGCTCCCTGATGGAAAATGCATGTCTAGTCTTCCTTATAATACCAAGGCAAAGGTGATGGTATAGCAGGGGTGGCCTGGTCTGAACCAATTCTTCTGAATTAACGCCGAGAGTAATTCTGCATAAATCATGGAGATAGAGTCAAAAGGATCTCTCTTCTGATTCTTCCCCTGATTTCCTTGAGGGGATGGTCTCTGATAAGCAACTATGGTCGGAGCCACATTGACAATTGGAGTTACCAAAGCAACCTGTTAGTGGCGCTGATGATTTCTTCTAGGAGGATTAACCCGTCTTTCTTGAATGACGACATTTGTATCTCCTTCTTTCTTCTTAGCAAACTCGTATGATGGTTTCTTCATACTACCAGAATATTCACCTCTTGTCAAACGACTCTCTCTCACAGCTTTTTCCAAATGAACACTCATGCTCACCATTTCGGTAAAATCACTCGGTGCACTCGCCACCATTCTTTCATAGTAGAGGGAACCTAGAGTCTTCAGGAAAATCTTCATCATCTCTTTCTCTTCCATTGGAGGGATCACCTGGGCGGCTACTTCACACCACCTCTGTGAATACTCCTTAAACAACTCCTTGTCTTTCTAGGCCATTTCCCTGAGTTGATCACGGTCAGGTGCCATGTCTATATTATACTTGTACTGTCTAATAAACGTTTCACCTAAGTCGTTGAAAGTATGAATGTTGGCATTTTCCAAGCTCATATACCACTTCAACGCAGCACCAGTCAAACTATCTTGAAAAAAGTGAATTGACAGGCATTAATCATTAGTGTGAGTAGACATCCTTCTCATATACATCACAATGTGAGCTCGAGGATAAGTATTGACCTTGTATATCTAGAATTCCGGTACTTTGAACTTTGCAGGTATTTTCACATTTGGAACCAAACACAGATCATTCACATTATGCCCAAACAATTATTTTCCTCTGAGGGCCTTCATCTTTTTCTGCATCTTATCAAACTGAGGGCTTATTGATAGATCATTGACAATTTTTCCCCTTTGCTAAGACTTAAATAATATGACCATTGAAATTGATGAGTAAAATTTGGGGTATGACAACTTGTTACAATTGCGGAGAGACAAGACATATTAGCACTAATTGTCAGAAGCCAAAGGAAGCTAGGGTAAAGGTGTTTGCTCTAGCAGTAACTCAGACTTCAGGTGCCGACAAGCTACTAGAGGTATATGTTTCTTTAATAGTATTCTTTTAATTACTATTATAGGAACTGGTGTTATGCATTCTTTTATTGTTGTTGACCGTGTAAAAAGATTGGGTCTTTTGTTATCATCCATGAACAGAGAAATTGTTATCGATGTTCTGACAAAAGGATCGGTGACTACTTCTACAATCTGTTTGAATTATCCTCTATGGATTTATGAAAGAGATTTCTGTATTAATATTATATTTTTCCACTAAAGGATCTAGATTTTATTTTGGGAATAGATTGGTTGGAGATCAACCATGTTCATATCAATTGTTACAATAAATCTGTGCGGTTTCTTACTTCTAATGATGAGGAAGAAGCTGAATTCTTATCTGCTAGGCAGCTGAAAGAATTTTCGCAGGATGAAGCTTTAGTGTTTTCTTTATTTGTATCCTTATTTTTTGAAAGTAAAGTTGTAATTGGTGAGTCTGCAGTGGTGTGTGAATTTCCATACATGTTTCGTGATGATATTACGGATGTTCCACCAGAGAGGGAGGTAGAGTTCTCAATTGATCTTGTACTGGGTATTAGACCTATTTCTATGGAACCGTACATGTCGTTAGTGTCAAAATTATTAGAATTGAAAAAAGCAATTAGAAGACTTGTTGGAGAAGAAGTTTGTGATACCAAGTGTGTCACCTTGGGGAGCTCTAGTGCTATTGGTAAAGAAGAAAGATGGTAGCATGAGGTTATGCGTAGATTACCGACAATTGAACAAAGTGACGATCAAGAACAAGTATCCATTACCAAGAATAGATGATTTTCTGAATCATGTTAAATAAAGTAAAAAGTAGGATGTTAAATTCATAGACTTGATGGGTTTGAGTAATCAAGTTAAAGAGAGTGATTTCAAAGTAGATGAATAAGGGGTGTTAAGGTTTCAAGGTAGAATTTGTATACCAGATGACCCTGAGTTGAAATAGATGATTTTAGAAGAGAGTCATCGAAGTAGCTTGAGTATCCACCTGGGGGCTACTAAGATGTATCAGGATTTGAAAAATATATTTTGGTGGTCCCGATTAAAGAGAGATGTGGCACAGTTTTTGTATACTTGTTTGACTTGCCAAAAGTCAAAAGTTGATCACCAGATACCTGCAGGTTGATGTAATCGTTAGACGTTCCAAAATTGAAGTGGGATAGTATATCAATGGATTTTGTGATAGGTTTGCCGAGTACTACAAGAGGACATGATATGATTTTGGTGATAGTTAAGAGACTGACGAAGTTGACTCATTTCATTCTGATTAATATCAATTTTATGGTACCGGAGTTGGCAGAGAATTACATCTCTGTAATTATGAATCTTTATAGGATTACATTGAGTATTATCTATGATAGAGATCTGAGATTTAATTTTGGCTTTTGGAAGAGTTTGTAGGATGCGTTATGCTCTAATATGAGACTGAGTTCTACATATCATCTGCAGACTGATGGCCAGACAGAGAGAACTATTCAGTCATTGGAGGATTTGTTGAGAGGTTGTGTCCTTGAGCAGGGAGGTGCTTGGGATAGTTATCTATCACTGATAGAGTTTACTTATAACAATAATTTTCATTCTAGAATTGGGATGACACATTTTGAGGTATTGTATGGTCGTAGGTGTAGAACACCTTTATGTTTATATCAATCTAGTGAGAACATGGCGCTTGAAGCTGAGATTGTCCAGCAGACTACATAGAAAGTGAAGTTAATTCAGGAGAATATGAAAGATTTAAAGAGTAGGCAGAAGAGTTACCATGATAAGAGGAAGGAGGATCTTGAGTTTCAAGAGGGAGACCATGTATTCTTGAGAGTCACACTAATGACCGGTGTTGGACGCGCATTGAAATCGATATAGCTTACTTCTCAGTTTATAGGTTCATATCAGATTCTGGACAAAGTGGGAACTGTTTCTTATAGGGTGGCCTTGCCACCTAACCTTTCTAATTTTTATGACGTGTTCCATGTTTCTTAACTTTGAAAGTACATTTCAGATTCATCTGATGTGATTCCAATGGATGACGTGCAAGTGTGAGATAATCTTACGGTTGAGACCTTGCTTATGAGAATCGAAGATCGGGAAGTGAAAAAACTGAGAGGCAAGGAAATTTCTCTCATGAAGGTAGTTTGGGGAGGAGCTGTAGGAGAAAATATGATGTGAGAGTTGTAGAGTAGGATGTGAGGGTCGTATTCAGAGTTGTTCGCGTCAGGTAATTTTCGAGGACGAAAATATTCTAAGTGGGGAAGAGTTATAACACCCTGATTTTTGTTTGAATTATTTTTAATAAATTAATTATATGATGTTCTGTATTTACATGCATTGGTGAGCTTTGGGATGTGTTGAGATGCCTTGTTGAGTGATAGTTACCTTAGAAAATATTGAAATTAAGGTATTGGAGGTGTATGGTAAAAAGTTTATAGACATAAGGGTGTAGGGAGAGTGTTATTTAACTATTATTATTAAATTAGAATATTAGATTAATAATTATAGTGATAATAATTAAATAATCATTTTAATTATTATAAGTAGAAGGGTATAAGTGGAATATGATAATAGGGGTCCAAGGGTTAGATTAGTCTAAACAAGGGAAAAGAAGAATTGTTTTGTCTAAGCTAGTCGTAGAAATGGGAGAAGGAAAAAGAACGCATTTTGGGAGAAGAGGAAACAAGGGAAAAAAGAGCTAGGGTTAAGAGATTCTCCATAGGAGCGTTTACAAAGAACATCGATTAAGGTAAGGGTGGAGTTTTTAATTTCGTAGGGATTTCATGATTTTATATGGATGGGTAGTTGTTAATCTCTACAAAATTATCATCCTTTTTGATGTTTCGATGTGTATTTGAGTGTCAGTGTCGTTGTTAGCAATAATATATGTAATTATGTGGACTGAGTGTTTAAATTATGATTTTTTTTATGCAATTGATCATTGTTGATGATGTGTGTTGTGGTGTACTGAAATTGAGAATCCAAATTATGTATTATAGGATGCATGAGATTGTTTGTATTGTGGAACTAATAGATTTTCGTAGCAAAAAATAGCAGAAAAACACTTTTGCAGTTGAGGTAACCGGTTACCAGGATTGAAGTAACCAGTTACATGAGAAAATATTGGAAAATAGTGGCTCTGGTTGAGTAAGGTAACTGGTTACCATATTTAAGGTAACCGGTTACATGGTGCAACTTTTGCGTAAATAGGGGCGCGGCAGGGTGAAGTAATCAGTTACTTCATGATGTAACCGGTTACAACTGTGCTGAGTAGAATTTTTCAAAAAAATTTAAAATTCATATCCTTTGTTTCTAGTGTCCGATTTACGTGTGGTTCGGATAGTTAGAAATCTGGTTTAACGTACTTTCTTTAAAAAATATTTCCAGTACCAAAATTCCAACTATTTGATGCATGAACATGGGTTCAAAGTGTGTCCAGTTGTACTGTTATGTGAAACACTGTAAATGCTTTATGGACTGTTTGTTATATCGATGTGTTGTTATCACTGTATGTTTGACAGGAAGGTGATGCAAAGTGGCCAGTAATGGCAAAGTACACAGGTCGTGGTAAAGGTCGATGTGTATAGTATTGTTATTGCATGAGTTTGTACATATGTCATGCATACATTTCATACATGTGTGGGATTATCGTCTGTTGGTGGGGTGTGAGCAATATATCCGGATTCTAATCTAGAATCGTATGATCGTGTGCCCAGTGGAGTGTGAACAATGGAGATTGGTCATGTGCCCAATGGGGTGTGAGTGACGAAGAGGGGAATGATTGTGAGCTTGATGGTGTGTGAGCGATGTATCTGAATTTCGAAGGGAATTAATTGGTGGGTTCTTATGAACCGATGGTACTACATGCATTAAGTCATATATGGTGTCTCATTGCATTGCATAATATGCCATGTTGCATTGTTAATTGGTTGATGTGAATTGTGTGATTACTTGTTAATGTGTTGGATTATGTGGTGTGGATTGATAATCGGGTGAATGTATAATAATTATGTACTTATATATATTTATGCATTCTTTATGTGATTGAGAATCTCACCCTTCAGTTGGAATGATGCTTTATACGACATCGTGCACATATTTAGGAATAGTTAGAAATCAAAGTGAGTGAAGATGGAGTCTTCCTTTTATTTTATTAGAGTCTGCTAGGGGTGTTCAAAACCAAACCGGCCCAATAGAAAACCGCAAAACCGAACCGAACCAAACCGAAACCGCAAAAAACCGCATTTGGTTCGGATGTGTTTGGGTCATTTTCTCGCGGAACCGCACGGTTCAGTTCGGTTTGCGGTTTGTATTTTATAAACCGAACCAAACCAAACAAAACCGTATTATGTTATAAAATCTTACTAACCAATATATATTTCTTTAATTCTTTAGAGAAATAAACATGTATTATGTGTATATTTTATCATACTTTGTATTATATTCATTTTAATTTACAAATCATAAAAAAATAAAATATTATTCATTTATAAATACTATTTTCACAAAATATATTTTATCGTATTCTTTGTATAATATTTATTTAAGAATGCAATCTTGTTTATATCATTCTTTAGATTTAGATAAAATTATAATACTCAATTTTATGTATCAAATTATAAACTTATTTTGACAATTATAAATTTTTTTATGGTAATGTACGAACAATTAAATACAAAATTATATTTTCCTCTATATTTGTTTGTATGACTTAATAATTTTTTTTTGTAAAAAACCGAACTAACCGAACCAATTCAAACCGCATTAGTTTGGTTTGGTTTGGTTCGGATTTATTTTTAAAAGCCAACCGAACCAAACCGAACCGCATATTTTTTTCTCTTGCGGTTCGGGTGATTTTTTGCTTCAAGACCGCCCAAACCGCACCGCGAACACCCCTAGAGTCTGCGTCTGATCTGATGTGTACTACTGTGGAACGGAATGATATGTTTTTGATTATGTTTGTGTGAGATTATGTGTAATCTCTAAATATGTTATAACTATGACTATTTTATTGAGAAACATGATTATGTTTTAACTGTTGACAATGGTTATATGTCGAATTGTTTTCACTGTTTAAATTGGGAGTTGAAGTTTAAGACTTGCATGGTTGTTATAATTATAATTTTTATAATTTTCCAAAAGTATGTGTTACATGTCAAATACATGAGAAGGTTTTTGTTGAGATCGTAATATCCTAAATACTTGTATTTTGTTTTACTCTGATAATTACATGATAAAACGCGGGGAATATTTAGGGTGTTACAAGTATGAAGTGTTGATGAATGATATGTGTTGATTATATGATGATGTTATTTATAACTACTAATCTATTCCTTATATATTTTATCATAAATTGTGATTACTCACCTTTTCTGTTTGAATGTTACCTCCATGTGGGTAACACACAAATGCTCAGGAGTAGCTTTTAGAAGCATTGAAGATAGATTTGGAGTATTTCATTAGCTTTTGTTTATTAAAGGTATCTTTCTTTGATATGTAACATCGGGTTGGAAACGCTATGTTGTGTGAATGTTACGTTACTTATGTTAACATATTTTATTAGATTTTATTTTGGATGTTAAAGTGGTTTTAGGTACAACTCGTAATGAGACTAAGATACTATAAGTTTTGTTTTATGAAGAAGTTTATTTATGACGATGAATTCACTGCAATGACTTAAATGGTTGTTGAACTATGATAAGTTGTTATTACTATTGATAAAACTCGTGTTACAGAGCAGGATTATTGTAAGTGTTTGTTGGCAGCAATTTTGGTAAAACAAATGACTTGTTAATGTTTTGATAAATGTCTTAACATTTGGAGTAAAACTGTTTTGAATGATGTCAAAGCAGATGTCTTGACACCTACCTACTGAACTGATCTCAGCCCAACATCAGTTAAGTCTTTTTGTTTCCTGTTTTCATGCGTGGCATAATTCAGGATTTGTGACCTACAGGCTGCGAAAAATATGGAGGAATATTTTTCAAATTGAATGAATTTTATCTTAGCCTATTTTTATAGAAATATTTAAAAGATTTAAATATTTGTTTTTAAGCTCAAGCCCACAACTGCGCATATATAATGGCTTGCGTCCTTATTCAAAGACAAGAAACTTTTGAAGAAGAATACATTCTTTCTGATTAGAAGTCTAGGCTTTTTATTTGTAATACACTCTAAGTATTAGTTTAAATACCTGAGTTGTCATTTGGGTTTTTAATTGTGTATCATTCATAAGCTTTTAAGCATTGAATGATTGAAGTGTTTCAAACTTATTGACTCTGTTAAGTTCTTCACTGTAAGTGATTGAAGGGATTTGAGGATGGCCTCATACCTAGGTGAGTCTTAGGTAGAAGTTTAGCTTGGGTAGTGGTTAAGTGATTAGATCGTAAACTGGTTGTTTACTGAGGGTCTATGAATTGATACTATTTAGTGAACTTGTCTCTGGCTTGGTAGCCCCCCAGAGTAGGTGTTATTGTACACTGAACTGGGTGAACAATCTCTTGTGTTTTTACTGCTTTTGATTTTACTGCACCTTACTTGCAAACACATATTTTTGCCATGACATCTCATTCGACATCACATATCTGATACCAGAATTTCAATTGGTATCAGAGCAGGCATCCTGCTCTTTATCTAGGTGAGATCAAGGGAAGATATTTTCTGGTACTATGAACAAGGAAGGAGAATTTGTGAACATACCACCCATTCTGGATGGAAGCAATTATGACTACTGGAAACCACATATGGTTGCCTTTCTAAAGTCTTTACATAGCATGGCTTGGAAAGCTATTTTAGGATAATGGAAACACCCTGTTAAATTGGGAGAAAATGGAGAACCTACTTCTGAATTAAAACCAGAAGAAGATTGGTCTAAAGAAGAAGATGAAATTGCTCTTGGAAATTCTAAAGCCTTGAATGCTATATTCAATATAATTGACAAGAATATTTTCATATTGGTGAATACATGTGAAGTTGCTAAGGATGCATGGGGGATTCTTCAATCTACTCATGAAGGCACATCCAAAGCTAAGATGTCAAGACTCCAGCTGCTCACCAAAAAATTTGAGAATTTGAGAATGAAGGATGATGAAAGTATAAATGACTTCCATATTAACATTCTTGAAATTGCTAATGCCCACATTGCTTTAGGAGAGAAAATACCTGAAGATAAATTGGTGAGAAAGATGCTCAGGTATCTTCCCAAGAGATCTGATATGAAAGTAACTTCTATAGAAGAAGCTCAAGACATTGACAAAATGAAAGTGGATGAACTTTTTGGATCCCTTCTAACATTTGAATTAAGCATCCATGAAAGATCTGAAAAGAAAAACAAAAGCATAGCCTTCGTATCAAATACTGAAGATGAAGGGGAAGACTGTGATCTGGATACAGATGGAGGAATATCAAATGACTTAGCTATGCTTGGAAGACAATTTAATAAAGTAATAAAAAGAATGGACAGGAACCAAAGATCAAATGTTAAGAACATCTCATCTGACATCCATAAGTCAAATGAGATGGATAGAAAAAGAGCTGAAGAAAAATCTTCTCAAGGGAAGGGAATACAATGTCATGAATGTGAAGGCTTTGGGCACATTAGAGGTGAATGTCCTACATATCTTAAGAAATGGGAGAACAATCTATATGTTAATTGGTCTGAAGAGGAATCAGAGAGTGATCTTGAAGAATCTGCCAAATATGTTAAAGCATTGACAGGAAAATATGTATCTGATGAAGAGTCTAGTGATGGGGAACTAACCTTTGATGAGTTAGCTGTTTCAAATTGTATGGGTATCCTAAGACTACTCTTCCTCCCAAGACTGATAAGATGCCACAAAATAGCAAAAAGAAGAAATATTGGATTCCCAAGTCTATTGTTGCTAGTTTCATTGCTCACACCTCTCTCAGAGTATCAACCAAAGATGACGTGTACTTTGACAGTGGCTGTTCTAGACATATGATAGATGTCAAGAATCTATTGGTGGATGTCAAATCTCACTCCACCAGTTATGTGACTTTTGGTGGTGGGGGAAAAGGTGAAATCAAAGGTGTTGGCAAGCTTCACTGTTCAGGAGTCCCTAAGCTTGATAATGTGTTACTTGTTAAAGGGTTAACAGCTAACCTAATAAGTATAAGGCAATTATGTGACCAAGTATTCAAAGTTAACTTCACCAAGGAAGAATGTCTTGTGTGCAACGAAAAAAATGAAGTTATTATGAAAGGGGTCAAATCTAAAGACAACTGTTATTTATGGGTTCCTCAAGAGTTGAACCTCTCCTCAACATGTGTTTTAACCAAAGAGAATAAAGTTAAACTATGGCATCAAAAATTGGGGAACTTGCATCTTAAATGGATGAAAAGAATTAAATCTGAAGAAGCGGTGAGAGGGATTCCTAAGCTCAAAATAGAAGAAGGAGGGGTATATGGTGATTACCAAATTGGAAATTAGACTAAGATGTCACATCAGAAGATTCAACGTCTTACTACATCAAAAGTTTTGGAACTTCTTCACATGGACTTGATGGGACCTGTGCAGGTTGAAAGTCTTGGTGGTAATAAGTATGCCTATGTTGTTGTAGATGACTTTTCTAGATACACATGGATAAGCTTTATTAGATAAAAATCAGAAACTCTTGAAGTATTCAAAGATCTTTGTCAAAAACTTCAAATGGAAAAGGAAAGTCATGTCATAAGAATAAGAAGTGATCATGGAAAGGAATTTGAGAACAACAAATTTGCTGAGTTTTGCTCCTCTGAAGGAATCAGCCATGAATTCTCTTCTCCCATTACTCCTCAACAAAATGGGATTGTAGAACGTAAGAATAGAACTCTCCAAGAATCTTCCAGAACCATGATTCATGCTAAGAAGCTACCCTACCATTTTTGGGCTGAAGCAATGAATACTGCGTGTTATATCCATAACAGAGTTACTCTAAGGAAAGGAACTTCAACTACTTTGTATGAAATGTGGAGGGGAAGAAAACCAATTGTTAAATACTTTCATGTTTTTGGAAGTAAATGTTACATCTTAGCTGATCGTGAACAAAACAGGAAGGTGGATCTCAAGAGTGTTGAAGGAATATTCCTGGGTTACTCTACAAACAACAGAGCATACATAGTTTTTAACTCCAGAACCAAAGTTATGATGAAGTCAATAAATATTACTATTGATGATAGAGGATGGAATGTTGAATAATATGTTGGAACATCTTTTCCTAATAGTCCAACTGAATCAAATGACACAAGTATTGATCCTCCTCAAGAAGATCCCCCGCCTAGTCACCTCAATAAAGGACCTTCAATTAGAACTCAGAAAGATCATCCTAAGGAGCTTATCATAGGAGATCCAAACAAAGGAGTTACTATCAGATCAAGAGAAGGGATTTCAAACTCTGGCTTTGTATCAAAAATTGAGCCTAAGAATGTCAAAGAGGCCCTAACTGATGAGTTATAGATTAATGTTATGCAAGAGGAGCTGGAAAAATTCAGTAAGAATGAAGTTTGGGATATGGTCCCAAAACCTGAAGTGACAAATGTGATTGGCACTAAATGGGTATACAAGAATAAATCTGACGAAAAAGGGGTGGTCACTAGAAATAAGGCAAGGTTTGTTTCACAAGGATACACTCAAATTGAAGGAGTAGACTTTGATAAGACCTTTTCTCTTGTGGCTAGACTTGAATCAATCAGAATACTGTTGGGAGTTTCATGCATTTTGAAATTTAAATTGTTTCAAATGGATGTAAAGAGTGCCTTCTTGAATGGGTACCTGAATGAAGAAGTTTTTGTTGAACAACTAAAAGTATTTATTGATCCAAGTTTTCCTAAACATGTTTATAAACTGAAGAAAGCTTTATATGGATTGAAGCAAGCTCCAAGAGCTTGGCATGAGAGACTGACAGAATTCCTTGGGGAGAATGGATATAGGAAAGGTGGCATAGACAGAACCCTCTTTGTCAAAGAAGAAGATGGGAAGATTATGATTGCTCAAATTTATGTTGATGATATTGTATTTGGTGGGATGTGAAATGAGATGGTTCAGCATTTTGTGAAGAAAATGCAGTCTGAATTTGAAATGACTCTTGTTGGTGAGTTAACCTATTTTCTTGGTCTACAAGTTAAACAAATGGAAGAATCCATATTTTTATCTCAGAGCAAGTATGCCAAGAATATACTAAGAAGTTTGGGATGGAGAATGCCAGTCACAAAAGAACCCTTTCTCTCACACATCTGAAGCTGACTAAAGATGAAATAGGAGTAAGTGTATATCAAAGTCTCTATAGAAACATGATAGGCAGTCTTCTATATCTCACAGCTAGAAAACCAGACATTGCCTTTGTTGTAGGGGTGTGTGCAAGATATCAAGCAGATCCTAAAATTAGCCATGCCAACCATGTGAAGAGGATTCTTAAATATGTGAATAGGACAAGTGACTATGGTATGTTGTACTCTCATGGATAAAATTCTTCCTTAACTGGTTTTTGTGATGTTGATTGGGCAAGAATTGTTGATGATATAAAGAGTACATCAGGAGGATGCTTCTTTCTGGGAAATAATCACATATCTTGGTTCAGCAAGACGAAAAATTGTGTCTCTGTCCACTATTGAGGCTGAGTACATTGTTGCAGGAAGCAGTTGTTTTCAATTGGCTTGGATGAAACAAATGTTAACAAAATACAATGTTAAACAAGATGCCATAACATTATTCTGTGACAAATTAATCGCCATAAACATTTCAAGGAATCCCATTCAACACAACAGGACCAAGCATATTGACACCCGTCATCACTTTATAAGAGAGCTTGTTGAAGAAAAGATTAATGCTTTAGAACATGTAGCCACTGAGTTGCAACTGGATGACATCTTCACAAAATCTTTGGATTCTAATCAATTTGAGAATTTAAGAGGAAAATTATGGATATGTTTATATGAGGGTTTGTAGCAATTAAAAGTGTGTGGGAATATCATTAAAGTGATATTGCATTATTTGTGCTTCCAACAAATAATTTTTAGAAAGCAATCATTACAAGACAGCCTCAAATTATTTCCCACACGCTATGACAATTCTTATTTCTACTTTCATAAACACTTCATTCTCTTTCACGGAAAAAGGACCCTTGACATTCTTCATCTCCTTACTAGAAAATTTTCAAACATGTCTTAACATCACACATCGTCTTCCTCAAAATCTGCCAATGAAAATCTTTCCCTTGACATAGTACTAGATGTTACTCCTCTATCAACGATCCCTCCTCTTGAGAAAAAGGTCAAGAAACCTAGATCATCACCAGCTAAGAAATCTAAAGATGATAAAGGTAACTCTTGTACTGCTCGTGACAATAGAAATGAAGAAGAAATTGCTAATGTTGATAGAAGCATCAGAAGGCTTGTGGACAGAGTATTAAATGAAGGCTTTGTTATGCATGGGATGCCTCCTCCTGCTGTCAAAGGAAGTAATCCTAAAAATGATGTTGCTGAATCATCCAAGAAAGGTGTTGCTAAAAGCAAACTTGAGAAGCTTGCTACCTCTGCCCTAAAAGAAGTGGATGAAGAAGATGTTGATCAAGATGTTGAGGAAAATGTTGAACAAAATGTTGAAGAAAACTCTCCTTATAAAGAAGATGTTGTTGCCTCTAAGGGTGGAGAAGGTCAAAATGTTGACAATATAGTCAATGTAGAAGAGCTGTCTGACAATGAGCTCATCACTAATGTTATACCTGGTATTGCAAGAAATCTAAAATCCAGGAAAGTGAAAGATGTAAGTGTCACACCCCTCCCAAAACAATCAAGAAGAAAGCCATGTATGGACCCCCAAAAGCAGGAAGTAAAGTAGTCCCCCCTTCTAGCAAAAGAAAAGCTAGACTTGTTAGCTCTACCGATGATTATGAGGATGTTGTAAAATGATCCAAGAGTAAGAAGAAAGTTGTTCTAGTTGAAGATATTGACTCTGAGTATGATGTCGAGCAAGATGTCCGAGATATCTCTCCTATCAAAAAATCTGCAAGTAAGAAACTGTCTGTTAGGGTTCCTGATGCCCCACTTGACAACATCTCCTTTCACTCTGTTGGGGATGCTGAATATGTTTATAAAAGAAGGATTTCCCTAGAGAGAGAACTAGGGTACATTGATTTGGAATGCAAGGAAATCATGTAGCTGATCTCTTATGCTGGACTGGTGAAAACAGTTACCAGGTTTTTAAATTTCTATGAAACTCTTGTTAAGGAGTTTATTGTTAATATTCCTATTGATTGTACTGACCATAAGAGTAAGGAGTATAGAAAGGTTTTTGTTAGAGGAAAGTGTGTAGAATTTTCTCCTGCCATTATAAACAAATGTCTAGATAGGTCTGAAGATGTTTGTTGTAAGCTGGAAGTAACAGACAATCAAGTGTGTAGAGCCATTACTGTTAATCAAGTAAGTGAGTGGCCAATGAAAAATAAGCTTCCTGTTAGCAAACTGAGTGTGAAATATGTTGGTTTACATAGGATTGGAGCTGCAAATTGGGTTCTCACTAATCACACTTCAACCATCTCCATTGGATTAGGAAAGTTCATTTAGGCTATTGGAAACCAGAAACATTTTGATTATGGGACTTATATCTTTTATCAGACTATTAAACATGCAGGAACTTGTGCCATTAAGATGAAAATTTATTTTCCTTCTCTCATATGTGGAATTATTCTTAATCAGCACCCTGGAATCCAAAATGTTAATGATGTAGTGTGTAAGAGGGAGTCTGCCTTGACACTTCATTTTATGCTTTTTTCAGGAAAACATGTCCCATACATTGTTTTAACATCTTCAACTACTGAAAACAAGACCTCCTCCAAGGATGATATGATCAATGAATTAAGGGAAGCCTGCAGGGAATTAGATAAAGTGATCAGAGTGAGCTCAGCTACGAAGCTAATTTTTGAAAAACTGATCAAGGACCTGCAAAAGGACAGCAACCTTGATGATACCGTGAGCTATCAATATGAAGACTCCAGTGTGGAAAGAAGTTCTGGTTCAACCAAGTCAACTGGTCTTGATGACAATTAGACTAATTGATGTCTCTCTGAACTCTTTGTTTCTTTTTTCGCACTTGCATGTACTTGACATTTGAATTATATGGTATGTGCCCTAATATTGATATTATCTTGAGTGCATCCTTTATTTGGCATATTGTGACTAAAAAGGGGGAGAGAAAGTGAGTGACTGACTAACCACTAACCACTGGCGATTGATTGAGGGGGAGCTCAATATTTGAGGGGGAATTTCTTGTCTCAGAAGATGTTTTGACATCTTCCTTTGCTAACAGCTAACTGCTAACTGAATGTATGTTTTGATTGCTTTTGTCATATGGCGGGAGAACTAACTCAGTGTGTTTTTACGTTTTATCGCAAAATGTTACAGATAGCAAGAGTCACCACTGACTTTTCTTTTATCCAATAAAGGAAAGGGTGAAAATAAAAAGAAAGACCTTTCGAGATATTTTCTTGATTTCGGGGGGTAGGTTATGAAAAGGGAAGGTGTTAGCACCCTTTTCATCTCTAGTTATCTACGGGCTCTTAGTTGCTTGCTAGATCACTTTGAAATATGCTTTGTTTGAAATGTGTTTGTGGTGGTTTTTTGAAAGTATTTTGAAAACGCCTGTTTCGGCAAACTTTGTAATGATTCTCGTCTCTATAAGAATGTATACAAAGTGTTCATTTTGAAAATAGTTTAAAGAGATGTTTGTTTTTGAAAATTTTTGGAAAGTGTAAGTGTGAAAATGGTTTTGATTTGTGAGAAAGCAACTACGAGCGTCCTACCTACTCAAAAGGTCTTTGTTCTTTTCTTCCTCCTTTAGATGTTGCTATCTTACCATGGAATGGTAAGAAGTCCCATTATTGGATGTGAAGGGACGAGCGTGGGTCAAACGTATAGTCATAGAAGGCAACTTATGAGACGTTTTAGCAATTTTCGTAAGGGGCTAGATCATTTACCGAAGGCAACATCGAAGGACGTCGAGGGACTATGTTATTTTTTATCGAGGGTCTTTGATAAAATGCCCATATTCTAGGGACATTACTAGTTTCCGAGGCAACAAGTGAGGTTCCCCTAGAGGTGTACGTGTGCGAAGTGTGTTTGATTGAATGCATTTTTGTCTTTGAGATTAGGGTTTTCTAGCGGTTGATTTTATCTTGCCATACACACCCTAATTACTAACAATTTATATTAAAGCGGTAAATTGCGGAAATTAAAATCCTAAGATATTACATCATTAGGGGAGTGGGGGTACAATTTACAAATGGGGATGAGGTGAAACTTAAACATTACAACCATATCGAATAACAATGAAGGAAATGTAAAAACAGTGTAAAAAGAAGGAAAAATTGCATTTTGAACTATTATGTGTCGACACATGCTACTATGCATTGACACATAACTTTACTTTCTCTTGTACAACCAAACCAACTCAGTATAAGTCGATGCATAATGGGATGTGTCGACTCATGCACATGTTTGTATCGACACATACGCGTTTTGTTTCGACTCATACACCTTTCGTCCTTTTGTTTTGGGGTCTGGATAACAGTATGAGCCGATACATAAGGCCATGTGTCGACTCATACCCTGTTTTTCACTAGAATGAGTCGACCCAAGTGGGTATGTGTCGACTCATGCTGCAGTATTTTGCCTTAAACATTGTTTTATTGTCTGTACAGGTCATTTTACAGCATATGATTGATAAAAATAAACAACAGGCAAATAGTCAGCTCAAAAGGGGCAATGATTACTGCATTTTATCTTCAAAAATAAATCATTAATGATGTATAAAAAAATTGCAAGTCAAGAAGACTTACCTTGAGACTACACTTGGTGTTTTAAGTCTGAATACTTTCCAAGATGTTGTGATGGCTCCAATGAATCTCCAGGAAGCTTGTTCCAAACTGTTGAAACTCAGTTAAGTTGTACAATACTGTTTTTTATGTTTGGAGGGTGAAGATAATGGCACTAACAGAAACTGTTCTAGTGTTTGAACAACCTCTATGTGATAAGGTGTTTGGTTTATGGGAGAGTTTGTAAGATGGAGTAATGGATTTAGGTTCTGTTTTGAATGAAAGTAGAACTGGTTTTTTGAATGAGCAAAGGTTACAAAGAATACTGTTTTTTTGTTCAAAAACCCTTTATTCTCTCTTTAAAAGCCAATCTCTTGTGTGTTGTGAAAACAATCTATTTATAGATGAGTTTTGCTGGGATTTTGGGAGGGAAACAAATAACAATTTGAATTGTTTGGGTAAGATGTCTTCATAGCTTTTTTGATGCAACTCTTATGTGCTAATTTGGTGTAAATGTGGGGTTGAGATAATGCAGGATTAGATTGGGTTGGTAGTAGCGTAGCAGGGCTGTTTTTGCAACAGTTTTGGAGTGTTATGGCAGCTTGGTGCAGGTTTGTTTTATAGAAGTATAGTAGACTGTTTTTTGACATGGTTTTGGGCTGTTATTTTGGAAATACAGCAGGCTTGTAGCATGATACAAAATCTGGTTTATGGACCAATTTATGCAGATTGTAACAAAGACAAAGCATGTTTGTGGGCAGCATAGTGGCAAGGTTTGAGTCAAAGGGAAAAAGTTCAAACAAGACCAAACTTAGGATTTGTAATCTTGCAAAAATGACACTTTGTAATAACTTAAATTATTTGAAACATCTTGAATTATTTGTAACATCTTGAATTATTTTGAATTGTAGTGAAAAGATGTCATGAAGCAATGAAATTAACAAGTATAGAAAATACTAAGAAAATTTTCCATGTCTTGGAAAGTTGGATTTTTAACTCTCTTGATTTTTGATAATCAAATTTCATATTTTGGATGTCTTGATGAAATGTGATTTTTGGGACTCAATTTTGGTTAAAAAGTCAAAGTTTGACTTTTTAGTGTACAGTTGACCGTTTCCACCAGTTGACCAAATTTCGTCCATCAATCCACTAGTCTCAAGATGAATTGAAATATGTGATTATGTCAAAATGATGTGCTAGGATCCTTGAGATCATGCTTCCAACCAATAAGTCAAGTATTAGGTCAAAAATCAAAGTTCGGTCATTTTCAATCAAAACTCTAATTTTGCCCATTTTGCCCTTTTGGTAATTTGAATGACTTTCTTGGAAAATCGTGATCCAAGACTTGAAATTTGACAGAAGTAATCCTGAGGGTCCGTAATGATCCATGAAAGTCATTTGAAACATTAGAAATATGACTGCCTTGGTACAAACTCAAACCTTAATTTAAGGCATTATTGTTGAGGAGATTGTGTGACCTAGTCGATACTTGCGCAAACTTGATGCATTAAAGATATTTGTAGGAAATATCTTGAGAAATGATAGGGTAAATTTTGGGATACAACATCTGCCCCTGTTCAATCTTCTTAAACCTGAAGAGTTAGATTGGCGAGTCCGCCATTCGTGACTTGAAGGTGGAAGATGATTGAACACTAAAGCGCCTAGAAATTTGAAGTCGATGTTGTGGTGGTTGATTGTGTTGGGAATGGGATTAAAGATGCCATTTGGAGAGGTGATGGAGAGTTTATCGGAGATGGGCTTATAGATGCCATCCAGAGTGATTGTTGGTAGAAATTTGAAGAAGCATCAAAATAGAACTTTGGTCGATTTATACATAAATAATAGATGTCTTGAAGGAAGTGTTTGTCATGTAGATAGTCACCCCGTCTTGTTTCGGGAATTGATATACAATCAATTTATTGGTAAATTTGTCTTGTTTCGAGAGTTCATGCCATTGGTGATAAAGATAGTCGCCCTGTCCTGTTTCGGGAATTGATCTTTATCTAAACAAAAAGAAGAAAAGATAGTTTCCATGTCCTGTTTCGGGAGTTAATCTTAAATCTGCTCATGTAGATAGTTGTCATGTCTTGTTTCAGGTATTAATCTATAATTAGTTGTTCACAAATAGTTGTCATGTCTTGTTTCAGGTATTAATCCAGAACCTGCTTTTTGTTAGTCATAAAGATAGTTGCCCTGGCTTGTTTCAGGAATTAATCTCTGCCCTAAGAGAAAGAAAGATAGTTTCCCCGTCTTGTTTCGGGAGTTAATCTTCAATTTGCTTATGTAGATAGTTTTCATATCTTATTTCAGGTATTAATTCGGAACCTGTTGAAAATTGATGATGATATTTGTTTGTTGATCTTTCCTGAAAAGGTAAATAATTAGTTGTATGCAATGTCATGATGCATGACATAAATTGTGTAATGATGTTCTAAAAAAATGAGATTGTGTTGTATGTATTTTGTATGCATATGCTATTATGTTTGTAAAGTAATGTATGGATGCAATATATGAACTTATCAGTTGTTCGTTGTAGCATCGTTGAATTGAGGGAAAATAAATCCATGACTGCTGATGGGGATGAAGAATGTGATTCTTCATTATTTGTTGAAGTTGAATCCGTGGGTAGAGAAATAAACTCTATTGGGGAAGGAAAACTCTGTAACTTGCTTGGGGATTTTTATGAGGCCCTGTTGGGGAACCCAAGGAGTTTATGAACCATGTTGTGGAATTCTTCAAGATGCTGGGGAGATGATTGGAGACTCTTGATCTGCGGGGATATCGGAATCTATGACATCAATAGGTTGTATGTTGAAGATATGGAAGTGACTTCACGGGAGGACGTCTCTGTCTCTGTATCTATTGTGGGATGTATCTGCAGGGATTTGCAAACGGATTTTTAGATAGTGTCCCATTTCTTAAAGCCATTAATAATTGTCTTTCTATTTTTTATGCGTGTATTTGTAAATAGTGATTATATTCAAATGCATATGTTAAAAATAATCACTGGACGTTTTTGCAAAACAAAACAGAACAATAAAAACAAATAGTTTATGCACTTTCAAAGAGATAGCTTTTGCATTAATTTGAAGAAGTCTTCCTATAACAAGCGTTTTTGTACAAGGAGACATACATCCTATTAAGAGAATGTTATCATAAAAATGAAAAATATACAAAGCAGTATACAAAGAAAAACAACTATGTGAAATGATCCCATTGGGTTCCTATTCTGCTATTGCCTTTATATCTTTAAGCGTCTCATCACTTTGCTGCTTGACCGAAGCTGACTGGATTGATTAGTACCATTTGAATTTGACACTTGATACTAAAGTCTGTTTGTGATTGGATCCAACGGGACATAGTTGTACACCTTTAATCCCTAAATTTTGCCTGGACCCCCTTTTCGGGTTTTCAGTCCACCGAGATACCTTTTTTTGCCCAAGCTGCCTTTTCAAGTTTTCGACTTGTTGGGTGTACAGATTTTTTCATATATATATATATATATATATATATATATATATATATATATATATATATATATATATATATATATATATATAACTTTTGCCCGAACCCTTTTGGTTCGTCGGGATGCCCTTATTTTTGCCTAGGCCAGTCAATCTAGCTGGTCTCTGTTTATGCGTAGTATCTTTTAACTATGTCCGCATTTACAGGATGCAGAAGGTCGTCACTATTCATAGTGGTTAATAACATGCCTCCACTAGAAAATATGTTCCTGATCATAAATGGTCCTTCGTATGTGGGAGTCCATTTGCCCCTGGGATCACCTTGTGGCAGGATAATGCGCTTTATTACTAGGTCACCAACTTTATATTCATGGTGTCTGACTTTCTTGTTAAAACTTTAATCATACGTTTATGGTACATATGACCATAACAAACAATCACGAGTCTTTTCTCGTCAATCAGGTTCAATTGGTCAGGTCAAGTCTAAACTTATTCGTCTATATTCAAACCCGCATCCTTCATGATTCTCAAGGAAGGGATCTGTACTTCGATGGGTAGGACAACTTCCATACCATATACCAGAGAGAAAGGGGTTTCCCCTGTTGACGTGCGTACTGAGGTACGATAACCATGAAGAGAGAATGGTAACATATCGTGCCAGTCTTCGTATGTCACCATCATCTTTTGTATGATCTTCTTGATGTTTTTATTGGCGGCCTCTACAGTGCCATTCATCTTCGGCTGGTAAGGAGAAGAGTTATGATGCTGAATCTTGAATTGTGTGCAGAGCTCGGTGATTATAGTATTATTGAGATTGGTACCATTATCTGTGATGATTCTTTATGGAGTACCATACCGACATATAAGGTTATGTCTAATGAACCGGGCCACAACGTTCTTGGTAACAGAAGAAAATGAGGTTGCCTCGACCCACTTTGTGAAATAATCAATGGCAACCAGGATGAAGCGGTGCCCATTAGAAGCGGTAGGTCTAATCTCTCCGATCATATCAATGCCCCACATTGCGAAAGGCCAGGGATGAGTCAAGATGTTCAAGGGAACCATAGGCACATGTACTTTATCGGCATAGATCTGGCACTTGTGACAAGTTCGGGAATGTTGACAACAGTCTGCTTCCATAGTGGACCAGTAGTACCTTTCCTTCAGAATCTTCTTAGCCATTGTATTCCCACTAGAATTGGTACCAAAGGTACCTTCGTGCATGTCTTCCACAATATTCTCTCCTTCACTCTTGTTTACACACCGAAGCAAAGTAGAATCGTGGTTGTGCTTGTAGAGGATTCTGTTACTGAGGAAAAACTTGGTAGAGAACCTTCTTAGGAACTTCTTATCATTAACGGAATCTCCCTCAAGATACTCTTGGGCTTTGGGGTATCTTTTCAATTCGTGGAACCAGGGTTTGTCCACTACTTCTTCAGTATCAACCTCATAACGTTATGCTGGTTCATCCAATCTCTCAATAGTGACTTGAGGAGCTTCATTATCCCATCGTACTTTAAACATGGATGATATAGTAGCTATCGCATCTGCTAATTAATTTTCTTCTCGTGGAAAATGCTCAAAGGTAACTTCTTCAAAGTTTGGAATCAGTGTCAACACATGCTCTCGGTAAGAACTGAGATTAGGATGCTTCGTGTCCCATTCTCCTCTGATTTGACTGATTACCAAGGCCGAGTCTCCAAATACACTCAATAATGTGATTCTCAAGTCTATAGAAGCTTTGAGGCCCATAATGCATGCTTCATATTCAGCCATATTGATGGTATAGTTGAAACATAGCCTGGCAGTGAAGGGAGTATTACATCCTTCGGGAGATATGATCACAACCCCGATGCCATTTCCAAGTGTGTTGGAAACTCCATCAAAAAACATAGTCCATCGGGAACCTTTTCCAGGTCTTTCATACAATCCATATTCTTCACAATCAGTCACTAACATGATGTTCTCATCCGGGAACTCGAAATTCATGGATTGATAGTCATCCACATCCTGATGAGCCAAATGATCAACTAGTACACTTCCTTTTATTGCTTTTTGGGTAGTGTATTGAATGTCATATTCGGTCATAACCATTTTCCATCTTTTTATTCTTCCAGAGAGAGCGGGCTTCTCGAATATGTATTTGATAGGATCCATTTTAGATATCAATAAAGTGGTGTGGGTCAATATATATTGTCTTAGTCGGCGAGCAGCCCATGCCAAAGTGCAGCAAGTTTTCTCGAGCAATGAGTATCTTGTTTCACAGTCGATAAACTTTTTGCTAAGGTAGTATATTACATGCTCTTTTCGACCAGACTCGTCATGCTTCCTTGGCACACACCCCATTAAATTTTCTAATACTATTAAGTACATGATCAAATGTCTTCCTTCAACCGGCGACATCGAAATTGAAGGTTCTTGAAAATACTCCTTGATTATGTCAAAGGAAATCTGGAAGTCGTCATTCAACTTCACTACTTGATCTTTCTTTAGTAATTTGAAGATTGGCTCACAAGTAGCGGTTAAGTGGGAAATGAATCTGGAAATGTAGTTTAGTCATCCCAACAATCCCCTAACCTCCTCTTCGGTGAAGGGAGTTGGAATTTCTTGGATAGCTTTAACCTTCGCAGGATCTACTTCGATACCTTTGCCGATGATAATGAAACCTATGAGCTTACAAGATATTACTCCAAAGGTGCACTTGTTCGGATTCAGTCTTAACTTGTACTTCCTCAGTCTTTCAAACAATTTTTGCAAGTGATCCAAGTTCTCTTCTTTAGTCTGAGACCTGGCTATCATATCTTCGACGTATACCTTTAACTCGTGATGGATTATATCATGAAATAAAGCTACCATAGCACGCTGATAGGTTTCCCCAACGTTCTTCAACTCGAATAATATGACTTTGTAGCAGAAGGTGCCCCACTGCGTGACGAAATTCGTTTTCTCCATATCTTTAGGTACCATTTTAATCTGAGTATACCCGGAGAAACCGTCCGTGAAGGATAATATTTTATGTTGTGAAGTGTTGTCAACCAGAACATGAATATGGGGAAGCGGAAAGTCATCCTTAGGGCTTGCCCTATTCAAATATCTATAATCCACACACATATGCACCATGCCGTCATTTTTAGGTATCGGTACCACATTTGCAACCCATTGTGGATAAGAGGTAACAACTAAGAACCCGATGTTAAACTGTTTCATAACTTCAGCCTTGATCTTTTCTGACATCTCAGGACGCATATGATGAACCTTTTGTTTCACTGGAGGACAATCTTCTTTCATTGGTAGACGATGAACCACAGTATCAGTGTCTAGCCCTGACATGTCTTCGTATGACTAGGCAAAGATCTCAATGAAGTGATGTAACATCTGGATTAACCGCTCTTTGACACTATGCTCCAAGTTGGCACCTATCTTGACTTCCTTTTTATCATCTTCAATACCCAAATTTACCGTCTCAACTGGCTCTTCATGAGGCTGTATTTCTCTTTCCTCCTGTTGTAACAGCCTAGCGAGTTCTCTTGGTACTTCACAATCTTCCTCACCTTCATCCTCTGCTTTGTAGATCAGATTTTCAAAGTCATAACTGGAAATTGCAGAACCATTATCAATGGGGTCCAGAGTGGATGTGGATCTGTAGTTTGATATGTGGGTGTGTGTAAGAGAGCATTGCTATTTTGATAAAGTAAAAGCAAAAAAAGAAAGACAAAGAGCGCAAAATTTGTATGCAAAATGTCCAATGATTTATTTATGACATATGAAAGTGAAATGATAACCCTCACAAATAAACCATTATTCCTCGGGTAAGACACAAGGCGTTAAAGTTTAAATTGTTCAAATATTACATATCCCTAAAAACAAAAAGTCAATTACTCCTGGATGAAAGTAATGAGAACAAAGTCTCTAGCTGTCCAATTGTTAAGTCCACCGTTGGTAGCAGGGAAGATCCAATTATCTAGGTCATTGTCACTATCAGCATCTTCTATAGCATTTACTCCATGGTTGCTGATGCATAGTGGTGGTCCTCCGGCACGAGCACGAGGAGTGGCTTTTTGAGCTCCTGAAGTGAAACCCAAACCAAACTTGTCAGACTTATAGGGGATGTCAGGTAGTTGGCCCCAAATATTGCACCCACCTTCTTCAGTTACAACCCTAGCTTCTTTTAGAGAAGCCATCTTCAGTGGAGGTTTGGTAATCTCTGGAATAGTGGTGGCAGCTTTGGTAACAACAATTGTCTGAAGAACTTCTTCAAAATTCTAGTAAGGGGTCTCGATGAACTCGCCGTCCATCTCGACATATTAGAAAGAGTTCATATGGATCACCATATACTCTTCTTCGCCATGGACTGTAACAATCTTTCCATTAACCAGATACTTTAACATCTGATGCAGGGTGGAAGTGACAACACTAGCCCCATGAATTCAAGGGTGTCCCAACAAAAAAGAGTAAGAAGGGCGAATGTCCATCACAAAGAAAGTGGAGCCAAAAGTTTTGGAACCGACTTTAATAGGAATGTCCACCTCCCCGTGTACCATTCTCTTGGAACCATCAAAAGCTCTCACCAATATTATTTGGCTTCAAAGTCAGTCCTTCACAGTCCAATCTGTCTAAAGCACCCTTGGGTAGAACATTTAGCGACAAACTCGTATCAACTAGAACATGAGCCAGGGTAGTGCCCTTGCACTCCATAGAGACATGCATGGCATCATTATGCATTCTTCCTTTAGACATCAAATCGGCATCGAAGAAACCAAGTCCATTGTCAGTAGTCAGACTAGAAACACAGTTCTCGAATTGGTCGGCAGAAGTCTCTTGCGGCACATGAGCAGACTTCAGGAAGTTCCAAAGCCTTAGCATGGGCTTCAGAGCACAACAATAAGGCCAGTATTGAAATCTTTGAGGGTGCCTCCATCCGGGCAGGCTCGACCAATATTTCATTGCCCCGAGTCTCAGCCGACTCAGTAGCATGGATAATAACAAGAGTATTAGTAGGAATAACTGAAGGAGTGGCAACATTTTTTGGAGAGAATTCAGGAGATAAAACCCTTCTGCTTTTGGTAATTTTACTGGTCCTAACAATGTTGCCGATGTTAGGATCAGTATCTTCAGTAACTTCATTCTTAATGGCCAGGAGGTCCTGCTTGACGCCATGATAATAAACGTCAGCTCCATAATTCCAAGGAACAACTTTGTCAGAGGAATATGGTATGGGCCCGGGAAAGGTGATAATTAAAGGAGCAACCTTAGGAGTGGATGTAATCCTGAGAGGTATTTTGGAGGAGACCCTGAGAGGATTGCCAGAAATGGTAATAAGTGACACATCTTCACATCTTGCATCTTTACATAGACCTTTCTTAGAGGAAGTCTTCTCAAACAAAATTTCCTTATTGTTCATCAGACGTTGGACACCTATCTTTAACAACAAACAACCATTGGGAAAAGACACGTACAGGTGGCAACCTTCACCAAAGCCCGAAAATAAACTGGCTTGTAAGAGATTCTTCTTAACAGTTGCCAGAGGGGTAGTCAAATCATCCACAGAAGAAAAAATAAAACATCATCAACAACATTAATACGTTGGCCATGCCTGGGAATTGGTGCATTTATCATATTGGGGGTTTCAGGAGGGTCAAATTCAATCTCCTTTTCCTCAATAAGATCCTGAACTTTATTCTTCAGAGCCCAACAGTCATTTGTATCATGCCCTGGACTGTTGGATGGTAGGCACACCGAGCATTTAGATTATAACGAGGAGATGTAGTGTTTGGATTTTGAGGAGGCTCCCTCAGAGTGACCAAGCTAGCCTTCATTAGATGTTCCAATACTTGAGATAAGGGCATGTTGAGTCTGGTGAATTGTCTTCTAGGCGCATTCTACCTGCGCTGATTATTTTGTCGTTGATTTGATATAGGGTTGGAGATCATTACAGCTCCTACCGTTGGACAGTGTTCAGCTTTACCCTGATTTCTCTGGCCATAGGCAGCACTAACTTCATTCTTCCCATTGGAAGGCTTCTTTACAACACTTGAATATGCAACCCCTTGAATTTTTCCGCTTCTGATGCCAGCTTCACTCTCTCACCTGTCAATATTAGCTCAGTGAACCCAGCTGAAGAGCTTCTAATCAGATGGTTTAAAAATGGGCTTGAGAAAGTACCCAAGAACATATTTACCAGCTCTCGATCAGACAGAGGAGGTTGGACTCTTCCTACAAGATCTCTCCACTTCTAGGCATAATCTTTGAAGCCCTCACTGGAACCCACAGACATGCTTTGAAGTTGTGTACAAGTTGGAGCGAGGTCAGCATTGTATTGCTACTACCTATAGAAAGCAGCGGCCAGATCCTCCTAGTTGCGGATGTTGGTTCCCTCCAGCTGATGGAACCATTCCAATTGAGTCCACGATAAAATTTCCTGGAAGAACTGCACCCACAAATTCCTATCAGCAGTGTGAGGTTGGATCTTCCTGACATAAGATTTCAGATGCAGCTTAGGACATGAAACTCCGTCATATTTAGCAAACGTGGGAACCTTGAACTTCAGTGGAATAACCACCCCAGAAACCAATCCTAATTCTTCAAAATCCATACCAGGTACTCTCAGAATTTCCATGGCGTTGAGACGATCCTCCAGCTGTTTATATTTGTCGTCAGTAGGAGGATATTGCTCTTCAGCATAATCGGCCTCCTCTTCATCAGACTCTGGACTGTGGTCCTCTTCTTTTGTCTTCTCTTCCTGATTTTCCCCCTCATTTGACGGAGTTGGCAATTCTAGAGCTTGCTTTGCTGGTCCTCTGAACCTCCTTCCCATATTCAGGACACCCATTGGTTTCTTTATCTTTTTCTTCTTGTCTTTGAGAATGAGAGCCTTCAGTTCCTCTTGTCCCTTAGCCAGAGTCAGGAACATCTGCTGGAATTGAACATTCTATGCTTGAAGATCCTTAATATTATGTTCGAGATCCATCTCTTTTTGCTGAAATAAACAGCAAAAAGATAAGAAACCGGTCCCGAAATCTGTTTATGTGATGATATGCATGATATGCTTATGCAATGTTTTCAAGGATTTTTAAGATTTAAATTTTCTTAGACAAAGAGAGAACAAACATTGATTGTATTAATAAGTTTAAATGGTTACAATAATTCCTCTTGGGCTTACAATGGAAAAAACAAAGACTGTACAAAAATAAACTCCTAAAACAGAAAGGAACTCAAGTTTCCCATGAATGCATCCTCTTCGGTGAAATGTAGGCATTCAAACTCTTCTCTTCATGAAGTTGTCTTGTGATCTCCAAAACCTTCTTCTTGCTTGCGTAGAACTGGGTTTCAAAGTTGTCCCGTTCCCCCTTTAGCTGAACCCAAGCTCTTTGAAATTCTTCAAGAGAAGCAGGCATATCAGGATAAATGACAGTATATGGAACATCTCCTTCGGCAACAGACTCCACGATGATTGGTAAGATGGTGGGGTAAGGCATCACGAGACTTTGAGCACGAGTTCGTACCAACTTAAGGTAAGGCTCAAGGGGGATGGAATTTGTATGCCCCAATGTCTCACTATCCACTTTTTTTACCATTCTACAAGCTCGTATGAACCTTTTTCGATAGCCTTGGTCGTCGCCCCCGTAGTTGAATACCTATCCTTGGATGAGCGCATCATGGGGACAATCTCTTCTAGCATATCCAAATTGTCGTAAAGCCAAACAAGGGTTATAGGTGATTCCTCCCCTAATGCCAAGGAGTGGGACATTAGGGAATTCCCCATAAAAGTTAATGATGGTAATATCCTCCAAAGATCGAGAATACCAATGGATATCCGAGTGTGAGAGTGAAATCATCCTTTGAGACCATGTCAAGCCTTGCTCATTCTTCAACATTGATCGAAGTAGGTGCGAAATAAACCACCTAGAGAGTAATGGAATGCAACACAAAAGAGTACTTATTTTCTTCGTGGTGCTAGTGTGGAAAAAATGTAGAATATCTCCAAGCAGGGTAGGTACGGGATTGCGAGAGAGAAAAACCTTGATGGCATTCACATCTATGAGTTGGTCCGAATTTGGAAATAAAACCAAACGTATATTAGAAGGGCCAAGACATCCTCAAAAGCTCGAAAATACATATCTTACCAGAACGAACGAGCCTTCTCCAACAGAAACTTGGCTAAGAAACCCTTAACTCGACTTCTTGTCTCCCAATTTGTCATAACGTCAGATCTATTCAAATGAAAGGCTTCGACAATAACTCCAGGATTTGGAGTCTCCTCAAAACTGGTGAATGGTATTTGATCAAGAACATGCACTCCTAGAAATTGAGAGAACTCTTCTAATGTAGCCACCAATTGGTAGTCAGGAAAGGTGAAGCAATGATGCATAGGATCAAAGAATTAGAAAAGCACACACATCATTTCTTCTTGGAAGTTTGAGGTAGCTAAGTTTAGAAGTCGACCATATTTCTTGGTGAAGGAAGAATATCCAGGCACCCTTGATGCTAATTCTTGAAGTTGAGGATGCATTTTCACGAAGTTTGTAACACTCAAGGCCGAAAAGGGCAAGGAGTGGTTGCATCGCATGTAACACCTAAGGCCTAAGAGGGAAAAGATGACCGCCACATCAGAATGAGAGGGATCTCGAGGCTATGCAGGTATGGGACTGCATGGTTGAAGGAAGGCTTATAAGGATTAATTGGTACTACCTATACCAACAAGATGGATCTTCTTTTCGGTAGCTCGTTCCATAAGAACTCGACAGTTAAGTGTGCTTGACTTGGAGTATTATTGGGATGGGTAACCTTCTGGGAAGTTTCTCGGAAAGCATGCTGAAAAGACTCGTGTTGGTTTGTGGGGTCAGTCGGTAATCCCAAAGGCAGTCTGAGGCGTTACAAATGATATCAGAGCCATACCTCTCCCAGTATAATGTAGTTCGAGGACGAACCATGTGGAAGCTAGTGGGCATGTAACACTCGAGGCCGAAAAGGGCAAGGAGTGGTTGCACCGCATGTAACACCCGAGGCCTAAGAGGGCAAAGGTGATCACCATATCGAAATGAGAGGGATCCCGAGACTATACAGGTATGGGACTGCATGGTTGAAGGAAGGCTTATAAGGATTAATTGGTACTACCTATACCAATAAGATACATATTCTTTTTGGTAGTCCATTCCATAAGAACTCCACAGTTAAGCCTGCTTGACTTGGAGTAGTATTTGGATGGGTGACCTTTTGGGAAGTTTCTCGGAAAGCATGCAAGTAAGGCCAAAGCATTCTGAAAAGACTTGTGTTGGTTTGTGGGGTCAGTCGGTAATCCCAAAGGCAGTCTGGGGTGTTACAATGAGTATTCTTGCGAATCTATGGTAAGATAGCAACATCTAAAGAAGGAGAAAAAGAACAAAGACCTTTTGAGTAGGTAGGACGCTCGTAGTTGCTTGCTCACAAATCAAAACCATTTTCACACTTACACTTTCAAAACATTTTCAAAAACAAACATCTCTTTGAACTATTTTCAAAACCAATACTTTGTATACATTCTAATAGAGATGAGAATCATTTCAAAGTTTGCTGAAACAAAGGCGTTTTCAAAATACTTTCAAAAAACCACCATAAACACATTTCAAACAAAGCATTTTTCAAAGTGATCTAGCAAGCAACTTAGAGCCCGTAGATAACTACAGATGAAAAGGGTGCTAACACCTTCCCTTTTCATAACCTACCCCCCGAACTCAAGAAAATATCTCGAAAGGTCTTTCCTGTTATTTTTCACCCTTTCCTTTATTAGATAAAAGAAAATTCGGTGGCGACTCTTGCTATCCACAACATTTTGCGATAAAACGCAAAAACACACCGAGTCAATTCTCCCTCCGTATGACAGAACTTGCGACTCTGCTGGGGAATGAAACTTAAAAGTGGGGTTACCTTAGAGTTATATAATATTTAATTGCTTTCATTATTTGATTTGATTGATTTAAATTTATGGATCCTTGTTTGTGTTTGTATTGATCCTCTACCAAGATCTGGGAACACCATTAGGTAAGTAGCAATAGATTGTGGAAACTGTACGACATAGACTGATATGGTTGAAGAAATGAATATGTTAGTGTGACGCATTTGTTGGTACCGGTATCCATTGTGTTGAATTGAGGAAAATACATGGCCACTGAGTGGTGTCATGAAGCACTAATTTACCCTAGAACCTTTAATAGAACAACTTGGCCATCAGGAAGTAGTGAGATAGCCGACTTTGGTGTAAAGCTGAAGATTGGTTGATACTCGATACTACACTCATTAAGATCGGACTTTTGGGATATTTCGGCTGTAATAAAAGATTGAACAATGTTAAGATCCCCTATAACTCGATTACTCTCTAGGACAGGTTGAACAAACTAAACTTCAAGAGGGTTCTTACCTATGAAATCCATGCAAGCCTAAACCTAAGATCTTGGTGTGCTTTGTTTGCAATTATTATTCATGACATCATAAGCATCATAACATCATAAGCATTCTCACTAACAATTTCAAGGATTTAGGGATTTATCTTTGTTCCGTTTTGTAGGTCATGACTTCCATTCGTAGGAATACCATCTGAGTCAACTTTGTAATGCCTCGAATTTAATTAATTATTTAATTAAATTAATTAAAGATTTAATTATTGGAAATGGTCGAATTTAGGATATGTCGGTATTATTTTAAGAGGCGTGATCGGATTAATATGTTGATTTGAGATGTTAAGTGAAATAGTCGGTTTAATCGAAGAAATAATATTAGAAATAATATTATTATATTGGATTATTATTGAGTTGATTAAGCGGTGGAAAATAGTATTATAATAATACTATTATTATTTCTTATGGGCTTAATTTAAAGGGTTGTTGGTAGTAAAAGGTGTGGTGTGAATATTAGGCCTAATAGAATTAATAATAGAAATTATATGTTAAGTTGAATAAGAAGGAATTAGGTTTTTTGTCAAGTAGAAGAGAGAATAAGAAGTGGTTGTAAAGAAAATAAGGGTTTTAGAGAAAAGAAGAAGAAGAAAGGTTTGGAGCTATGGCAGCAGCAAGGTGCAATCGGAAATTATAGAGTGATCTCTAATCCGAGGTAAGAGCGGGGTTCTGACTATCTAATCGGTTGCATGAAAAATAGTATGTGGGATTTGGGTTGTTAAAGTTGTTGTTATATGTATGTTGATTGTTGTGAATATTCTGATGAAATTGGTTACTGTCGATAAATTCGTTGTTGAAAATTGTTCCATGTTGACGTTGGTATAGTTGTTTGTTGCTGTAATTAAAAATCAATGAAAAACTGGGTAAATTGGTGAAGTATGCGTGGCTGGAAGAAAGTGTGCACCATGTTGTGAATGGAGTGTAACGACCGACAGGGGTATTGTGCCAAACGACACATGTTATGAGAAGGACCCTGCCGATCGGCAGGGATGAAGAGAAGGTGGGTGCAGATCAGCACCATATATATATATATATATATATATATATATATATATATATATATATATATATATATATATATATATATATATATATATATATATATATATATATATATATATATATATATATATATATATATATATATATATATATATATATATTTGTTTGTTTGTTGTTGTGACGATAGACAGGGGGTTCTGAGTGGAGAGTGTCATTAGGTCTTGTGCTTGAGGAAAAGTTGTGCCACTAGGCACATTAAGGTGTGACGTTAAGCATTATTTTTATGGCAGATCCTATTTCTGTAGCTTACCAATATAATTATTAGAATTATATTAGTAGAAGCATTGTAATGAAAATAACAGAATTAATAATTAGCATAATTATATTTATTAGTAGCCATACTGTATGGAAAATAACCCTTAGCAGATAATTAGTAGAAGGACCTCAACAATAAAGGTTAATAAAGTGGCAGCCTTGATATATATATATATATATATATATATATATATATATATATATATATATATATATATATATATATATATATATATATATATATATATATATATATATATATATATATATATATATATATATATATATATATATATATATATATATATATATAGTAAACTTAGCAGCAACAGTAACAAATTTATGGAGTAACCCAAAATAAAGTACAGGGTAGTATTTTTAGCAGAATTGTATTCTTTGATGAAACAGAACACTAATATCCAGTGGCAGGAAAATAGCAAGTCTCACATTTGACAGTTAGAATTATGTAGAATAAAATTAATTTGCAGGTAAAGTTGAATTAAGTTGAATGATTCCGGTTTATGGAATTGTGTTGTTGATTATTGTTGTGAATAAGTCGTTGTCGAATACATTGATGTTATTGAATATGTTGTTATTTATATGTTTTGATTGATAAGTTGATTAAGTTGTAGGCTTATGGCTAGTGTTGAAGCGATGATGAGTACCTCTAATTATTGGTAAAGTGACGATATAGGCGTATGCCTTTGTGACGGTGATTGTTGTTGTTGTATGTGATTGTTGCATTCATTGAGTCACATACATTTGCATTATTAAGTTGGCCTAGATTGGCACCACGTTGGCCTGGATTGGAAAAACATGCGATGAAGGCTTATGCCTTGTTGATGCCTCTATTAATTGGAAATTTTTAAGTTGGGAGTTATGCTTCGATGGTACGACATGCTTGTGCATTATGACTGAGTCGCATTTGATGTTGCATCTTGAGTTGTGGTGAAGATATATTCGTTGTTGCTTTATGTTGTTGACTTGTTGTGATAAGTATTATCTAAAAGCTGTGAATTTAGTAGTTATGCCGTGTTGATGTTTTATTGTGATTAAAGTTGTTTGTAAGTTGTGAAGTGGTGATTTTATATGATCTAATTTAATATATTATTTATTATATGACTAATTATATAGTTTGATATTTGACCCCTTTTGTTTGAATGTTGCCCTCTGTTGGTAACGTGCAGGTAATCAAGAAGGATAGTTATTACCTCGTTAGTTCAAGTCGGTGTTGTCGCTCTGATACGTAGCACTCGGGGGGGTGAACGCTTCATGTTTAATTGTTGATTATTATTTCAGTTGCTGAATTTTTTAGTTGTTTACATGAAGTAATTGTTGTCTTGAAGTTATTTTAGTTGAATAAAAGATGTTAATTGAATTAAAGTTAAGTATGTATATTTCGTTGCTTGTCAATAAAAAGTTGTTCAATTTTGAAGAATAAATCAAATTGTTATCGGTTCATCCGAGTTAATTGTTATGTATCTGTTTGTATGTGATTAAATGAAGATTGATTTTTAGTTGAAAATGCAGCATCCTATTTATGTTGAACTCTGATTTCTTATTATCCGCTGGGTAGAAATGAGGTGTTACATTAGTGGTATCAGAGCAGGTTGGTCCGTCCGACCAAGTTTTCTAATGTCGTTTATTCCTTAGTGTGCGACAAGTGTGTGAAACACTGTCAGTGTTTGTTGTTTTTCTAATCGAGTTGTATGCAAGAGTTGGTTGAAGATAAGTGGGGGAGAAGCTTTGCTTCTCGGATATATTCAATTGAAAGGTGTTGGTTCGGTGTGCTGCCTACGACGACAATGCAAGAATTTCGAATTTTAAGGTGACTTGGATTCAAGGTCTTGTTGTTAGTCGAGTTAGAGCGCCTTGAGAGAAATTAATCAGACATTGTTGGTCCTTACTTCTCGAAGAACGAAGAGTGATGTAATATTTGTTGATTTAAGAAGAAAGTGTAAGATGTCGAGGTTTGAACAATGATGGAGTAATAAAGTTGTTGTAACTTTTGTGTTGGGATCACATAAGTGATTGTCGGAAGTAGTTGACGTTGATAAGTAGTTGTGAATCGCGAGTCTGAGTCAAAACTTGAAGAAGTGAGTAGCGTTGCGAAAAGAATTGTTGCCCTGGTGTTTTGGAACCTGGACTTTGGTGAAGGAATGCATCTCTCGAGTTATAAGAAGTTTGGGAGCACGAGATATGTTAAGATTTGTTTGGAATATGTCTAAGTTGAAGACAAATGAGTTTCGGAGTGGAATTTCCGTAAGCGAATCGCATGAAACTGCAGAATTATTGTGGGACTTTGAAAATTCATAACTAGAGTTTCAGGCATCCGATTTGAGTTCCATTTGAAGCGTTGGAAAGATAACGAAATGAGCTTCATTTTAAAAATGGTTCCAGTAGCTGTAACAGATTCCTTTATCACGTGATGATATGTAAGTAAGTGCAGTTTATTGTTAAGCTTGTCTTTGGGACTAGACTTGTTCTTCAGTGTTGTACGGGACGTCAGCGTCCGAGTTGGGTGAATTAAAGGAGAAATTGGAAGATTTATTTAAATTAATTTGTGAAATCAAAGGTATTATTTGGAAAGATTTGGTGTTATTAATTAGAATGAAAGACGATAGTGCAAAATTGTGTGGAATTTACAGTGTCAAAAAGGAGGAAGATTTATGCTAAGTTGTCAGGATATGTGTTATAGTTTTGGGAGAAGAGTTCTCTTGAGTAATTTTATTTCCAAGTGAAAGTTTATGTAGATCCATTCAAGGTGGATGCAGTTCTAAGTTGGAGAACGACGAAGTCTATTATAGAGGTTAGTAGCTTGTTGAGCTTAGATGATTACTATCGTAGTTGTTTGAGGTGTAGATATATATGAAATGTTGTTAGATAAGATTATAATGTTGAGAGTGTGATTGGAATGAGTTTGAGAGGTGGAGATACATGTATTTTTGATATTGTGAAATTAGGAATAGGATTAAGAGTTTAAGAATATTGTTAGAATCCTTTATGTAGATAAAGACTCAGACTAGAGTGGAAGGATTTGTAATGTATTGATATGCCAACAGATCTCGAGTTAGAAAATGATTGATCATCGTGGGATGGTGGGTGAATGAGGATTAGACATGTTGTGTTTTAGAAAACTTGAATACGAGTTTTAAGGAAATGCTATTATGGTTTGGTATGATGATTTATACTCCCTTATGGTTGTCGAATACTAATTAACAAATTGAGGAACTGATCATCCTCAATCCATTGTTAATAGTAGACGAGATTATTTTGGATTTTATAGATTTGTATTGCTATCTTAATGGTGTGAAAAATTATGGATGTTATATCGCGAGATTAATCGCTCACCAGTTTGTGTGAAATTAGTAGAGGAGTCATTGAGTGGGAGTTGAGACGTAATGAACAATTTGGAGTAGTGGGTTTGTATGCGAGCTAACATCGCAAAGTGAAAGTTTGAGAATATCAAGTGAAAAACAATTTTATGACAGATGTTAAAGAAAGTTTGAGATTAGATTGAAATTTGTAAACCATATTATCGACGAAAAATTTAATGAGGACGCTGACTTAAGATGGATGATCAGAGTTGTGCAGTTGAAGCGTGATGTGGCGCAATTGTTGTGCGTGTATGACTCGTTAGAAGTGAGGGATTATAACATCAGGACCCTATAGGAACGATATGTCTTGGTCTACATGTTTTATTTGGTGGATTATTGATATAGGGATGATGTCTCAGAGTACTATGTTTGTAATTAAATATTTGTGGATTTTATAAGAAGATTATTGTGGATTGTTGGTTGATGGTGAGTTATGGGTATGCTTGCTGAGTATATAGTTAAGTTTATGTCATAATGATTTTGTTAACATTGTCATGATGTTGTTGTTGATTATCGTAAATAAGGAATAATATTTCATAATGTGATGAAGTTGATTATGCTGGTTGTGTTGCTGTCACTATAAGAGTGATACGACGATGTGAACAAATTTATTGATATTTTGTTGATAATTGACATACGAAAATGAAATTGCGTATGTGTTTTGAGGTTGAAAAAGGTGTTAAGATGATATTGAGATGATGTATATTCAAGTATAAGGGTGTTATAGTTGTTTCTACTTTAAATGTTGGTATGTCAGATTATGGTGGAGTAGTTGAGATGCTAGTAACGATTATGTTGCAAAGTGTTGAATGATTGGCATGTGTGTAATCGATTTTAATTGTGTTGAGTTATTGTTATGTTGGTGAAGTAGTGGTCGAAGTGTTGCCAAACACGACTTGGGGATCAAAAAATTAGATGTGATCTTCGCGTTAAGGGTGGTAGTATCGAGTACATTTTCAAGGACGAAAGTATCCTAAGTGGGGGAGAGTTGTAACGCCTCGAATTTAATTAATTATTTAATGAAATAAATTAAAGATTTAATTATTGGAAATAGTTGAAGTTAGGATCTGTCGGTATTATTTTAATAGGCGTGATCAGATTAATATGTTGATTTGAGATGTTAAGTGAAATAGTCGGTTTAATTGGAGAAATAATATTATTATATTGGATTATTATTAAGTTGATTAACTGGTGGAAAATAGTATTATAATAATACTATTATTATTTCTTATGGGCTTAATTTAAAGGGTTGTTGGTAGTAAAAGGTGTGGTGTGAATATTAGGCCCAATAGAATTAATAATAAAAATTATATGTTAAGTTGAATAAGAAGGAATTAGGTTTTTTGTCAAGTAAAGAGAGAATAAGAAGTGGCTATAAAGAAAATAAGGGTTTTAGAGAAAAGAAGAAGAAGAAAGGTTTGGAGCTATGGCAGCAGCGAGGTGCAATCGGAAATTATAGAGCGATCTCTAATCCGAGGTAAGGGCGGGGTTCTGACTATCTAATGGATTGCATGACAAATAGTATGTGAGATTTGGGTTGTTAAAATTGTTGTTATATGTATGTTGATTATTGTGAATATTCTGATGAAATTGGTTATTGTCGATAAATTCGTTATTGAAAATTGTTCCATGTTAATGTTGGTGTAGTTATTTGTTGCTGTAATTAAAAATCAATGAAAAACTGGGTAAATTGGTGAAGTATTCGTGGCTGGAAGAATGTGTGTGCCATGTTGTGAATGGAGAGTGACGACCGGAGGCACATACAACATGTAGTGATGACCGGCAAGGGTATTATGCCGAACGACACATGTTATGAGAAGGACCCTGTCGATCCACAGGGATGATGAAAAGGTGGGTGCCGATCGACACCATATATATATATATATATATATATATATATATATATATATATATATATATATATATATATTTGTTGTTGTGACGATAGACACTGGATTCTGAGTGGAGAGTGTCGTTAGGTCTTGTGCTTGAGGAAAAGTTGTGCCACTAGGCACATTAAGGTGTGACGTTAGGCATTGTTTTCATGGCATGCCCTGTTTCTGTAGCTTACCAATATAATTAGAAGAATTAGTAATTATCATAATTATATTTATTAGTAGCCGTACAATATGGAAAATAACCCTTAGCAGATAATTAGTAGAAGGACCTCAACAATAAATGTTAATAAAGAAGCAGAAACCTTGATATGTATATATATATATATATATATATATATATATATATATATATATATATATATATATATATATATATATATATATATATATATATATATATATATATATATATATATATATATATATATATATATATATATATATATATATATATATATATATATATATATATAGTAAACTTAGGAGCAACAGTAACAAATTTATGGAGTAGCCCAAAATAAAGGTACAGGGTAGTATTTTTAGCAGAATTGTATTCTTTGATTAAACAGAACACTAATATCCAGTGGCAGGAAAATAGTAGGTCTCACATTTGACAGTTAGAATTATGTAGAATAAAATTGATTTGCAGGGGAAGTCGAATTAAGTTTAATGATTCCCGTTTATGGAATTGTGTTATTGATTATTGTTGTGAATAAGTCGTTGTCAAATACATTATTGTTATTGAATATGTTATTGTTTATATATTGTGATTGATAAGTTGATTAAGTTGTAGGCCTATGGCCAGTGTTGAAGCGACGATGAGTACCTCTAATTATTGGTAAAGTGACGATATAGGCTTATGCCTTTGTGATAGTGATTGTTGTTGTTGTATGTGATTGTTGCATTCATTGAGTTACATACATTTGCATTATTAAATTGGCCTAGATTGGCACCATGTTCGCCTGAATTGGAAAAACCTACGATGAAGGCTTATGCCTTGTTGATGCCTCTATTAATTGGAAATTTTTAAGTTAGGAGTTCTGCTCTGATGGTACGACATGCATGTGCATTGTGATTGCGTCGCATTTGATGTTGCATCTTGAGTTGTGGTGAACATAGATTCGTTGTTGCTTTATGTTGTTGACTTGTTGTGATAAGTATCATCTAAAAGCTGTGAATTTAGTATTTATGTCGCGTTGATGTTTTATTGTGATTAAAGTTGTTTGTAAGTTATGAAGTGGTAATTTTATATGATCTGATTTTATATATTATTTATCATATGACTAATTATATAGTTTAATATATCACCCCTTCTGTTTGAATGTATCCATCTGTTGGTAACGTGCAGGTAATCAAAAAGGATAGTTATTACCTCGTTAGTTCGAGTCGGTGTTGTCCCTCTGATACATAGCACTCAGGGGGATGAACGCTTGATGTTTAGTTGTTGATTATTATTTCAGTTGCTGAATTTTTAAGTTGTTAACATGAAGTAATTGTTGTCTTGAAGTTGTTTTAGTTGAATAAAATATGTTAAGTGAATTGAAGTTGAGTATGTATATTTCGTTGCTTATCAATAAAAAGTTGTTTGATTTTGAAGAATAAATCAAATTGTTCTTGGTTCATCCGAGTTAAGTGTTATGTATCTGTTTGTATGCGATTAAATGAAGATTGATTTTTAGTTGAAAATGTAGCATCCTATTTATGTTGAACTCTGATTTTCTTATTACCCTCCGGGTAGAAATGGGGTGTTACACTCATCATTGGATGTGAAGGGACGGTCGTGGGTCAAACGTATAGTCATAGAAGGCAACTTATGAGTTGTTTTAGCAATTTTCGTAAGGGACTAGATCGTTTACCGAAGGCAACATCGAGGGACATGGAGGGACTACGATCTTTTTAATCAAGGGTCTTTTCTAAAACGCCCATATTCGAGGGACATGACTATTTTCCGAGGCAACAAACGACATTACCCTAGAGGTGTACGTGTGCGAAGTGTGTTTGATTGCATGCATTTTTGTCTTTGAGATTAGGGTTTTCTAGCGGTTGATTTTATCTTTCCATACACACGCTAATTACTAACAATTTTTATTAAAGTGGTAAATTGCAGAAATTAAAATCCTAAGCTATTACATCATTAGGGGAGTGAAGGTACAATTTAAAAATGGGGATGAGGTGGAAACTTAAATATTACAACCATATCGAATAACAATAAAGGAAATTTAAAAATAGTGAAAAAAGAAAGAAAAAATTCATTTTGAACTATTATGTGTCGACACATGCTGCTATGCATTGACACATAAGTTTCCTTGCTCCTATAAAATCAAACTAACTCAGTATGAGTCGACGCATAATGGGATGTGTCGAATCATGCACCTGTTTGTGTCTATACATACACGTTTTGTGTCGACTCAAGCAACTTTCATCCTTCTGTTTTGGGGCCTGGATAACAGTGTGAGTCGATGAATAAGGCCATCTCTCAACTCATACCCTGTTTTTTCACTAGAATGAGTCGACCCAAGTGGGTATGTGTCGACGCATACTGCAGGTTTTTGCCTTAAACATTGTTTTATTGACTATACATGTCAGTTTACAGCATATGATTGATAAACATAAACAGCAAGCAAATGGTTAGCTCAAAAGGGGCAATGATTACTATATTTTATCTTCAAAAATAAATCATTAATGATGTATGAAAAAATGCCAAGTCAAGAAGACTTACCTTGAGACCGCACTTGGTATTTTAAGTCTAAATACTTTACAAGCTGTTGTGATGGCTCCAATGAATCTCCAGAAATCTTGTTCCAAAATTTGAAAATCAGTCAAGTTGTACAATACTGTTTTTTTATGTTTGGAGGGTAAAGATAATGGAACTAACAGAAACTACTCTAGTGTTTGAACAATCTCTATATGATAAAGTGTTTGGGTTATTAGAGAGTTTGTAAGATGGAATAATGGATTGAAGTTTTGTTTTGAATGAAAGTAAAACTTGTTTTTTTTATGAGAAAAAGTTTACAAAGAATAATGTTTTTTTGGTTCGGAAACCCTCTATTCTCTCTCTAAAAGACAACCTCTTGTGTGTTGTGAAAACAATCTATTTATAGATGAATTTTGTTGGGATTTTGGGAGGGAAACAAATAACAATTTGAACTGTTTGGGTATGCTGTCTTCATAGATTTTTTTATGCAGCTCTTATGTGCTAATTTGGTGCAAATATGGAGCTGAGATAATGCAGGCTTGGACTGGGTCGGTAGTAACATAGCAGGGCTATTTTTGTAGCAGTTTTAGAGTGTTGTGGCAGCTTGGTGCAGTGTTGTTTTATAGCAGTATAACAGACTATTTTTTGACATGGTTTTGGGCTGTTATATGGGCAATACAGCAGGCTTGGACATCATTGTTTGTAGCATGATACAAAATGTGATTTGTGGAACAATTTATGCAGATTGTAACAAAGACAAAACATGTTTATGGGCAGCATAGTGGCAAGGTTTGAGTCAAAGGGAAAGAGTTCAAATAAGAAAAAACTTAGGATTTGTAATCTTGCAAAAATGCCACTTTTTAATAACTTGAATCATTTGTAACATCTTGAATTATTTGTAACATCTTGAATTATTTTAAATTATAGTGAAAAGATGTCATGAAGCAATGAAATTAACAAGTATAGAAAATACTTAGAAAAATTTTCAAGTCTTGCAAAGTTGGATTTTCGACTCTCTTGATTTTTGATGATCAAATTTAATATTTTGGATGTCTTGAAGAAATGTGATTTTTGGGACTCAATTTTAGTCAAAAAGTCAAAGTTTGACTTTTTAGTGTATAATTGACTTTTTCCACCAGTTGACCGAATTTCATCTATCAATCCACTGATCTCAGGAGATGAATTGCAATATGCGATTAGGTCAAGATGACACGCTCGGATCCTTGAGATCATGCTTCCAACCAATAAGTCAGGTATTAGGTCAAAAATCAAAGTTCAGTCATTTTTAGTCAAAACCCTAATTTTGCCCATTTTGCCCTTTTGATAATTTGAATGAA